>BLSH010441250.1:384503-409460 GCA_018402905.1 Glandirana rugosa
AAAAAAAAAAAAAATTAAAAACCCCAAAAATGAATTCTCATCATCCGTAAACGCGACCACTTTTGCGCAAACCAATCAATAAACGCCGATTGCGATTTTTTTTATCGCAAATATGAGGAAGAATATAAATTGGCCAAAAACGGTGAAAAAAAATGTTTTTTTATATTTTTTTTTTTGGATTTGTATTTTAGGAAAAAGTAAGAAATGTGGGTTTTTTTTGCAAAATTGTCGCTCTTCTTTTGTTTATAGCGGCGATCAGAAATGACGCAGCAGTGATCAAATACCACCAAAAGAAAGCTCTATTTGTGGGAAAAAAAGGACGCAAATTTTGTTTGGGTACAACGTCGCACGACCGCGCAATTGTCAGTTAAATCGACGCAGTGCCGAATCGCAAAAAGGGCTCCGGTCCTAAAGCTGGAAATCCTTTGGGGGCTGAAGTGGTTAACATGTGT
This sequence comes from Glandirana rugosa, assembly GCA_018402905.1. Classification (NCBI taxonomy): domain Eukaryota; kingdom Metazoa; phylum Chordata; class Amphibia; order Anura; family Ranidae; genus Glandirana; species Glandirana rugosa. Next base: position 384,956 of record BLSH010441250.1, read on the forward strand.
AGCCTGCAAAGCATGACCTATTCAAAGGAATGGGGTTGCTCTGCAAACACCCTGCAACTGTGTGCAATGCATGCAGTTGCAGCATGCTAGTGTGGGATCCAAGGGGTTAAAGCAGGTGGTGAAAAGGCGATAAAATGCCTCCTCACTGCCTGCCTTAGCCCCTTGGATCTCACACTAGCATGCTGCAACTGCATGCATTGCACACAGATGCAGGGTGTTTGCAGAGCGGCCCTATTAACTTGAATGGGTCATGCTTGGCAGTCGGTATACTTGTTAAGTGTGACAGGGTATATAATTCCTGTTGCAACATGTGTACAGCCCTGGTGGGGTGCGGCTGGGGGGTGGTAAAAAAAGGGCTCATCTATGGGGGTTTTACCACCCCAAAAATGCAAATATAAACAATACCTTACTGTCCTGGGCCCTCTATCATAGTTGCCTTTTAGGGGATGCCATGGGAGGAGGACAGAGAGGGACGCCGTGTGACAAGGACACAGGGGACACCATGGAGGGGACACAGGGGGATGCCATTGGAGGGAGGACACAGGTGGATGCCAAGGGGGGCAGGACATGGGGACGCTATGGGTATGATTTGGGTGGGTAAGAGGATTTGTTCTGGAGGGTGCTTTGGGAGGGAAGAGGACCTAAAATCCTCCCACCCCCCCAGCACAAATCCTCTCCCCCATCTATCATCACTCTTCCATGTGTGCTGTGCATACACAGTGACAGTCCTCACATCATCAGCCAGCAGTGCAATATCCCCCTTCCTGCCTATGAGAGCACTGGAGCTGAGGGGGGATCCACAGTAGCTCAGTGTGCTGTGCAGGCTGTCAGTGGAGGGATGGAGGTGTTGGCTGCCACAAAGAGGCTATTACTGAGTGTGGGAGCCTGGGCAAGAGACGCGGGGAAGGTGTCCTGCGTGCCCACGCTAGCAAGCCCCTTCATGACAGACTCCAGGAGAGTCTCATGGGGACTCCTGCAGTCCTGTTGGGGCCCGGGGCCCCCTACATCTGTACTGCTAAACAACCCCCCTGATTTGCAGCCCTGGTGTCTCACCTGATGCCTGTGATAATAAGAACAGTCACTGCGCACTGCTCCCCGCCGGCCCCTCCATCTTCTCGTTCGTTCCGGGTGATGTCACATACAAGCATCGGAGGTGGACGGGAGGGAAGGAGGGGCAGGCCGGGAGCAATTCACGGTGACAGTGATTTTCCTTCATATAATGAATATTTTTTTTAAATTAAAAGTAAGTAGTAATGAATATGTTTTTCAATCCAAAAGTTGCACCTCATCTTTGCAGACATGATGTGTTGATGCAGGAGCTACAAGTCACATGACAAATGACAGAAATGTCTTTATTCACCTTGACCAGAGTAAAACAGAAAATATCACAACAGCTAATGGACTGAAGGAATAGGAGACAGCATTCTTTACTGTCCTAGTTGCCAGATTGTCACCAGAAAGATACCTGTGAAAATGTCCTCTATGTTGTTCTGGAAATTTTATAGATAGGCAAATCCTATCCCCATATTCATTAGTGGCTCCAAATTAATAATAACTACTGCAGTAGGGAACAGCCACAAATGATACACTCAGCATCTTTTCAAATACCTGTTCTGTTTATTCATGCAAATTAAGTTTTTTTATACACATGATTATGCAGGTATCATATTGATATTACAATTGTACTTTTATGGTAACAAGGGGAGTTACACAGGTAGGCTAATTCTAAATAGGACTCAAAAGAATGTAATCAAAACATTAATAGTACTGTGTGCACAATAAGTGTGTTGTGCAATATATAGGCAAAGCATACAAAATAGAATACAATTTTATACAGAATTTACAAATTTCCTTTACAATGTCCATTCTCTTGAAACTAATCTTGTGACAGTGAAGAAGCTCATAAACCAAGGCAATGTAGTGACCTTCCAAGATGACAGTTGTACCATTACAAAAGGGGATATCTTCCTTGCAAAGGATAAAATTACAGAGGAACTGTATCAGCTGAACTGCAATGAGGTGGTTAATACTGCCAAGGAGGAAAAACATTTAAACTGTATTGACACATGGTACAGACGACTTGGGCACAGAAGTCCTGACATAATAAAGAAGTTAACTAAGAATGGCTATGCAAGTGGAATATAAATTAGTCCATTAGTCCTAAAAAAAAACCTCTGGACATAATTCAGTCAGATCTTGGCGGTCCAATGGAAAAATACAGGAACTCCAGGAAAGAAGAGGTATTTTCTTACTTTTTAAGGTGATTAGTCTAGGTATACTATACTATATTTGTTACACAGCAAAAGTAAAATACCAGAGAAACTTGAACAACATTTGGCTCAAGTAAGCAACAAATTTGGCAAAATGCTAAGAGTATTGCACACAGACAACGGAACTAAATATACAGGTGATAACACACAGGTGATTCTCAGAAAGCATGGCATAATATTTCAAACTATTGTACCATACAACCCAGAACAAAACGAGGTTGCAAAAAGAATGAACCTCACTCTATGTGAAAGTGGAACCAAGTTGTTGATGCAGATTTTCCAACCACATACTAGGGGGAGGCAACTATGACTGCATACTATCTGCAAAATCGACTCCCAGGTAAATCAGCGGAAAAAACTCAATATGAACCGTGGACTGAAAAAGCCCAAATTTGAACCATCTAAAAATTTTTGGAAGAAAACCTATGTGCACATCGCAAAAGAAAAACATAAACAATAGGATGCTTAAGCAAAGGAAGGTGTACTTGTAGGGTATAGTGAATCTCAAAAGGGATACAGAATTCTACACCAAAACACAAACAAGGTAACCATCAGTAGAAGTGTAATTGCCAATGAAACTTCAGTGTGTTCAAAATTTCATGAACTAACACAAACACTTCAAACTGAGGAAAATTTCACATCAGTGTCACATGAAGATAAGCAACAAAGTGACACAGAAATAGAAATTAACGCAAAAAATTCACATACTGTAAAAGAAGAAACCAGGCAACAAGAAGCTTCAATCTGGAAACCCACCAGAAGCAATAAAGGAATTCCAGCCAAACATCTAGCAGATGTTGCTCAGGTAACATTAGCATTAGCATCAGAGCCAGATTCATACGATGAGATGCAAACACCTCCAACCCATGAGAAACAAAAGTGGACTACAGCATATGACAAAAGTGCTTACAAGAAACAGATTTATAGAACTGATATACGAATGTATATATATACAGTATATATATATATATATATATATATATATATATATACACAGTGGTGCTCATAAGTTTACATACCCTGGCAGACTTTATGATTTCTTGGCCATTTTTCAGAGAATATGAATGAGAACACAAAAACATTTCTTTCACTCATGGTTAGTGTTTGGCTGAAGCCGTTTATTATCAGTCAACTGTGTTTAATCTTTTTAAATCGTAATGACAACAGAAACTACCCAAATGACCCTGATCAAAAGTTTACATACCCTGGTGATTTTGGCCTGATAACATGCACACAAGTTGACACAAAAGGGTTTGAATGGCTATTAAAGGTAACCATCCTCGCCTCTGATCTGTTTGCTTGTAATTAGTGCGTGTGTATAAAAGGTCAATGAGTTTCTGGACTACTGACAGACCCTTGCATCTCTCATCCAGTGCTGCACTGACGTTTCTGGATTCTGAGTCATGGAGAAAGCAAAAAATTGCCAGAGGATCTGCGGGAAAAGGTAGTTGAACTGTATACAACAGGAAAGGGATATAAAAAGATATCCAAGGAATTGAGAATGTCAATCAGCAGTTTTACTAATTAACCTTTTACACACACACACACACACACACTAATTACAAGCAAACAGATCACAGGTGAGGATGGTTACCTTTAATAGCCATTCAAGCCCCTTTGTGTCAACTTGTGTGCATGTTATCAGGTCAAAATCACCAGGGTATGTAAACTTTTGATCAGGGTCATTTGGGTAGTTTCTGTCATCATTATGATTTAAAAAGAGTAAACACAGTTGATTGATAATAAATGGCTTCAGCCAAACACTAACCATGAGTGAAAGAAATGTTTTTGTTTTCTCATTCATATTCTCTGAAAAATGGCCAAGAAATCATAAATTCTGCCAGGGTATGTAAATGTATGAGCACAACTGTGTATATATATATATATATATATACAGTATCTCACAAAAGTGAGTACACCCTTCACATTTTTTAAATTATATTATTTATTCTATCTTTTCATGTGCCAACACTGAAGAAATTACACTTTGCTACAGTGTAAAGTAGTGAGTGTACAGCTTGCATAACAGTGTAAATTTGCTGTCCCCTCAAAATAACTCAACACACAGCCATTCATGTCTGAACCACTTACAACAGTGGTTCTCAACTCCGGTCCTCAGGACCCACTAACAGGCCAGATTTTAAGTATTAACTTGAGGAGATGCAGACTAAAATACTGCAATCACTGAGCAGCAAATGATATCACCTGTGATGTATTTCAGTTATCCTGCAAACCTGGCCTGTTATTGGGTCCCGAGAACAGGAGTTGAGAACCACTGACTTACAACTAAAGTGAGTACACCCCTAAGTGAAAATGCCCAAATTGTGCCCAAAGTGTCAATATTTTGTGTTGCCACCATTATTTTCCAGCACTGCCTTAACCCTCTTGGGCATGGAGTTCACCAGAGCTTCACAGGTTGCCACTGGAGTTCTCTTCCACTCCTCAATGACGACATCATGGAGCTGATGGATGTTAAAGACCTTGCGCTCCTTCATCTTCTATTTGAGGATGCCCCACAGATGCTCAATAGGGTTTAGGTCTGGAGATATGCTTGGCCAGTCCACCACCTTTACCCTCAGCTTCTTTAGCAAGGCAGTGGTCGTTTTGGAGGTGTGTTTGGGGTTTTTATCATGTTGGAATACTGCCCTGCGGCCCAGTCTCCAAAGGGAGGGGATCATGCTCTGCTTCAGTATGTCAGTACATTTTGGCATTCATGGTTCCCTCAATGAATTGTAGCTCCCCAGTGCCGACCAGTACTCATGCAGCCCTAGACCATGACACTCCCACCACCATGCTTGACTGTAGGCAAGACACACTTGTCTTTGTACTCCTCACCTGGTTTCCACCACACACGCTTGACACCATCTGAACCAAATAAGTTTATCTCGGTCTCATCAGACCACAGAACATAGTTCCAGTAATCCATGTCCTTAGTCTGCTTGTCTTCAGCAAACTGTTTGGGGGCTTTCTTGTGAATCATCTTTAGAAGAGACTTCCTTCTGGGATGACAGCCATGCAGACCAATTTGATGCAGTGTGCGGCGTATGGTCTGAACACTGGCAGGCTGACCTCCCCACCCCTTAAACCTCTGCAGCAATGCTGGCAGCACTTCTATTTCCAAAAGACAACCTCTGGATATGACGCTAAGTATGTGCACTCAATTTCTGTGGTTCACTATGGTGAGGCCTGTTCTGAGTGGAACCTGTCCTGTTAAACTGTTGTATGGTCTTGGCCACTGTGCTGCAGCTCAGTTTCAGGGTCTTGGCAAGCTTCTTATAGGTTAGGCCATCTTTATGTAGACCAACAATTCTTTTTTTCAGATCCTCAGAGAGTTCTTTGCCATGAGGTGCCATGTTGAACTTCCAGTGACCAGTATGAGAGAGTGAGAGGGATAACACCAAATGTAACACACCTGCTCCCCATTCACACCCGAGACCTTCTAACACTAACGAGTCACATGACACCAGGGAGGGAAAATGGCTAATTGGGCCCAATTTGGACATTTTCACTTAGGGGTGTACTCACTTTTGTTGCCAGCGGTTTAGACATTAATGGCTGTGTGTTGAGTTATTTTGAGGGAACAGCAAATTTACACTGTTATACAAGCTGTACACTCACTACTTTACATTGTAGCAAAGTATCATTTCTTCAGTGTTGTCACATGAAAATATATAATAAAATATTTACAAAAATGTGAGGGGTATACCCACTTTTGTGAGATACTGTATGTCATTTATATAGGTGTGCATAGGGGGTGTGCTGGATGTGCCTGGGCACACCCTAATTACCATGTGCAGTGTAGATTTCCCCAAAGTCCACTTTTCTACTGACTGACGCCATCCACTATCCTACTGACACTGTCCACTGCTCTACTGACACCGTCCATGTTTTAAAATGTTTGTGCTTTGTCTGTGTCTGTTGTGTGTATATATATATATATATATATATATATATATACAGGGCAATGGACTTAACACAGTCTCACATACACAGCAGGACCAGTTGAGTAAACATTAATTACCTTACTAGTTTTTGGAGTGTAAGCATAACACTTAAAGTGGTTCTAAAGGCAGAAGATTTTTCATCTTAATGCATCCTATGCATTAAGATAAAAAAAACAAACCTTCTGTGTGCAGCAGCCCCCCTCCACCCAACTAACACTTACCTGAGCCCCATCTGATCCAGCGATGTTGCACAAGAGACTCAGAGACTCGGCTGTCCAGGACTCTCTCTCCTGATTGGCTGAAACATATAGCGGGCTCTATTGGCTCCTGCTGATGTCAATCAAAGTCAGTGAGCCAATGAGGAGGGGGGGGAAGGGTAGAGCCTCAGCTCTGTGTCTGAATGGACACACAGAGCAGCGGCTCGGATCGGGTGCCCCATAGCAAGCTGCTTGCTGTAGGGGCACTTGGCAGGAGGGAGGGACCAGAAAGGGGCGCAAGAAGAGGAGGATCTGGGTTGCTCTGTGCAAAACCAACTGCACAGAGCAGGTAAGTTCTATAAAGTCCACATCAATGGTGAATCTGTGGATGATTAGAGGGTGAAGGCTGACAATTTACTTGAAGTTGCAGACTGGTTAACCACTTCCCGCCCGGCCTATAGCAGAATGACGGCCGGGTGGTGGTTGCGTTATCCTGACTGGACGTCATATGACATCCAGCAGGATAAGCCGCAATTGCGCACCCACGGGGACACGTAGTGGGACACGCAGCGCGATACGCAGCGTGGCAATCAGTGGTATGGTGTGTTACTCTCCAACTCCACACACACACACCCCAACTCCAATCATGGTAAAGAGCCTCTGACGGAGGCTCTCCTGCAGCTGTAGCTCTTCTGTCATTGGGGGGGGTCTGTGCTGATAGTCAGCGCATTGACAATCAGTACGGCCCCCATCAGAGATGCCCACCACAATGCCAATCAGTGCCCAATAGCTGCCAGTCAGTGCCTACCAAAGTGACAATCAGTGCCCATCAGTAACCCCTGTTAGTGCCCTTCAATGATGCGAATCAGTGCCCATCAGCAATGACTGCCAGTACCTCCTCATCAATGCTGCCTATCAGTGCCATGTATTAGTGCCCATCAGTGCCATATATTAATGCCCATCAGTGCCAATCAGTGTCGCCTGTCAGTGCCCATCAGTGCTGCTTGTCAGTGCCCATCAGTGCCACCTATTAGTGCCCATTAGTGCCACCCATCAGTGCCACATATCAGTGCCCGTCAGTGCCACCTATCAGTGCCCATCAGGGCCGCCTATCAGTGATCATCAGTGCCGCCTATCGATGCCCATCAGTGCTGCATATCAGTGCCACCTATCAGTGTCCATCAATTCTACATATTAGTGCCTCCTCATCAGTGCCTATCAGTGCCACCTTATCAGTGCCAACTCATCAGTGCCACCTCATAAGTGCCCATCAGTGCAGCCTCATCAGTGCAGCCTCATCAGTGCGTCAGTGAAAGAGAAAACAAAATATTATAACAGAAACAAAGAAAACATTTTTTTTTAAAAATTCAGTCTTTTTTAGCTGGTTTATCAAAAAATAAAAACCTCAGCGGCGAGAAAATACCACCAAAAGGAAGCGCTATTTGTGGAGAGAAAATGATAAAAATTTAGTTTGAGTACAGTGTTGCATGACCGCACAATTGTTATTCAAAGTGTGACAGTGCCGAAAGCTGAAAATTGTCCTGGGCAGGAAGAGGGGAGGAAAGTGTCCTGTATTGAAGTAGTTAAGCTGTATTCCCTGTTGCCCACTACTAAGAACATTTGATATGTGTGGTCTCCCAGCTCAGAAATAAAATATGGAGGCACCTTTTAGGATTCAATGCAAATCCATCATTGCAGCCGGCTTAAAGTTTTCCTCACACTGCTAATGGGATTACATTTTCATGATCTGGTGAAAAAAAAATGAAAATATGTAACCTATGCATTCTGTACTATGGGAAGGGTTGTTTTTTTTTTTTTTTTGTTCGTCAAAATAAACTCTGTTGGCTCATTTATAAAGTATAAAACTCCAGTTGGACTTTAAAACAATCATCCAGCAATGTAAAAGACGCAAGGTAATGAAATACTGAGAAATTGTTTGTTTACAAAGATGGTGACTCCAAGCTCATACATTTTCCTGCCTGAAAAAAATAGAACACACGTTTCATGAAAGTCAGGGTGTATCGGGGAGAATAAAACATTCATTAGCCTCCATCCACCTTAGCAGTAATAAAGATCCTTATAGCTGCTGGAATGTTTCCAGAATCAAGACGTGCAGGGAATTATGTGGTTGTTTAGCAGCTATGCTATAAACATGAAAGCAGGTGGTGCTCCTTTATAAATCTGGTGCAAAAAATACTGAAAAATGCATCTTTGTAAATGTCATCCAATTATATTGTGAAGGTTAATGAGATCTTAAACAATCTCCCAAACAAAATCTTTCTACGTGAGGTGAACAAGAGCAATTTCAATAGGTGCTTTATATTGTTCACTGGAAGACTGTGGCACATTTGTGATTATATGATTAGAATCCCCACACAACATTTCTTTTATCAGATTTACTATTCTGATTTGTTTGTGGGGTAATCAGTTTAGAGAAAAAAACTGTGTGTAAGGAGGAAAGCTCCAAAAGAAGGACCTATTGTAGCACTACCCCCAAAAGAGCCGTTTGATAATTTGGGTTCACTGTTCTGTGCCTCAACTCCATGAACAACCTCAGCCCCCCTTGACATACCTGGTGGAGTGAAAGTTACTGAGAGCACTTATAGGAACACAAATGTGGATACCTTTAACTTGATTGTCAATTAATATCAACCGTGGTAAGGGTTAAATGGTGATTTGAGCATAAATTAACAACCAGAAAGTAGGTACAGTCTGCTAGACAGTATAATCTCTATGCCAATATAACCTAGAATAGAGTTCTGTACCACTAGACTGGAATTAATTCACAAATCAGCAAAGTCAGCAATAAACATTGCATATAAGCATTAACTGCAATGTGAATAATAATACAATAATTAGTCTAGAGTGCACTCTAGGAGAATGGCTAGGAAATTTTGTTCCATGAGAGCCTCTTGGCATAAGCAATAGGTGAAGGTCTCTGGGTAGCTGCTGTAAAGGGGCAGTTTTTAGACCTAACTCTTCAGCCGGCTAGCTGTGAGGCCCAGCTGTACCGTGCACATGAGAATAGCTCCACTCAAGCATGCAGGTCGCAATAGGGCCACTAAATGGGTGTATGGTCAGTTCCTAAAGGGCTCAGTCCCTCTAGCAGCAGATACTAAATCTTCACAGCAGCAGCTCATCAGTCCCAGTGATATTGCAGCTCCCCATCAAGTCCCACGCATCAATTAGTCCATTCTATGCTTTGTATCCAGGTGATTCTGTCTGTCAACACCCCCAATCTCAGCACTCCAGATCCTGCTCAGGCCACTAATATGCAGCAGTGATGGTGCACACTTGACAACAATGTGCACTCTCCTGTCTCCCTTATGACAAGAGGATGCAACTCTTCCCCCACCTTCTGCCAATCTCCTCTCCTGAGAATGTAGTTCAAAAGTTCTTGATGAGAGAGTAGAGTCTCTCCTGAGGACTACAATTCTCACCATTTATTGACTCAGTCTATTGAGCTCTTCCTGTTCAGCAGCTCCCTCCTTTTACTAAAATAGTTGTTAACCAGTTCAGCACCAGAGAGCAGCAGCCACAGAGAACAGCTGCAGGAATGATAGGAAGGGGTAAATTATTATTTTTTAGCCAGCAGAACAGGAAAAGAGGACAAAACGTTTCATGGTGGTATCTCACATAGATAGAATATATATTTTCTCACTTTTTCTCACTTTCTGTTAAGTCTAAAGGGCAGAAAGTCAAAGCTAAATTTCCCTAATGAGACACAGATTAAAAAAAAGACTGCAGTGGTTTTAAATCTCCCCTGCGATATCCAAAATGAACAAAAATGTTGACTTTAGATATGCTTTAGGCATGCACCATGTAATCTGTCTGCGCTTTATATATAGGTGAAACCAAATCCCAAAGCACAGAAATCACAGGCATTGTGGTGTTAAAGAGGAAGCAAACCCAGATTGGGTTTACTTCCTCTACATACCACTGTAATGTAGAAGCTTCGCATAATAGCCCATTATGTTCCACTTACCTGCAAACGAAGCCAGCGATGTCCAGCGTTGTCCCCTGTGCTGGCAGCGTCCATCTTCAGCCCCTCTTCCTTCCCGGGCATGCGTGCGAGAGCCGCCAGTCACGGCACGATCGCAGTGGAGGAACGGCATGGAGGCCGTTTCTTCACTGTGCATGTGTCGACATGACGTTGGCACAGCAAATACACTGCATATCTCCTGAACCGTGCAGGTTTAGGAGATGTGCAGGGCACCTACAGGTAAGCCTTATCATAGGCTTACCTGTGGGTTAAAGTGGTTGTCACGACTCACGAGTTGACAACCACTTTAAGGGAATAAATATTATTTCCATTTTTTTTCAGATATTCATGTAAAAGGGATCAGCTAGATGTAAATAAATCATATTGGCTTACTACATGTGCAGGTTCTGCTTCCTGCTTTGCAGTGATATGCAATGCTTTTACTTTATTTCTTCTTCTCCTAATGCTATTCAATGAGTCTTCTGACACAATGCACTCCTAACAATATCATCTCAAAAAAGCCGCTTATAATTTCTAGTCTTCAAAAGAGAAAAGATCCAAGTCATGGGCATTGGGATGAGTGAACAATAATACCTCTATTTTAAATTTTTTTTTTTTTTCATGGCAGATTAATTTTAAATGTTTATGTTATTATTGAGCATCTAAAAAGTGGATACTGAGCCAAAGGGCCAGGGGAGATGTTGTGCCGCAGCAGTGTCATTTCATGGGTTAGTAAGGAGTGGAGGTTCTTTCTGAAGGGTGAAGTATCCAGGGGTGTAGTAGTTTCCCAGACTTAAACATTCCGTCAGTCCAGACATATTTGGCATTCAGGTTGAATTTCTTCTAATGTAAAGCAAGCTAATGCAGCAGTTGCTCAGAAACAAATTGAAATGATTGATTTCCAATTGAAAACCACTGACTTCTAAGACAAGCATTGTATTAGCTTTCTTTTCAATTGAAGATTACACAAGAAGCAGCAACATGCATGCAATGAAAGAACAGTGAATATTTTCACGTCAGATACCCTCACCTCTGGATATAACACCCAAGTTGTAACTGGATTTGTTTTGTGTGCTTTAGTTGAGAACCATTTAACAAAAATGATTGTACATGAGTAATTATCTTCTCTCAAATCTAAGGTCTGCTTACACACCAAACAGGATAGTAAAAAAATATAAAAACTGTATAAAAGATTAAAATAAAATTACTTTGCATATAAGGTGTGGCCAGAGTCCATAAAGTGTTTGTTACTGCAACATTTCGTATTCCTGATATGTGGCTGCTGTACTTGTATGAGAAAGTATCATGTTGTTTTTGTATTGCTTCCTTTATGTGAAATCCCTGGTGTTACTGCCAGTCCCTCTGCTTTCTATTAAAAACTGACCACACAAAGCAGGGGAACACACCATGGTCAGTTCTCTAGCTATGCTGGGAACTCAGCCTGCTCTCATCCAATAATCAGACTTATCTTAACTCACCCCTCCTGCACAGCCTTTCACTGGGAAGATCAGTGTGTTGTTGCTTCTCCTCCACTCAGCTCTTATGCAGCTGAGAACAGAGGGAATGTGATTTATAAAAAAAAAAAAGGTTAAAAAAATGATTTATAATTTTTTATATATCTATACACAAATGCTTTGCCTTTTGTTTCTATTTCAAATTGAATAAGTTGTTTTACAAGGTGATTGTTTACAATCACTTTAACTACTGCTCATCTGCGATCACTGCTTACAGCAAGCTGTACAGCATCTTAAAGTGGTTGTCAACTCATGACAACCACTTTAACCTACAGGTAAGTCTATAATAAGGCTTACCTGTAGGTTCCCTGCATATCTCCTAAACCTGCACAGTTTAGGAGATATACAGTGTACTGCGATGTGCCCACGTCATCAGGCACATGCGCAGTGAAGAAATGGCCTCCATGCCGTTCCTTCACTGTGCCATGATTGGTGGCTCCCGTGCACATGTGCGGGGCCCCGGAAGGAAGAGGGGTGAAGATGGACGCTTCCTACTGCAGGGACAGCGTGGGCTTCCAATGCAGGTAAGTGTCACATAATAGGCTAGTATGCAATGCATACTAGCCTATTAAGCTTTTACATTGCAGGGTAAAGCAGAGCAATGAAGAGGAAGTAAAACCTATCAGGGCTTACTTCCTCTTTAAAGAAGTAAATGAGCCCTCAGGAGTAGAGTTGAGCGAACACATGGATGTTCGTTTTCGGCGTGTTCGGCTGAACTTCGCGGAAACGTTCGGGTTCGATACCGAACGTTACCCGAACTTGACCCCGGACCCCGAACCCCATTGAAGTCAATGGGGACCCAAACTTTTCGACACAAAAATGGCTGTAAAAAAGTCCTGGAAAGTGCTAGAGGACTGCAAAAGGAAGAAAAATGGGAGATGTTATTAGATCTGCAATCTGTCCCTCAAAGCAGTAGTAATCTCTACCTAGTCCGGCATCAGATCGTTCTGTAATCAGATCGTTCTGTAATGCAGGATGAGAGATTGTTCTGTAATCAGATCATTCTGTAATGCAGGATGAGATGTTATTAGATCTGCAATCTGTCCCTCAAAGCAGTAGTAGTAATCTCTCCCTAGTTATTAGATCTTCAATCTGTCCCTCACAATCTGTCCCTCACAGCGCCAGCAGCATCCTCTCCCTACACTAACCTAAGAGCATGTGACATGCAGCACTGTGACTCCAGCCTCATATAGAGGCTGGGTCACATGATGCACTGGCCAATCACAGCCATACCATTAGTAGGCATGGCTGTGATGACTTCTAGGGAAAACCAGTGAAACGCTTGTTGATTGGCTACCCTGCAACTTTTCTACATGTGTGATAAAATACCAGAACCCAAACCTGGACTTTTTCCTCAAACGTTCGGGTTTGGGACATGGACACCCGAAAGTTCGGTACAGACCCGAACTTTACAGTTCGGGTTCGCTCAACTCTACTCAGGAGGATTATTTCATAATGTACTAGTATGCACAGCATATTAGCACATTATGGCAGAGACTTACCTGCCAAATTAATCCCTCCAGCATGTTTCAGCTGGTCCTGGACACTTCCATCTTCTAGAATTCTTTCCTGGTTTGCTCAGTTCGGGCTCTTGAAAGGCCAGGCTGAGATGAAATCACTCCAGTGCATGCACACGGGAGTCACTTCATTACAGCACAAAGCAGGGCTGCAAGTGTAATCTGTGCATGCTGACAAAGCCTGTATATGCATTTATGACAGAAGAGACCACAAGGGACTCTTTTGTCATGAGAACCCTACCTGTTTAATTCCTCACTAACCTTCTCCAGTCCACAGTCATGACAGCACCAAAGACAACAGAACCATTTTTATAAGAGGGCCATCTTTATTGAATCTTTAGACAAAACTAGAAACTCTTGTCCATGCTTAAAGTGGTTCTAAAGGTAGAAGGTTTTTTAACCTTAATGCGTTCTAAGCATTAAGACAAAAAAAATCTGTGTGCAGCAGCCCGCCTAATACTTACCTGAGCCCATCTCAATCCAGCGATGTTGCATGAAAGACTCGACTGCCCGGGACTCTTCCTCCCCAATGAGTGGGTGGCATTGGCTCCCGCTGCTGTCAATCAAAGTCAGTCAACCAATGAGGAGGGGGCAGGGCCGAGCCGAAGCTCTGTGTCTAAATGGACATACAGAGCACTGGCTCAGCTTGGGTGCCCCATTAGAAAGCAGCTTGCTGTGGGGGCAGTCAGCAGGGGGGAGGGGCCGGGAGGACCGAAGAAGCACCCAAGAGGAAGAGGATTGAGGCTGCTCTGTGCAAAACCACTGCACAGAGCAGGTAAGTAAAACATTTTGTTATTTTTAAATAAATAAAAAATTAGACTTTATTATCACTTTAAAGTAAAACCAACTCTAAATCTACTCGCAGTCACATTCTAAAACAAATGTATCTAACCCTGTAAAGAAGAAATGGCTATACATACCTTTTCTGAATCTGATTCGGTCTGGTCTCCAGCAGCAGATGCTGTGTGGAAGAGAGAGAAAATAATACCATTTAAAATGACTTGTGGTTACAATTGCCGGCATGAGTCTATTAAAAAATAAAGAAAAAAAACGGCATGGGGTTCCCCCCCCCCCCCCAGTCCATACCAGGCCCTTTGGGTCTGGTATGGATTTTACCACCAGAATTTACCAAAATTTTACTGAAATTTAAAAAATTCAAAACAAACGGCATGGTACATTGTACCTGTACTCATTCACCAAAAAGTGTCAAAAAGTAAGAAAACCAGGAGAGTTTTTGACAAATCCTTTACCCCAGCACAATTACTGGGTTAGTCAAGAAAGAAAAAACATAGATTCATTATTTAATGCAACTAGTAAATATAACTTAGTTTGTCTTTAGATTAGTCACCTGCAAACCCAGATTAGGAGAAGAAGGCACAGCACTGTGATCAAAGCATGTTCTTCTGTGTTGAGCAAATGATGTCAGTCTTACACTGTCAGCTTGCATACAGAGGAAGAGAAAAGAATACATGGTTGAACCCAAAAAGAGAGAATCTTTATGTTAACTTGTGATGAGCCAAACAGACTAAAGTATGATTTGAGGCATGTTCACAGAACCCGGCTAAAGTTCGGGAGCTGAATCTGGACCCCACTGAAGTCAATGGGAGCCAAAGGTTAACAAAATACTATTAGTCATTTTTTAGACTAATAGGCAAATAATTGTCAAACAAGTGGAATGGGTGGTTGGGCATTGCCCTAAGACACATGTACCATAGCAAAAAAATGTTTTATAAAATCTGTTTTGTTGTTAACAGTAGTTTAATTAATGCTTTAAGGACATTAAAATGCAATCTGGAAGCCTCTTTTAACAGTAAGGGGACACCAAGATACCTTCCTCCATTCTAAATGAAAAAATAAATGTCCTCCAATTTAAATGCATCATCAATTACGATGTTCAGTGATGCAGATCCAATTCAATCACAATGAACGATGTCTGATACATGGCGAATGAAAAAAAATCCCATTGATCAACATACACGTCCGATGACTGGAAGGCGGTGATCTCCCAGGTAACCATATTTATTCAGTGATATCATGCTATCCTTGCCTCTTTGTTTATGTGGCCAGGGATTCCCGGCCAGTAAATGAATGGGGTCAGGTTATGTCACCCACAGCTCCTTAGAAACCATTGTCATATATAGTAGCAGTAGAAATAGCACTACTATATATGTTATTAGGGGTAAGGATGAATGCCCAAACAGTTAAAGGTCAGCAGAACTTGTGTTCAGACCAAACTTTGAGCTCATCCCTAATCTTACTAAACATTCAACTAGGTAGTTTCAAGAAACACTCAGCGGCCACAGTAATTTAAAAATGAAGTATGAGATTTTTTTTGTAGAATCATACCTACCTCGGTGGATGCAGCATTGGTCCAATGCTTCATATGTCCCCCCGCTGGCTCCAACACTGAGCTCTAGCACCACCAATTGCTCGGTTCTCACAGCTCCCTGAGCACAGAGGCTGAGCCGGATGCTGGTCCAGGAATGTGGGCAGATCCCGTCCATATGGTCACAATCCTTTCCGAGGCTTGTCCGGCTCTGTGACATCAGCTGTCAGCGGGCTTTGGCCCGCTGTCTGCTGAAAACAGGTCACAGGGGTGTAGAACAAATTGCACTGCTGTGGACCACAGGGGAAGCACAGCTAAACAAGCTTTGTCTGTACTTCTCCTTTAAAATACAAGGTTTTCATATGTGACATGATTGCTCCTCAATTAGCATATTTTTGCCTGTGTATACATTCTCTTTCACTCCCCATACATACTGTAGTCACATTTGCAAAGTGCAGCTATCTATATTAACCAAGATATCGGGTATTAATCAGGGTTGAGGGGGCAGTGACACTCCCACAATGGCAATCATGGGCTGTCAGTGGAGCTGCACATTGCTACTAAAGATAATGAATTGACATAAGAAATATCAGTCATGCGTCTGTGCACCTATTGTACTAAAAGTCCAGCACTTTCATGAGGCTGTTTAATATTCATCTAACTACATGACCTAAATGTCATGTCATCTTCAATGCATGTCAATTTTCTATATCAAATAATGTGATATTTCCTTTAAATTTAGACTTGAACAAGGAATTTTACTCAAATATCTTGTGTTTGTTTTTACAGCCTTTTCTGGTTACTGCATAACTGTGTCATAGTACAAAATAGCTTTAACTTCCATTTACTGTGCACAATCACCGATGTAGTAATAACTTTTTTTTTTATAAGCTAGTCTGTTCATAAGGCAGGTGTTTGGAAATATTGGTAATACACTTTCATGTTTTTTACATTTGGTTATAAACGAAAAGAAAAAAAAACATATTTCTATGGATCACTTTGTAATAAGCAGGAACACAAAGAAAAAAAGATAAATAATTTGTCTGCTGATATACACCAAGAAATGGCATGGAAATGTGTTACTGCAGAGAATGTTACAAAAGCTGCACTCAATACATCATGATTTGCACAGTGCCATATGCCTTCACATATTTAACAAGTGAACCAAGAAATGCCTGGCAGTTAGGTCATTCTATGGGCCTCTTGTCAATTTTTCTTCATCATTGGAAATAAAAGCTCTAATGTAAATCTATTGAAAACAAAGTTGGCTAGACACAAGAAATGCAGTGGAGTGTACTAATAGCTTGCATAAGGTATCTAGAAGATCATACTAGAAGAGGATTCTGTTGCAGCCCAGTAGTCAACTGTGTTAAACACTGGAGAAAAAGAATACTCAAGTGTACACATTTTACATCTTCAGAAATGAGTTCCACAAATGGAATTGGCTCTATTTACTTATTCTATCCCTATTTTTAGAATTTAATGACACCCTGACCATTTAAAATGTAATGAAGAGATGATAAAAACATATCTCTGACCAGGGGTCCCCCAGTGAAAGTTTACCCACTTCTCTCTAGCTCATCACCCAAATATATTTTTCAAGAAGCTTCACCAAAAGCACCAAATCTTTACCTGAAACCATGGAGTGCAAGATCCCAGACTGAACTACAGGATGGGAGAGTCTTTTTGACATGGACAATTCCTATTGCCTGTTCATAAGCAAGGTCCTTCAGCTGTCCATCAGCAGGGAAAACTCAAGCAATGGCGTCATTTTGCCCAGAGATGGACTTAAAAAGTTGGCTTTTTAGCGATAGTAATGAGCCAAACATACCTGGGCTCGATTAGAGCAGGGTTCTACAAACATTTCTAAAGTTCTGTTGCCGAATCTGAACCCCATTGAAGTCAATGGAGGCCCGAAGTTAAAAAAACAGTAATAGCCATTCTCTAGGTTGATAGGCAAGAGATTGCTAAACAAATTGCATGGGGTCTGGGCCCTGCCCTAGAGGATATGTACCAAAACAAGAAAATGTTTAAGGGTGAATTCACACTACTCACCACGCTAAATCGCAAAGCAGCTGGAGCGATTCAGCACTTCGGCCACTTTGTGTTGCCAGCTGCTAGGGGGTAGAGTGGTGTGTGATTCAGCTCATCACACTGCTCCCCTTCTTTTTGTTTTGTATGAGCTTTATTTGACGTGTACAAAACATACACTTCATTCACTGATTTGTCCAGCAGCAAGCTGCGTTGCACTGCCTGTCATTTCAGTGCATTTTGTGCCGGTGCACTACAATGAAATGTAGCATGTGGATGTAAACCCGATTTGTGAAATTTGACCTAGGCACATATATCTGTAGTGTTTTCTTCTCTCTTGCCAAAACACTAAGTCCCACCTGTTTCTGCTGTTTCGTTCCTCTGTTATCAGTATGATAACTTCGGACAAGTTCTCCGAGATGGGAGATAAAAGCAGCTGACAATTTGTATTGTGGGAGGTTTCTGTAAATAGATTAGCAGAGAGCTTGTCTTGTTACAGCACAGCTCTGCAAGTTTCTTTCTTCCTCTACATATGTGGAGTGGGGGTGTGTGTCTTTCCTCCAATCAGTTGTCTCTCAGTGTAAGCCCAGAAAGCACTCCTACTGCAGAATGAGGAAGTAAAAATTCTAACATGATGTAAGAATTCTAAGAATATATAAAGCTGAAGACAGCAGATATATGTGTGTATGTAGGGAGATTTGTTTAGTCTCTGTGTATCATCTGAGGCTAATCAATTCACTGGCTATAGGAAAGAGTTTACATTAACTTTAAATACAATGACTGGGATGCCCTTACCCTACCTGTAAGTGGCATATCTGTATGATGCATACAACCTACTACAGCAAAACTAACATTAACAAAAAAGAAAGTTTGTTTGAATTGCGAGCAAAATGACAGTTATTAGCCAATTTGTTTTGTCTGAAACAGAGTGGTCGGGGATTCCCTTCATTTATGCCAGACCCTTATCCTAGATGAGGGTCCAGTATAGATGTTAATGGGGACCCCACACAATAAAAAAATGGTGTGGGGGTTTATCCCTAAGGCCCCATGCAGACTGAGATTAAAAAAGCTGCTTTTCCAGACATTTGGCTTTTTTTCAGCCTGTAAAAGCACCTCTGTGTTAGCCTATGTGTCCATGTACACATAGGTGCTTGCAGGCACAGTAGAAGAGGAGCGTTTACAGGTTGAAAAAAAATCCATCAAAAGCACATTCAGAAGAAGAGCTGAAGAGCAGAAAAACGCTGAACGTACCCAAACACGAGATGTGTTCAGTGCGTTTGAGCATTAATGCATTCGAACAGCCAGAATGAACTAATATTCTGGCCAATGGAATCCATTAATGCTCAAATGCTTGATGTGCCTAAATGCACCTAAATGCATGTGTAATATGCAGCTTTAGGCATGTTTTAATGAGCAGCTTTTCTCCTTCTTCTGACATTCAGTGAAGAAAAGCAAACGTCCCGTGTGCATGAGGCCTAATTCATACCAAGTGTTTCAGGTATGATGTGAATTTTAAGGGGACTCCATGCAAAAAATAAATAAATAACACAAGAGCCCCCCTCCCTAGAGGGTCTGACTTGGATTCAAGGTTGGCCCCATGCAAAAATCAAGAAAAAACAGCACGAGGTCCCCCCAAAAAATCCACGCCACTCCTTTTTCTAAACATGCAGTAAGGCAGTTCAGAAAAGGAGGGGCATGCCCGGGGGGGGGGGGAGGAGCTGACAGCTCTCTCTGCATTCTCTGCATTCCAATGTAATTAGGTCACAGTTTCATGCACAGAGCGGCTCTTAGAAGCAGCGCGCTCTGTGCAATGTGAATCTACTCAACTTTTCAGACGACCCACAGAGGCTGCGGGGCACTGACTTGAGTATAAGCCGAGGGGGGCCTTTTTCAGCACAAAGAATGTGCTGAAAAACTCGGCTTATACTCGAGTATATATGGTATGTTATTTGTAAAGTATGACATATTTAGCAGGTAAATATAAATAGAAAAAATAACACAGATGCTACTGAAAACTATACCATAAAAATAACATTTTGCATCAGATTTTCTGTTCAATACAACTTCAGTATTAATTTGCTTGTGGCTGGGCTTCAAGCTGCTGTTCAGCTGCCAAATGTCCAATATCTTTTTTCCTTTCTTTCTTGGCATCTGTGATATATGCAGATGTCTTTTGCACAGTTATGGTTTCCAGTTGTATTTGATAGTTTTGCAGAAAAATTGCACAAAAATAATTTCTGTATTGAAGCCCGCATGAATTGAAGAAGCTTTCTGATATGAAAATGATTAAGCTATTTGATAACCAATTACTAAACCTTTCATTCTTGGCAGCGTTAAAAATTAAACTTTAGATAAAAAAGGAGCACAACCCCAAATACCTATTTATACCACTGTGCTGGTATTAACTACTGTGGTGGTAAAATACTTAAAAACGCTCAAGGTTAAAAAATATTATGTTTCATGTAGATGAGGACCCTTGGCCCTGTATACAATATACCTGGAGTATTAAAGTGTTATTAAACCCAGGACCCCGCATTCACTATATCTGGTCCTTCACAGTACACAGAAGACAGAACATTTTCTCATCAGCAGTTGGTGCAGTCTTCTGACTTCTATCAGTGTCTGGTTAAAGCTTGTAGGAAGAGTTTTCATTCTATAAGACTGCAGGGCCCTTGACCCTCTGCCTGAGCAGTGCTGATTGGCCCTGTGCTAATCCTCCCTAGAAAAAAAACTCTCTAGCAATACACATCAAACTGAGCATGTGCAGTGTGTCCCCTAGCTTCTGTTTTATCAGCAGATGGATTGGGGACTGTGGAAGAAGGAGAGGAATAGTGAAGACCAGATCAAACTGCTTTTTTACACAATGCAGAGGATTAACCACTTAGGTTCCAAAGTGAGTATAACAAGCATGCATGAACATTTATACATGTAGCAGTCTCCCCGACCTCCAGAGGCCTGATGGTGACCTCTAGAGTCAGGGAGAGCTGACATTCCTCCTCAGGGTGCAGGTTACTAGGCGTGGTGGGTGTAGTGCAAGATGGAATGATGGCTGCCAGTCACCTTTAAAAATGAACAAAGAGAGTTTTATTTCTCTTAACAGGAACAGGGGAGAGAGGATTAGGGCACAGGACACCCTTAGACAAATGCCATAGCAAACTGTCAGACTCTGAAGACAAAAATAGAACTAGACAGACAGCAATACAGTAGAGGGCCTTTAAGCTGAATGCAGCAATCTGTATTTTATTGCAACTGCAACATTTAGCAACATTTCACTCACAGTATCCCACTGTAGAGCTTAGCTCACAGTCTCTCACTAGACTTCTTGAACTCCCAGCTACCTGCTGGATCCCCTGAGCTCTTCTCACAGCTACCCGCTGTATTCTTCAAGCTGTACCCACACTACCCACTGGGTTCCTGGACTCACAGCTAACCACTGGATCCCTCTGGCTTGACTCACAGCTACCTGCTGTACTCTCAGCTGCCTGCTGTATTCCTGGATGAGTCTCTACTGAAGCTTTCCCACTTATTTAACTGTCCCCGGCTGGTGAAGCATCTGCTCTGGTACTCCTTCAGAACTCCATCCCTTCTGCTCTTGCCTCCAGTAGCACAGCGGATGTCCCTTAGTGGCAACTGCTTCTCCGTTACCTCCGGCAATGTTTGGGGGTTCTAAGTCATTTTCTAGCAAAAAATACAAATTTATACTTGTGAACAAAATAACCCAGAAAAGGCCTGGTCAGCAAGTGTCCCCATTCCTAACAGTGTTATTCTCCTCCTTCAATACTCCTTTGTTTAGCCACTGGGAGGGAAGAAAATACTCAGCGTTTCCAGGTATTGGGGGACAATGTGACAGCTTGGTGCCCCCAGTGCTGTCATATGGGATTGGGGAAAGAGTCCCTAGCCCTGCATAAGCTCATACTAGAGTGACATGGAGCTTATAGGACATTTTTTGCTCACTCTGAGCAGCTGGGAAGAGCAATGGTGGAGAGAAGAAATACCATGTTCTGAAATGGAGGGTGATATCAAACTTAACCTACAACCTTGTGCTGTACAGGTTTGCTTTAACTAACATAAGGAAAATGGGTGATTATTGTCTCTAGGTGGGCACTTAGCTCTGCAAACAATGTTCAAGTTAAGAGGAACCAGTTCATGAACAATATATATATGTGGCAAACTGTACACATAATGGCCCATACAACAGAGTCCATTAATAAATGAAGTCCATAAAGGTCTGGGGGCAGCTAACTGAGGCAGCTCTGTGTAGAAGCAAGAAGTACCTCTAGAAGAAACAAAAGGAGAAGAACAGGAGCCTTCTAAGTGTAGCTTTGTAGCAAAACCTGCAACCAGTTTGCAATAGTGTGAACCCAGCCTAAAGGTTCTAATTATGTCTCCCTTTTCCCATATTTCCTCCAAACTGTACATATTAACATCCTGAAGTCTCTCCCTACACAGTGTGTTTTATCTCTCAGACCTGTTCGTCTCTTGGCCTGTTCTATCTTATAAATATATTTTTGTAAGTGATGTGTAAGTGAGGGCTCCCGAACTGGATACAGTATTCCAAAGGAGGTCTCACTAAAGATCTAAATAGGTGAATCAGGACCTCCTTCCTTCTGCTGGTGATCCCTCTGGTGATGCATCCTAGAATTCTATTTATTTTTCCCACTTCACATCGTTTGCTCATTTTGCAATTATCTGAAAAAAGTTCTCCCAAATAGTGTTGAGCGAACCCGGACTGTTAAATTTCGGGTCCGTACCGAACTTTGGGGTGTCCGGGACCCGGACCCAAACCCGGACTTTTCAAAAAAAGTCCAGGTTCGGGTGCGGGGGTTCTGGTATTTTATTACACGTGTTGAATAGCTGCCGAGGGCAGCCAATCAACAAGTGTTTCACTGGTTTGCCCTTAGAAGCCATCACAGCCATGCCTACAAATGGCATGGCTGTGATTGGCCAGTGCACCATGTGACCCAGCCTCTATATGGGGCTGGAGTCACTGTGCTGCATGTCATATGCTCTCAGGATAGTTTAGGGAGAGGATGCTGCTGGCTCTGTGAGGCACAGATTGCAGATATTATAGAACATCTCCTCCTGCATTACTGAATGATCTGATTGTGGACTAGGGGGAGATTCTAGTACTGCTGCTTTGAGGGACAGATTGCAGACCTCATCCTGCTGCACAGAACAATCTGACTGGACTAGGTAGAGTATGTTGCTTTAAGGGAAAGATTATTGTTCTAAAATCATCTCCAAGTTGTACAGGGAAAGGTTCCAGCTGTTGCTTTAAGGGAAAGATTATTTTTCTAAAATCATCTCCAAGTTCTATAGGTAAAGTGTATTGTGTCCGCATAGAAGCCATATTATTGTTCTAAAATCATCTCCAAGTTCTATAGGCAAAGTGTATTCTAGCCGCATAGAGCCATATTATTGTTAGAAAATTATCTCCAAGTTCTATAGGCAAAGTGTATTCTAGCCGCATAGAAGCCATATTATTGTTATAAAATCATCTCCAAGTTCTATAGGGAGAGGTTCCTGCTGTTGCTTAAAGGGACAAATTATTGTTTCTTGCACAAAATTAAAACGTGCATCTACATAGCTGGTTTAAAAAAAAAAAAATATTCTAAAAACTACATTTGCGGCCAGCGGTGCATTTCTATAAATAAAAAAACCAGTGTTGGCTACCTCCTCCTCCTCCACCGCCACTTTCACCACCTCCTCAACCTCCAACTCCACATCCACCTCCATTTTTGATTTTTTTATGTGAATTTAGCTTAAAAATTATTTTAAGTAATTTCCCTATCCCCATTTCTTTGTAGGGCACTTGTCCAACTCTTACCCCCATTTTCCTTCCTTTTGCAGACCTCTATGACTTGCCAGGACTTTTTTACAGCCATTTTTGTGCCTAAGAGTTTGGGTCCCCATTGATTTCAATGGGGTTCGGGGTCCGGGTCAAAGTTCGGGTCAAGTCCGGACCCGAACCCGGACTTTGTCCGTAAGTTTGGCTGAACCTGCCGAACCCGGACTTCCAGAGGTTCGATCAACTCTACTCCCAAATCTTTTTTCTCTGTAATACTGGCCAATACTGTACCCACCAATATTGTAGTATATCAGGGGATTCCTTTTTCCCTAAGTGTATTATTTATCATTTAGAAACATTGAATTGCAGTTTCTACTGTTTTGACCAATTTTGGCGCAATGCCAAATCATGTTCCATGTTAAAGACACGTCCAGGGACAGCAGCCCTATTGCACACCTTTGTGACATCTGCAAAAAGACATACTTAGCCCAACAAACCTTTAGGCTGGGTTCACACTGGAGCAGGGCTGGACTGGGACAAAAATTTGGCCCTGGACTTCATGCAGACTGGCCCACTTTAATTTCATCATTGCCTACAACCGGTGGCAGCGTGCCTCCCCCAATTTCACCCGGTCAGACGTACTTCAGGTCCCGGTTTAAAAACAGGGTCAGGTCGGGACGAGGTCACACTTGGGTCGGATTTCCAAACAACCCGATTCATACAGAAAAACGTCTACAGTGTTTCCACACGTTATCCCGACGACAGGGACCTGCACAGAAATTGTACCTTGTACTAAACCGTAACGCGGTTTTAACCAGTTTTGTCATCTTTGACGTTAAGTTACAAAGATTTACTATTTATTATGTGAATCCCTTTTTCCTTAGGGGACTATATGATGTTATAACCACCCATGTCATAACCGGTCATAATGTCTCT
>BLSH010441260.1:0-10865 GCA_018402905.1 Glandirana rugosa
GATCTGGCATGTCCTGTAGTATTGCCTTTAAATCTGAAGGAGTAAACGGGGCATGCCAAATCACCTTTCCTGTCCCTACACCATTCTTATCAAAAGTGTTTTGAATTCTGATTGGGTAAGCTTGCACAGGATTAACAATAAGAGCAGTAACTGTTCCTTCCTTCTGTCTCTGACAATCATCATATGCTTGCAAGAGACTTATAATTTTTCTCTTATTAGCTTTGCTTTCAACATTAATTCCTCTACCTTATAAAACACAATAAAAGCGCCAACCTCATGTGCAAAAATAGATAAATAGAATATTGTGAATGTGAAAAATTAAATAATATACAAAAAAGTAAATCCACTGACAAACTAAACAGTCGATTTCCCAATCTTAATCAATATGAATAGAATCAATAAGCGTCCAACAGAATATTAACAATAACCTGTTTGTGACAAAGTGGCAATAGTGTAATGAAGGAAGTTTCCTTCCTAAAAGGAAGGCTGCTCAATACCAGCAATATGCTGTAATTATACATAAAAATACATTATAAGCGCCAACCTCATGTGCTAAACATAGAATAAAGATATGTAAATAATAATCAATAATAAAATCATATAGATCCACTAATAGACCAAGGAATAGATTATCCAATCTTGGTCACTTGTAAACAGAGTCCATTAATGTTCAGCAGATGAGTATCAATCAACTGATTGGTGACAAAGTGACATTTGTGTTCTCCAGTGATTTACACATAACGATATGAGATGTGCAACAAAACCACACACGTGCCAGGTGCCAGGATCCCACTGGTGTCCCTACTCACCAGAGCAAATGGACCCACTGCTTTACAGTCAGCAGGTCAAAAACGCAGGGTGATGACAAACGGTGGTTCCTGGCTGAACACTGGAGTCTCCTTCCCATCAGCTGGCAAACCTTAGTGGCTCAAGAAAGGACATTCATAGTGTATACCGTAAAAATGCTCTTTATTGTGCATAAAATTGGTTACTTACAGAATTTCATCTTTAAAATCGCATTCTAGGAACAAACAAAGCGTGCAGACTGGTTAAGCAGGCTCCCTCCCCTCACAAGCCGCCAGCGGACGTGATGTAACCAACCACAGAGGACCGGAAGTAACGTCAACGCGTTTTGCTTCCTGTGTCAAAGCGTCATCACGGATGACCTGCTGACCTGCTGACTGCAAAGCAGTGGGTCCATTTGCTCTGGTGAGTAGGGACACCAGTGGGATCCTGGCCCCTGGCACGTGTGTGGTTTTGTTGCACATCCCATCTCATATCTTTATATGTAAATCACTGGAGAGCACAAATGTCACTTTGTCACCAATCAGTTGATTGATACTCATCTGCTGGACATTAATGGACTCTGTTTACATGTGACCAAGATTGGATAATCTATTCCTTGGTCTATTAGTGGATCTATATGATTTTATTATTGATTATTATTTACATATCTTTATTCTATGTTTAGCACATGAGGTTGGAGCTTATAATGTATTTTTATGTAATTCCTCTACCTTGCAAAAGTAGTACCAAACCATCCTTTGAGATGCCCTCATAGGACTTCATCTCATCCCATTTCTCAGGCATGGGAGCAGCCGCTCCTTCCACCTTTGTTTCCACAAGAGTCACCACACTAGTAGTCTCCTGAGGGGCAGCTGCGGCTGCCTTCTCTCTTTCTAAGTGAGACGGTGTCTCTCTCACAGCCCATGGGAGCGACTGTGCTTCCTCCATAGACTGTGGGAAAGACGGAGCTGCTGCGGTGAGACACTGCTGTACAGACGGATTTGCTACAGTGGGCTTTGAGACAGTCGGCGCTGTCACTGGGGGCAGTGAGACAGTCGGCACTGTCACTGGGGGCAGTGAGACAGTCGGCGCTGTCACTGTGAGCTGCCCTCCTCCCTCCTGAATTGACTGAGGCAGAGCCTGCTGCTGTTGTGTGGAAGTAGAGGAAGAAGTGTTAGGAGGAGGCGGGGTGTCATTGCTCTCACTCCAGCCTCATGCGCTGGTGCTGTGGGGATAAACCTGTCTCTCGCAAACACCAGCGGACAATTTTCTTCCTCGTCTTTAACCCAAGAGTACAAAACCTGTTGTTCTTTCACATGAAACAATTCAACACATCCCAACTCAGTAAGCCTCATGCTCTCCTCCTTCCACTTCAAAGCAGCTGCCAACAGATTAGCTTTCACTAAGTCTGGTTCATACACTTTACAAAAGATCTGCCATACCTTGGTATCGAAAGTACCCTCTCGCCTTATTTTACAACTGGGGTTATTCACTGTCCATTTGCAAAAAACAGCCATTGGTTCCGTCACCCAAGGACCATGCTTCCGAAGAATATAGTCTAAGGCAGTAGTTTTAATAACTTCCTTGGATGCAGACCCCTGGTCTGTCTTATTCCGACACCTGGTAACCCGGTTACCCATTTTCGACATCTATCACCCAGTGATAGAATTGCCTTAGACTGCCCAGGCCCCTGACCTGGTCCCTGGTCCTTGGTTGCACTTAGACAGTAAATGGTACCCAGCTATACAATTACAATGACCAGTACAGTTATTACAACAGACAATCTCCTATTCACAAAAATGAACCGTTACCACAATATCAGCCCCTTCACTGAGCAGATATAGAGAGTTTGGGAAAACAGATAGGTTGATATAGAGGTAGATTAGTTGCAAGGTTGTAGTGTAGAATTGTAGTGTCACAGGTATGGTTGTAGTGCTCGCTGCATCTCAAATGGACACTCCAAAATGAGACCGCTTACTAAAACACAACCTTGGGTCACGGATCTGCGTGTCCAAGACACCCACAGTGGTGGGGGTTGACCCAACCCCACCTTTTCCTCAGCACGTGTTAGCAGCAACAATATATATATATATATATATATATATATATATATACACATACACACACCGACTAAAGGTTAGGTTCTTTAAAGAGGGTATTATGTCAAAATAAACAGAGTTACCTAGGTACCATTGAGAAGACTGAAAAGTTTGTAAGCAAACAATGGGCTTACCTGGCCAGATTTTTTTCAGTGTTCCCAGCGTACTCCAGGTGTGCTCCTCCATTATAGATGACTCTACCTCCTCCTAGGCCAAGGCTCGCCAATGAACTGTCGTGGATTCTTTCGTTCAGCTACAGATACCTGACACCTGTTAGTCAGTGATACCAAATTCAAGATAACATATGTAGCTGGAAAGTGCTAGAGGGCTGCAAAATGATTTTAGAACAATAATCTGCCAATACAGCAACAGCAGGAACCTGACCCTATAGAACTAGGAGATGATTTTAGAACAATAATCTGTCCCTCTAAGCAGTAGACTCTACCTAGTCCAGTCAGATCTTTCTGTAATGCAGGATGATATCTGCAATCTGTCCCTAAAAGCAGTATTAGTAGTAATCTCTACCTATCTATCTATCTGCAATCTGTCCCTAAAAGCAGTAGTAGTAGTAATCTCTACCTATCTATCGATCTGCAACACTAACCAGAGAGCATGTACCTTTTTTTTAAATGTCTGGGTTCGGGTCCAGGTCACGGACACCCCAAAGTTCGGTACGAACCCGAACTTTACAGTTCGGGTTCGCTCAACTGTAATTATTAACAAATGTACATACAAAAGTTTTTTTTTAAAAATCAGACGCTCTGGTTGTGTTTGGCAAGGGACATATACACAGGCTTATACTATGATACCAAAACAAAATGCGGGACTAAGCATAACATACCCTAAAGCCATAAGGCTGCACTTGGTCCCCAACGCGTTTCGACCAGTCAAAATGATGTGTATTGGTCTTCCTCAGGGGGAATGTCCCTCTCTATAGAAATGGTAAGAAACAGTTACAATTTTAATCTTGATTATATAATACAATGTTTACGTATCGTCTAGAAACTTACATTTGTTGGTAACATATGTTTGCAACGTACCAGTCCCAGCAGACCAGAGCATAGTTAAAATTGTAAATCACTAAAAAACAGCAGGGGTTTACCCTGGGGCTACCAGGGGCCAACCCCGTCCTCCATTGAGATGTCCAGACTGCGGCTGGGGGGCTTACGAGAGATCACACTCTGTCCTCTCGTGGTGAGAGGAGATTATGGTCTATGCTGAAGAATTTTTTCCCCCTTAAAAAAGTAAATATGAAGAGTAGTGCATATATTTCTATAGATATGAAGCATAAAGTGAACTGCATAGGTGGAAGTAGGAATGAGTTGTGAAGGTACAAAAAAAAAAAAAAACCTTGTGTGCTGGTGAAATCCCGAAAGCAGTGTGCACAGATGGGGTGGGGGGGCCGGGGGGGTCGGCGTCACCAGCATCCATGCGGAAGTGACGGCAGTGGCCGGGGATGCTTCCGGGATGCCGGGGAGATCACACGAGGCCGCTATGGCGGCCAGCTGATATCCATCAGCTGTTTTGCGGTCTCACAATGCCGCCCCACCTCCTTTTGGAGCATATTTAGTAGAGAACCCAACAAGGTAAGATGTATGGGCTCCATTACCCTGTTAAGGACAATATGATTGCCAGTAGGTAATGGATTTTTCTCTTCCACTTTATGGTCTACCCATTCAAGCCCTAGTGCGGCTCTGTTTATATTTGGTATCCCTTCTTTTTTCCTTCTTAAGGATACAGCTTCTCTACTGCTTTGCAATAACTGGCCCCAATTGAGGCCCCTAGCCTGGGAAACCTTACGCATCCCGGAAGTGTCCCCGGCCACTGCCGTCACTTCCGCATGGATGCTGGTGACATCCCCCCCGGGCGTCAAGCACGACCAGATTGCACAGGCGCAGATCGGGGTGGCGTCATGCGGAAGTGATCCGGGATGTCGCCGGCCTGGTTAGTCCGCCCCCATGGCCACATAGGGTAGCAGCAATGACTGGGCGGGCAAAGGTGGAGAGATGTTTAGACAAAACACAAATTACAAAAAGCATAATTCATAAAAAACAATACAAAACTTGAGAAAAATAAATGTTCAATTTCAATCGAAAAACAGTGTATCTATTGGCTATATATTAGTAATGATAGTATAAAGTTTTCACACAGACATAATAAATATAATGAATGTCCCAATATGAGAAATTGTGTCCACCAATGGGTTTCAATAACCTCATAGGGGGGGGAAAAGAGGAGAGCAGGGTTGTGGAATAATATTTAATGTAACTAACTATGTGAATTCTCCCTTCACATGGTCGCATATCCAAAACACGGCCAGACGATCAAGGGGAAACCTATGTTTTAGTGTTTGGATTTCTTATTGGGTCTTGCCGGAGGCAAAGCCCTTTAGAAAGGGGGCATAGGAAATGGATTTGTTTAAGCCAGGGAAAGACACAGATGTCTAAAAATCCACCTTTGCTCGCGTTGGAGCAGGATTTTATTCCAGTCGCCTCCGCGATCTGGGGGATGCACCCAATTGAGGACAGCGAACTGTACTTTGGGAATGTAATAAGAGTGCTGGACCACTATATGTCATCCAATGGGGAGGTAGTGGTTCCCAATCTCCATACTATATACATGTTTGGCTATTCTCCGCCAGAACTCTTGTTTTGTTTTCCCTATGTAATAGGTACCACATTCGCAGGGCATTATATATACAACTCCCCTTGTTTGACAGTTAGCAAAATGTTTAGCAGAAAAGATATCACCGTTGGGGAGCCTCAAAGCTTTACCTTTTCTAATCAAGTGACAGTAAGAACAATGGTCACAAGGGTAAGTGCCAAGGGCTGGGCAATGCGATTTCTTAGATGCTGAAAATTCACTATGCACCAGTCTATCCCTTAAGGAGGTTGCCCTGTTAAAGGTAATAGCTAGAGTAGGTGTCAGAAATTTTTGTATTAGAGGATCATCGGTTAGAATAGACCAATATTTGTTAATTATGTTTTGGACCTGAGAATGTTGTTTGGAGTACTGCACAATGATTCTAGTAATACCTGACTCTGACGTTGGGCGAGGTTATTTTCTGAAAGAGAAGCTGTTGTTGAGTATGTTAGTAGGCTTGATTATAGGCTCTCTTCAAGACAGAGCGACTATAGCCTCCTTTAATAAACTACTTTGGAGGAGGGCCGCCTCTTTTCTAAAAGCCAAATTATCGGAGCAATTCCGTCATAGACGGAGGTATTGTCCGTATGGTATGGATTTCTTAAGGCTGGTAGGATGAAAGCTATCTGCGTGCAAAATGGTGTTGCCAGCAGTGCTCTTCCTGTAAAGTATGCTTTCAAGTTTACCCTCCTCGCTTTTATTGATTTGCACATCTAAAATAGTAACCATTTTCTGATCAAATACAGACGTGAATTTGAGGTTTAGGTCATTCTGATTCAAAGAGTGCAAAAAATGTGCAAAGTTTGTCCGTGGGCCCATCCCAGATGACGAAGATGTCGTCGATGTACCTGAGCCATACTAAAATATGGCTTGTGTACTCAACGAGGTCCTCACCACCCAGGAGAGATTGCTCCCACTCCCCCAGGTACAGATTGGCGTAGGATGGGGCACAGCATGTCTCCATCGCTACGCCCTGCACCTGGAGGTAGTGGGAGCCATCAAACATGAAGAAATTGTGATACAAAATATATTCAAGACCGTTCAAAAGAAACTTGGTAAGAGTTTCATCATGTATGGAGCCTTGTTGGAGTACCTGCTGTACAGCAGCCAACTCCCTGGAATGGGGGATGGAGCTATACAGTGTCTCCACGTCAAGCGTGACTAGGAGGACCTCTTGGGGCACTGTAAGGCCATCCAAAGTTTGCAAAAAATGAATTGTGTCCTTGATGTAAGACGGCAAGGACACAACGTATGGCTGGAGATAAGCATCTATCACTCTAAATGATAAATGATATGGTGCAGCGCTCAAATAATGATTGCAAATCTTGGATTGTCAATTCTGGGTGAATAGAACTCCTAAACCATGTTTTACAAAGTAATCCAATATCGGCAACAGCTATTACTGTCCCTTACCGACTGGAGATGACCCCCGTCACAGAAGTCAAAAAGGTCTTCTCAACTCCCAAACAGGCAACCGGGTACAAGCAATCTTCCAAATGGTCAAACGTTACTGGAACTCCGGGCATTGATCATAAAAAAGAGGGAGAAAGCTTTTCATGGTGTAGTATCTTCGAGGTTCATAGGGGGAACATTCAGAAAGCATAGAACCTATCCCCACCAAAGGAAGGATAGGGACCACCATCTGGCACCCCACTCAGTGACCCCCACTGAACAGAAGAGAACCAAAGGGTGGATAGCGCCAAGAACCGCCACTTATGAAAGTGGAACCCCTACAAAAGGATAGAGAGGAGAGACCACCACCGACACCCAAAATAACTGGTCCTTACCAGAAGCAGTTGACTCCTATTACAAAGTTCCGAGCTAGCTTAGCAGTAATAAATGGAGCACATCTCCCGAAATTCTTCAGAACAAACTAATATCATTAGTACCTCTCAGACCCAGCATGAACTCCCTGAAAGCAATAGTCACCCAGTTGTCACATATAGGATGAAGCAAAAGACAACCTCATGGTGCAGTACAAACTCACAATTTAATAGGTAAAGATTAAAATACACTCACATGTAATATTTTGTCATGCGCCTTTAAAAATTGGTTATATGCGGCTACCAGCGCTCACTACGACCATATAAGGGTTGCCACGTCTCCACATCCACTCACACGTTCCATATCAATGACATCCGGACCGGAAGTTGAATACAATCTTACCAACTTAGGCATAAACCTATACTGGTCAGCAGAGTGTGTCTCACTGACAGCTATAGGAATAGTTGGATGGCTAAGAAAACATCCAGCCTATGGTTATTTCAAAAGGAAAAACTAAGCCCTCTAAAAGAGATCAAATTAGAAATAGAAGGCAACATAAATGCCAATATATTCATGTTAAAAAACAATTAGACTCCGGACCAGAAGTGACCTCCGGACCGGAAGTTATGTCAGAAATCAGAATTACAATCACAACAACTCAGACAGAGCTAGTAGGTGTCAGCAGAGTATGTCTTCCGGAAGTGACCTCCGAACCGGAAGTTGTATCGAAAACCGGATATATAATCACACCAGCTCAGGCAAAGCTAGTAGTTGTCAGCAGAGTATGTCCAAATGACACTGCCTATGAAACGTGGGATTAGTAAGTGGAGACGGCACCCCGCAGTACAAAATACATGTAATTTAACAACCAGCAAAACGTATAATTCCATAAATTGCTAAAAAATAGACAACAAGTTAAATGACATCCCCAATTAACTAAAAATATCAGGTCCTGCTGTACATGCAAGCTTTACTAGTTATCATAATATATTAAGGGATGAAAAATGATTTTATATATGCATGCAAAGGAGAAAAAAAAACTGGTTGACAGTATCACGTATAAAGCTCGTAACATCAAGCATAACGCCCCTAGGCATTATTGATGAATGCGTTGACGTTCCATTCCACATTCAAATCCAGTGGATTATAGGTACGGGCTCTATAAATCCACTGGGTTTCGAGCCTGGATACTTCACGGACCATATTGCTTCCTCTCCAATTCCCGATAAATCGGTCAATGCCCAAAAAAAGTGTCCCTGAAGGATTTTGATCATGACAGATGGCATAATGTTGGGAAAGGCTATGTTTCGGAAAGCCTTTCTTGATATTAGCAATATGTTCGCGTAATCTGACACGTAACTCCCGAGTAGTACGACCAATGTATTCCAACCCACACGGGCACCGAATAAGATATACTACATATCTGGAAGTACATGTAATAAAGGGTTTAATAGGAAAAGATTCACCAGTTGATTGTGATTGGTAGACATTAGTTCTCTTACACCCATTTTTATTGCGTTTACAAGCTGGGCATTTCTTGCAGGGATAAAATCCCTTCATTTGTTCAAAGAAAACAGATCTCTTAGGGGGTTCAACCACATTTGGTGCAATTTGTAGTCTAAGAGGCTGAACTCCCTTATATATCACCACAGGTTGTTCCGGAAGGGTCGGGCCCAAAACCTGATCGTTCTTTAGAACGTCCCAATGTCTTTTAAGAATGTTCTTAACAGAGAAATGTTGGGTGGAGTAAGAGGTAAAAAACGCATGTTTGAACCTCTCATCCTCCCTGGATCCCCCAGGAGCCAATAGTTCATCTCTATTCCTCCTCAATGCCCCTGTGCAGGCCTGCTCTAATTCCACTGTATTGTAACCCTTTTCTTGGAACCTTTGTTTAAGGATTTCCGACTCTCGTAGATAATTATGAGGGTAGGTGCAATTATGCCTCAAACGCAAAAACTGACTAGTAGGGACAGATTTGAGCCAGGATGGGTGATGACAACTGTCTCTGCTTATGAACCCATTCCTGTCTGTCTCATTAAAGTAGGTGGATGTGACCAGACAGTTGGACTCCACTCGAATGCGTAAATCCAAAAAATGGATTTCATTGGCACTACTTTCATGTTGGAGACGAATGCCCCGGTCATTGGCGTTAAGCTCCCCCATGAATTCATCAAGGGAACTCTGGTTACCATCCCAAATGAGAAGGACGTCATCTATGTACCTCTTCCAAAGGACTAGACTAGGTCGAGGTCCTACAGAGACGTCGTCCTCCACCCATTTGTCCATGAAAAGGTTGGCCATACTGGGTGCGAATTTCGCTCCCATGGCCACACCTCTATTCTGTAGATAAAAGGTCCCATGAAACCAGAAATAATTATGGTCCATAGCAAATTGTAGAAGGGACAATAAAAAGTCCCTCTGGGAACTTATCATCTCCTCACGTCGTAAAAAATGCTCCACAGCCTCCAAACCATGAGTATGTGAAATGATGGTATAGAGGGATGAGACATCAGCTGTTGCCAGGAGAAATCCCTCTTTCCACTGAAAATCCTTCAAAAGGTTAATAACTTGGGTGGAATCCCTTAAGAAGGAGGGGGTGCTATTTACCAGTGGCTGAAGGAAATGGTCTATGTAATTGCCCACCCTGGAAGTAACCGAATCAATACCACTGATAATCGGCCTTCCAGGGGGGTGCAACGGATCCTTATGCACCTTGGGCAAGTAGTAAATCACTAAAAAATATTTCTCCTTTTTATTTACTAGAACCTTTCTCTAGCCATCTTTAACCATGCCCAGAAGTTCCTCTTTGAATTTCCTTGTAGGATCATTTCCCAAAGGTACATATGTGTCCCTATCGGATAATAGTCGAGTCATTTCCTGAGTATATGTTTCGACATCTAAAATAACTATACCCCCACCCTTATCGGCAGGTCGTATAACGATATCAGTTCTTTGTTTTAACTTCTTAAGACCTGAACTGAATATACGGTTCAACCTATTCTTTCGAACATTCAGCTTGTCTAGATCTTTAAGTACAAGGTCCCTAAAGACTGACAAAGAGGGGGCCAATGCACCCGGGGGATTAAAAACCGATGCATTACTCAGTAATTTGTTTCTAATCCCATTGTTCCCGACACTCATGGGTTTTGGGGGGTTGGTAATAAAATACCGTTTGATATTCATCCTTTGTGTGAACTTGTGTACATCTATAAATGTCTCAAATTTATTAAGGGCACGTGGGGGAGCAAACTTGAGACCTTGACTAAGCACATATTTCTTCTCTGCAGTGATAGTCTTAGTACTCAGGTTAAACAAACCCCCATCCCTTAGATCCGCTTTCTTTTTTGAGGGGATCCTCCGCCCCTTCTAGTACCTCTCTTCCTTCTAGAGTTCTTTTGTAATTTTGCAGGCCCCTGGGAAAAGAATAACTTCCCCTGGTGTTTGATCGATGCCCATAGGGGTCTCTGTCCCTAACTTCCCCCTGAGGGCCATTATACTTCCCCGGATACTCATATTGTTGCCAGTGTGAACCTCCATGATGATGAACCGGAGAGTCCACATTGCCCTGGTCCC
>BLSH010441273.1:65198-85528 GCA_018402905.1 Glandirana rugosa
GGACATATGGGATAGACCATGGGACATATGGGGATAGACCACTGACATATGGGCATAGACCACTGACATATGGGATAGACCACTGACATATAGATAGGGTATACAGTCACCAGATAGGGTATACAGGGTCCCAGATAGGGTATACAGGGTCCCAGATAGTGTATACAGTCACCAGATAGGGGTATACAGGGTCCCAGATAGTGTATACAGTCACCAGATAGGGTATACAGTCACCAGATACGGGTATACAGTCACCAGATAGGGGTATACAGGGTACCAGATAGGGTATACAGGGTCCCAGATAGTGTACACAGTCACCAGATAGGGGTATACAGGGTCCCAGATAGGGTATACAGGGTCCCAGATAGTGTACACAGTCACCAGATAGTGGTGTACAGTCACCAGATAGGGGTATACAGGGTTTCAGATAGGGTATACAGTCACCAGATAGGGGTATACAGGGTCCCAGATAGGGTATACAGGGTCCCAGATAGTGTACACAGTCACCAGATAGGGGTATACAGGGTCCCAGATAGGGTATACAGGGTCCCAGATAGTGTACACAGTCACCAGATAGTGGTGTACAGTCACCAGATAGGGGTATACAGGGTTTCAGATAGGGTATACAGTCACCAGATAGGGGTATACAGGGTCCCAGATAGGGTATACAGGGTCCCAGATAGTGTACACAGTCACCAGATAGGGGTATACAGGGTCCCAGATAGGGTATACAGGGTCCCAGATAGTGTACACAGTCACCAGATAGTGGTATACAGTCACCAGATAGGGGTTCGCTGCGGTTCATGCACCATGCAGAATATTGCATGTATTACATGTCATAGAATGCTTCATGCAGAATATTGCACATGGTACATGTCATAGGAAGCTCCATGCAGAGTATTGCACATAGAACATGTCATAGGAAGCTCCATGCAGAATATTGCACATGGTGCATGTCATAGGAAGCTCCATGCAGAATATTGCACATAGGACATGTCATAGGAAGCTCCATGCAGAATATTGCACATGGTACATGTCATAGGAAGCTCCATGCAGAATATTGCACATAGGACATATAGGAAGCTCCATGCAGAATATTGCACATAGCACATGTCTTAGGAAGCTCCATGCAGAATATCACACATAGTACATATCATAGGAAGCTCCATGCAGAGTATTGCACATAGGACATGTCATAGAAAGGGTATACAGCATCACAGATAGTGGTATAAAGCATCACCAGTTAGGAGTATACAGAGTCACCAGATAGCAGTATACACTTACAGAGCACCAGATAGCAGTATACAGAGCCCCAGATAGCAGTATACAGAGCCCGAGATAGCGGTATACAGAGTCACCATATAGCAGTATACAGAGTAACCATATAGCAATATACAGAGTAACCATATAGCAGTATACAGAGCCCCAGATAGCAGTATACAGAGCCCCAGATAGGGTATACAGAGCCCCATAAAGGGTATACATGGTCCCAGAAAGGGTATACAGAGCCCCAGATAGTGTATACAGTCACCAGATAGTGTATACAGTCACCAGATAGGGGTATACAGGGTCCCAGATAGTGTATACAGTCACCAGATAGGGGTATACAGGGTCCCAGATAGGGTATACAGGGTCCCAGATAGTGTATACAGTCACCAGATAGGGTATACAGGGTCCCAGATAGGGTATACAGGGTCCCAGATAGTGTACACAGTCACCAGATAGGGGTATACAGGGTCCCAGATAGGGTATACAGGGTCCCAGATAGTGTACACAGTCACCAGATAGTGGTGTACAGTCACCAGATAGTGTATACAGTCACCAGATAGGGGTTCGCGGCGGTTCATGCACCATGCAGAATATTGCATGTATTACATGTCATAGAATGCTTCATGCAGAATATTGCACATGGTACATGTCATAGGAAGCTCCACGCAGAGTATTGCACATAGAACATGTCATAGGAAGCTCCATGCAGAATATTGCACATGGTGCATGTCATAGGAAGCTCCATGCAGAATATTGCACATAGGACATATAG
The DNA here is from genome assembly GCA_018402905.1 of Glandirana rugosa. Classification (NCBI taxonomy): domain Eukaryota; kingdom Metazoa; phylum Chordata; class Amphibia; order Anura; family Ranidae; genus Glandirana; species Glandirana rugosa. Next base: position 67,240 of record BLSH010441273.1, read on the forward strand.
GAAGCTCCATGCAGAATATTGCACATAGCACATGTCTTAGGAAGCTCCATGCAGAATATCACACATAGTACATATCATAGGAAGCTCCATGCAGAGTATTGCACATAGGACATGTCATAGAAAGCCCCATGCAGAATATTGCACATGGTACATGTCATAGGAAGCTCCATGCAGAATATTGCACATAGCACATGTCTTAGGAAGCTCCATGCAGAATATCACACATAGTACATATCATAGGAAGCTCCATGCAGAGTATTGCACATAGGACATGTCATAGAAAGCCCCATGCAGAATATTGCACATGGTACATGTCATAGGAAGCTCCATGCAGAATATTGAACATAGCACATGTCTTAGGAAGCTCCATGCAGAATATCACACATAGTACATATCATAGGAAGCTCCATGCAGAGTATTGCACATAGGACATGTCATAGAAAGCCCCATGCAGAATATTGCACATGGTACATGTCTTAGGAAGCTTCATGCAGAATATTGCACATAGGACATGCCTTAGGAAGCTCCATGCAGAGTATTGCACATATGACATGTCTCAGAAAGCTCCATGCAGAATATTGCTCATAGTACATGTCTTAGGAAGCTCCATGCAGAGTATTGCACATAGGACATGTCTTAGGAAGCTCCATGCAGAATATTGCACATAGTACATATCATAGGAAGCTCCATGCAGAGTATTGCACATAGTACATATCATAGAAAGTCCCATGCAGAATATTGCACATGGTACATGTCATAGGAAGCTCCATGCAGAGTATTGCACAAAGTACATATCATAGAAAGCCCCATGCAGAGTATTGCACATAGTACATGTCTTAGGAAGCTCCATGCAGAATATTGCACATAGTACATGTCTTAGGAAGCTCCATGCAGAGTATTGCACATAGTAAATGCCATAGGAAGCTCCATGCAGAATATTGCACATAGGACATGTCATAGGAAGCTCCATGCAGAGTGTTGCACATAGTGCATGTCATAGGAAGCTCCATGCAGAATATTGCACATATTACATGTCATAGGAAGCTCCATGCAGAATATTGCACATAGTACATGTCATAGGAAGCTCCATGCAGAATATTGCACATAGTACATATCATATAAAGCTCCATGCAGAATATTGCATATAGTAAATCCCATAGGAAGCTCCATGCAGAATACTGCACATAGCACATGTCTTAGGAAGCTCCATGCACAATACTGCACATAGTACATATCATAGGAAGCTCCATGCAGAGTATTGCACATAGGACATGTCTTAGGAAGCTCCATGCAGAATATTGCACATAGTACATGTCATAGGAAGAGAGATGGGATTTTTGTACTATTACCCAGGATCGCCGGATGAAGCAGATAGCGAAACACGTTGTGATCCAAATGTGGAACAGCAACATCACCTCATTCTGTGGCCTCTATGTGATTATGGCTGCCCTGTGTGGTTGACCATATATTAGGCTGATCTTTTTGATGTTCACAGTGATACATGCATGTAGTGTCACACTCTTTTATGTATTTATTTTATATTAATGCATTGGAATAAATTTATGTTTTACCTATATCCCACTGTTTCACGTTCCTCTTTGGGAAATCTTAGTGACAACCTATAAAGTCCCATTTTCTCTTCGTTTTATTGGTTCTTATACATTTGCACGGGATGTGGTGTCAAGTCTAGCAATATTCGCCTCGCATGTTATACATGTCATAGGAAGCTCTATGCAGAGTATTGCACATGATACATGTCATAGGAAGCTCTATGCAGAGTATTGAACATAGTACATGTCTTAGGAAGCTCCATGCAGAGTATTGCACACAGTTCATGTCTTAGGAAGCTCCATGCAGAATATTGCTCATAGTACATGTCTTAGGAAGCTCCATGCAGAGCATTGCACACAGTTCATGTCTTAGGAAGCTCCATGCAGAATATTGCACATAGTAAATGACAAAGGAAGCTCAATGCAGAATATCACACATAGTACATATCATAGGAAGCTCCATGCAGAGTATTGCACATAGGACATGTCATAGAAAGCCCCATGCAGAATATTGCACATGGTATATGTCATAGGAAGCTCCATGCAGAATATTGCACATAGGACACATAGGAAGCTCCATGCAGAGTATTGCACATAGGACATGTCATAGAAAGCCCCATGCAGAATATTGCACATGGTACATGTCATAGGAAGCTCCATGCAGAATATTGCACATAGCACATGTCTTAGGAAGCTCCATGCAGAATATCACACATAGTACATATCATAGGAAGCTCCATGCAGAGTATTGCACATAGGACATGTCATAGAAAGCCCCATGCAGAATATTGCACATGGTACATGTCTTAGGAAGCTTCATGCAGAATATTGCACATAGGACATGCCTTAGGAAGCTCCATGCAGAGTATTGCACATATGACATGTCTCAGAAAGCTCCATGCAGAATATTGCTCATAGTACATGTCTTAGGAAGCTCCATGCAGAGTATTGCACATAGGACATGTCTTAGGAAGCTCCATGCAGAATATTGCACATAGTACATATCATAGGAAGCTCCATGCAGAGTATTGCACATAGTACATATCATAGAAAGCCCCATGCAGAATATTGCACATGGTACATGTCATAGGAAGCTTCATGCAGAGTATTGCACAAAGTACATATCATAGAAAGCCCCATGCAGAGTATTGCACATAGTACATGTCTTAGGAAGCTCCATGCAGAATATTGCACATAGTACATGTCTTAGGAAGCTCCATGCAGAGTATTGCACATAGGACATGTCTTAGGAAGCTCCACGCAGAGCATTGCACATAGGACATGTCTTAGGAAGCTCCATGCAGAACATTGCTCATAGTACATGTCTTAGGAAGCTCCATGCAGAGTATTGCACATAGTAAATGCCATAGGAAGCTCCATGCAGAATATTCCACATGGTACATGTCATAGGAAGCTCCATGCAGAGTATTATACATAGTACATATCATAGAAAGTTCCATGCAGAATATTGCACATAGGACATGTCATAGGAAGCTCCATGCAGAGTGTTGCACATAGTGCATGTCATAGGAAGCTCCATGCAGAATATTGCACATATTACATGTCACAGGAAGCTCCATGCAGAATATTGCACATAGGACATGTCATAGGAAGCTCCATGCAGAGTATTGCACATAGTAAATGCCATAGGAAGCTCCATGCAGAATATTCCACATGGTACATGTCATAGAAAGCTCCATGCAGAGTATTATACATAGTACATATCATAGAAAGCTCCATGCAGAATATTGCACATAGGACATGTCACATGAAGCTCCATGCAGAGTATTGCACATAGTGCATGTCATAGGAAGCTCCATGCAGAATATTGCACATATTACATGTCATAGGAAGCTCCATGCAGAATATTGCACATAGTACATGTCATAGGAAGCTCCATGCAGAATATTGCACATAGTACATATCATATAAAGCTCCATGCAGAATATTGCATATAGTAAATCCCATAGGAAGCTCCATGCAGAATACTGCACATAGCACATGTCTTAGGAAGCTCCATGCACAATACTGCACATAGTACATATCATAGGAAGCTCCATGCAGAGTATTGCACATAGGACATGTCTTAGGAAGCTCCATGCAGAATATTGCACATAGTACATGTCATAGGAAGAGAGATGGGATTTTTGTACTATTACCCAGGATGCCGGATGAAGCAGATAGCGAAACACGTTGTGATCCAAATGTGGAACAGCAACATCACCTCATTCTGTGGCCTCTATGTGATTATGGCTGCCCTGTGTGGTTGACCATATATTAGGCTGATCTTTTTGATGTTCACAGTGATGCATGCATGTAGTGTCACACTCTTTTATGTATTTATTTTATATTAATGCATTGGAATAAATTTATGTTTTACCTATATCCCTCTGTTTCACGTTCCTCTTTGGGAAATCTTAGTGACAACCTATAAAGTCCCATTTTCTCTTCGTTTTATTGGTTCTTATACATTTGCACGGGATGTGGTGTCACGTCTAGCAATATTCGCCTCGCATGTTATACATGTCATAGGAAGCTCTATGCAGAGTATTGAACATAGTACATGTCTTAGGAAGCTCCATGCAGAGTATTGCACACAGTTCATGTCTTAGGAAACTCCATGCAGAATATTGCTCATAGTAAATGACAAAGGAAGCTCAATGCAGAATATTGCACATAGGACATGTCATAGGAAGCTCCATGCAGAGTATTGCACATAGTACATGTCATAGGAAGCTCCATGCAGAGTATTGCACATAGTACATGTCATAGGAAGCTCCATGCACAGTATTGCACATAGGACATGTCTTAGTAAGCTCCATGCAGAATATTGCACAAAGGATATTGTCATAGGAAGCTCCATGCAGAATATTGCACATAGTACATGTTATAGGAAGCTCCATGCAGAGTATTGCACATATTACATGTCATAGGAAGCTCCATGCAGAGTATTGCACATACAGGGTCCCAGATAAGGTGTACAGGGTCCCAGATAGTGTATACAGTCACCAGATAGGGGTATATACGGTCCCAGATAGTGTATACAGTCACCAGATAGGGGTATATATGGTCCCAGATAGTGTATACAGTCACCAGATAGGGGTATATACGGTCCCAGATAGTGTATACAGTCACCAGATAGGGGTATATACAGTCCCAGATAGTGTATACAGGCACCAGATAGGGGTTTGCAGCGCCCCCCCCTCCCCCCCGAAGTTGGGACAAGTCCCGCACTTACCCGATCTAATAGGCAGGCAGGCAGGAGTGTGCAGAGATCGGCATGCGGCCAGCGGCTGTTTGTATGCAGAGACAGCGCTGCTTTGAGCCTGAAGCCTGGAGCATGGAGTCCGGCTTCTCTCTCCAGTCTCCATGGCCAGAAGTGACGACAAGGCTCCTCCAGATCAATCACCGCCATCTATTGGACGGCGGTGATTGGTTGACAGTACCAGGAGCCAATATCCTGCTTGAGGCACAGAGCAAAGCGCCTCAAGGCAGGAATAAACGCTGCCATTGAAGCGTGACGCCTGCAATCATGTGATTGCAACAATGTCACACTTCCCATAGTGCACTGTATCCGGCGCCCGAACACAGTGCACTATGTTAGTTTAGAGAAACTTTTTTTTTTTTTGGGGGGGGGGGCGGCGCCCAGTCGCCCCCTATGGGCGGGCCGCCACTGGTGGTGGACAGGTCTTCCAGTGCGACAATGACTCAAAACATTCCGCTAAGGCAACAAAAGAGTGGCTCAAGAAGAAGCACATTAAGGTTCTGAAGTGGCCTAGCTAGTCTCCAGACCTTAATCCTATAGAAAATTTATGGAGGGAGCTGAAACATTGAGTTGCCAGGAGACAGCCAAGAAACCTTAAGGATTTAGAGAAGTATAATAACCCATACCAGACCCTATGGCCTTCCCCCAGAGGGGTCGCTGAGAATATGCTCAAGTCTCCATAGCTAGTACAGAGGCTGCCAGTGTAGTGCAACCCCCGGAGGGGGCTCTGAGATTAAACAGGTTCTTTCCCAAGCAGTGCAGAGCCAGCCAGGCACACAGCAACAGCAGTCCATTCACTCATTAATCAGTCTAGGGGTTGTCTTTTGGAAGTTTATTTGCTAGTAGAAACTTGGGAGGGTGGGAGTCATGTAGGATACTCAAAATGAAATATATTTCCAGTAGAGGACATTCCTTACTTAGCAGATGTAACGATAGTGTAGGTAGACTGGAACAGTCCGTGGTTCATGGCTGTGGACGATGAAGCAGTATAAGGAAAAGAGTTTATTCCCCGCAACCTTGGTCAGGTGGCTGTGAGGGCTTATTGGAATCTGGAAACCCTCTTTAACAATTAGGAGGCCCCCCAATACTACCTACCCCTTACATAAATGAGGTACATAGTACCACTATTCATTCACAAAAAAATTAACCTAGAAATAAAGACAATAAAAAGCCCTTTATCAAAACAAAATTAAAATCCTTCAAATATTCCCACCATTGTAAATCCATCATCAATTACAATGCCCTATGACTGGCTGAAAAAAAACGCAGATGGACTAGGCCTACACAACCGATCCCGACGCTACTGCTTACCAAATAGCTCCCCAAGCTAGTTGGTCAGGGCCATTGCCAAAATATGAGCAGTGGCCATATTTGGGCCATGATGTCACCAATATCACCTCCCCTTTGCTAATATAGCTGGGAATTTTCCGCCCATGTAAGTCAATGGTTGCAGGTGACCAGGGCCGGGACAAGGACATTTGGTGCCCTGGGCGAAGATGGCAAACTGCACCCCCCCCCACTTGGACGTGGTCATCTTACTAACTCCTCCCCTCCCCTAAGGAGTCACCAATACCCTGGGACCCTCCCACGATTTCTTAACATTAAACAAAGAAGCAGAGTACTCTAATGGGGGAGTCTCTCTAATGAACGCAGAGAGGGTCTGTTAGAAAGAGTCCCCACCAGGCCCCATTAGAGACTACAATGGGGTCTAATGGGACCTGGAGGAGGGTCTATCTAACAGAGGTCCTCTCTGTGACCATTGGAGAGTCTGATAGAAAGAGTCCCTTCCTGGCCCCATAACAGACTACATTAGAGTGTCACTAAACAATAATAAAAATAAACAATATTATATTAATAGCACTTTGATGCCCAGGCCCAGCCCTAGAAGACTTCACTTACCTTACATAATGGGTACTGGGACTAGCTGCTGATCTTCCTGGGGCTGGCTGCTGGTCCTGGTTCCTGGCTGCTGGTCTGGGGCCTGGCTTCTGAGGCTGGACTGCTGGTCCTGGGGTCTGGATGCTGGTCATGGGGTCTAGCTGCTGGAGCCTGGGTTTAGGCTGCTTGGGCCTGGCTACTGGGGTTGGGCTGCTGGGGTCAGCCTGCTGGCCCTGGGGTTCGGCTGCTGTGGCCTGGGGTCTGGCTGCTGGTTCTGAAGTCTTGCTGAGGGGGCCAAGGGCCTGGCGCTTGGGGTCTGGCTGCTAGGTTCTGGCTGCTGGTCCTAGGGTCTGACTGCTGGGGCCAAAGGTCTGGCTGCTAAGACCTGGGACCTGGCTGCTGGTCCTGGGGGCTGGCTGCTGGTCCTGGAATCTGGCTGCTGGGGTCTGGCTACTGGTCCTGGGGCCTGGCTACTGGGGCATGGCTGCTGGGACCTGTAGGCTGGCTGCTTGGGCTGGGCTGCTGGTCCTGGGGTCTGGCTACTGGGCCAGGCTGCTGGTCCTAGGGTTTTCCTGCTGTGGCCTGGGGTCTGCCTGCTGGTCCTGGGGCCTTGCTGCTGGGGCAAAGGGTCTGGCGCTTGGGGTCTGGCTGCTGGGGCCTGGCTCCTAGGCTCTGGCTGCTGGAGCCTGGCTGCTGGTCCTGGGGGCTGGCTACTGGTCCTGGGGGCTGGCTACTGGTCCTGGCTACTGGTCCTGGCTTCTGGTCCTGAGGCTGGCTACTGGTCCTGGGGGCTGGCTACTGGTCCTGGGGCTGGGGCTGGCTACTGGTCCTGGGGATGGCTACTGGGGCTGGCAACTGGTCCTGGCTACTGGTCCTGGGGCTGGGGTCACGGAACAATCCCAGTCAGAGGAATCCCTGCCCTACAATTTCTGGAGGGGGGGGGGGGGCAGCATCAGTTTTGCTGTTGCTCAGCATGGAAGGAAGGGGGTGGACGGTGGAGGCAGAGAGACCAGAGCGCCACGATCTGCAAGCTTTTAGTTTTAAAACATAAAGAAACTTTCCCCAGCGCAGCAGGATTCTTTCTTCATCTTCGGGTGCCCGCTGCAGTAATCTCCTGTCATGTAAGTGCATGTAGTTCCGGTCTGCCCGGCGGATTGATATTGAAGAGACCAGAACTACATGCAATTGTCGCAAATGACAGGAGATTACTGCGCACCCGAAAATGAAAAAAAGAGTCCCTCCACGCTGGGGAAAGTTTCTTTATGTTTTATGGCTGAAAGCTTGCAAATTGCGGCGCTCTTGTCTCTCTGCCTCCGCCGCCCACCCCTTTCCTTCCATGCTGAACAACTGCAAAAGAAACCTGGGGACAGCCATATGGGCTGTCCCCCCTGATGGCGTCCCTCCTCCTCCAGAAATTGTAGCGCCCGGGGCATCCGTCCCTTCCGCCCCTGCTTAGTACCGGCCCTGCAGGTGACATCGGCAGCTGCTAGGGTTAGGTTCCTTGGCATTAACAACATTGACAGTGAGAAGATGTAAAATATATAGAAGAGGTAGAACTAACACACTTCTATGCATGAAATGCGGCTCCGCACAGGGGGAGAAAATGGGCAAAAGTCCAAGTGGCTGAACTTCCAAAGTTTGGTCAAGACCTAGGTTCAGGCCAAACTGTTGGTGCGCATAAAGCCTTACATTATTCTGGTGGGTTTGAAGCTTTAACCTCCTTCCCACCCTACAGTTCTCCAGCCAGATAGGGTGATATGCAGGGCCAGATTAAGAGCATCACGGGCCTGGTGCTGAGGACTTTGGTGGGCCTTTCATGCTCCCAACATTGTGGGAACAATTTGGGGATGGCCCCTTCCTGTCCCAGGATGACTGCACACCAGGGCACAAAGCAAGGTCCATAAAGACACGGATGAATGAGTTTGAGGTGGAGGAACTTAACTGGCCTGCATAGAGTCCTGACATCAACCCACTAGAACACCTTTTGTCTGAATTAGAGCGGGGACTGCAAGTCAGGCCTTCTCATCCACATCAGTGCCTGACCTCACTGTACTCACATGTGCTGATGTGCCGTTTCTTGACTGAGATCGTGCCGTGATTGGCAACTCCTGTGCGCATGCGCTGGAATGGCATCATGCAGCTCCGGCCTGTCACAGAGCCGGAGATTGCGGCCCCGGATGGAAGAGGGGCGAAGATGGATGCGGCCTGGAGAGGGGACATTGCAAGCTTCCAATGCAGGTAAGTGACACATAACAGACTATGCAATGCATACTGGCCTATTATGCTTTTAAATTGCAGGGTAACAAAGAGTAACAAAGAATCATTTGGAAAAAATAAAACAAATGGGATTCATTTTTAAATAAGCAATGGTATTGTTTTTGGTTTGTAAAGACGCCTGTGTGAGTTTGGGGAAATATTTTCGTGCGCTAGATATCAACAAGTGAAAGTGACAGAGAAAAAATAATATTTTAACAAAACATGAAAAGATTACACATTCTACCATTCTTGAAAACAAAATAGATTATCAAAACTGCAACATTGTTGCCAGGACAATTTCTTTGAGAGAAAGATACATTTCATCTCAACATGAAAAGCATTTCTTTGGGGAAGTTACAATTGTATTGGAATGAATGGCTGAAGATTGCATTGGGCTGCATTGCTCCAACTTTTACTCCCAAAAAACTCTCATAGCTCTCATTTTGGTATCTTCTATAGCGCCCTGGAATTACTCCATGGATGGCCATGCTCAGCTGTGCTCTGAACCCAGGAGTAAAGAGACGGGGAATTTATCTCTTCTCAGACTTTTTAGGATATTTCAGTGTAGAAATCACTTTTTCACAGTTTAAAAGCAGATTATCTTTAAACAATATCCCGCAAATTTTAGTACAATTTAGGTGATTATATCATGCGCTAAACATTATTTCCATGTGCACATCTCCAGGTCTTAACTGGAGTAAGGATTTGGGTGTTATCTGTTGACTGGGTGCTATTTAGTGCCATTTGCTGTATTTTGCACTATGGGGGTGAAAGCTGTGGGGAAGGAACAAGACTCAGCCTCTATGCTGTGCTACACTGCACTCTGTGGAACTCAGCTGCCGCCTGTGATTTACATAACAATAGCACCTGCCGGCCGCGATTTACATAACAATATCGCCTGCCGCCCGCAGTTTACATAACAATGGTGTACACACACAGAGCTAAACAGCATTAATGACTCACTGGCATGGGCCTATTTTGAGGTAGGGGCCTGGAGCTGCAGCTCCAATAGCCCCTATGTTAATCTGGCCCTGGTGATATGGAAAACTCCCCCATTCCTCTTCCTATTTTCCTGTACAACTTCTATCCTGCCCCAGAAGAAGACAGAAGAAGCTGCGAGTTGTACATTTAGATCAGTGCCTTATACAATCTGCTAGCATGTCATCAAGGTATCAGAATATTGCAATTTGAAGGGATAACCTCACATTCCTGTCCCTGTTGACCAATCTGGAGGCCTAGATGAAATTACGCTGAGGAGGCTGAATGAAGACTCTGGATGAAGACTCTGCTTTGGTGTCATGCTCCATTATGTCCTCATTGAGTTCTGTGCTCTGTTGCTGAAGATTCTGGAGCATGTATAGGTAGACTCGCACTTGGTGGGAAGGTTTCAGGTTCACCACCTTGACTTTAAAAGGATGCTAGTTGGAGTTTTGTGGTGTAAGATCTGCAGGAATGGCAGGGTAGGTACTTCCTACAGACTTTGAAACCTCTTGGGGAACCATTGTACCAGCAAACCGAGGATGTGGATAAAGCAAGGGTCTTGGATGAGGTCCCCCAATGATTTGCTGTTGGAGACACAGGGCAGAAGATTTGTGTATTTTTCCAATGGCTCTCTGCAGGTATTGCATGAAAAGGGATGGTCTAGACCAGTGTTTCTCAATTCCAGCCCTCAAGGCCCACCAACAGGTCATGTTTTCAGGTTCTCCATTATTTTGCACAGGTGATTTGATCAGTTTCACTGCCTTAGTAATTACCACAGCTGTTTCATCTGAGGGAAATACTGAAAAGATGACCTGTTGGTGTGCCTTGAGGACTGGGTTGGGAAAGACTGATCTAGACTCCAAGGTCTTAGTAGTGGATTGGAGAAACTGAACCATGAGAAGAAAATGGGGGGGAAGGATGGCCGGCCTATTACTAGCAGTTAATAATGTGGCCCAGTGGGATGTGAATGTTATGTACCTCTCTTGGCTGCTGCTGCATACATTGGCTCAGGGCTTTGCCAGGATTCAAGGGCCAGGCAAAGCCCATGGGTACATCTGCACCTGCACCAAAACGGTGGCTCCGGAGGGGGAGCAGACCCGGGAGATGGATTTGGTTCTGGCGCAGTTCTGCTTTAAGGTAAATGCAAACCCCAAATGGGTGGCGTTTGGCTTGCCCTCTACACCGTGCATCATAAACAACTGTCATATTTTAATTTAGGAAAATCCAGGTTTTCACCTTTTTTTCATCCTATGTTACATCTCAGGGCTGCTGATCTCTGCGGTCTCTAAGCAGCCACTTCAAAGCTTCATGCTATTCAGTGATGGTCACGTGGGATTTATTTAGAGTGGGTCCCCTGATGGCAACAACAGTGAACCATGCCTTAGTAAAAATATGTATAAACTGCCACTTGTAGTCACCATTAGATGTCTGTTTGATAGGGTGACACCCCAGGAGCACAAATTGCTGCCGATGCCACCGGCCACTTCGCTCCCAGGCTCCGTGATTGGACGGCAAAGCCCGAGAAGGCGAGAAGGGGGTGGGACTTTTTTCCGTCACCTGCAGAAGTGATCGAGTGGCTATCGAGTGGCAGGTGCAGGCATCATCCTGGTATAGCCACTGCAACCCAAGAAGGTCCTCCTGGCAGCAAGTGGTTAAAAAAAAAACGAATGCAGCCGCCACATCTAATGGTTAGTAAGCTGCAATGTGTGATATTTTTGGGCTTTGATATGCCTTTAATACGGCTTTAAATGATAACAATTAGTAACTTTGCTACCATGTTGCAATTTACTGCAACATTATCATTTATCAGAAACACTCCGGTGTGAACAGTGAGGTCTGATGAACCACAAACCATGTGGGGAGAATGGGGGGGGGGGAGTGGTGCTGAACGCAATGGCACTCTCAATTACTCCAAAGTTCACAAAGCGGTCAGATCTAAATCTCCTAAATGTGCGAAGCGGTCACGATATTCATCAAATTTGGCGAAACCAGTGAAACTTGAAGAAATGCAGAGGCGTCCTAGACCTTATTTAACCGGGGGTCTTCATAGGACCTTCTAAAGAGGCCCTGTCATAAATGGTCACATCATAAATGGTCACATCATAAGTAGTCACAACATAAGTAGTCACACCATAAATGGTCACACCATAAGTAGTCACATCATAAATGGTCACATCATAAATCGTCACATCATAAATCGTCACATCATAAATCGTCACATCATAAACGGTCACACCATAAATGGTCCCACCATAAATGGTCACATCATAAATGGTTCCGGGTTCAGGTCTGTCAGTGCCGTGAGCCCCTATCTGGGGCTCTGTATATTGCTATCTGGTGTCTCTGTATACTGCTATCTGGTGCTCTGTATACTGCTATCTGGTGCTCTGTATACTGCTATCTGGGACTCTGTATACTGCTATCCGGGGCTCTGTATACTGCTATCTGGGGCTCTGTATACTGCTATCTGGTGCTCTGTATACTGCTATCTGGGGCTCTGTATACTCCTATCTGGTGACTCTATATACTGCTATATGGTGACTGTATACTGCTATATATTGGCTCTGTATACTGCTTTCTGGGGCTCTGTATACTCCTATTTGGTGGCTCTGTATACTGCTATATGGTGGCTCTGTATGCTACTATCTGGGGCTCTGTATACTGCTATCTGGGGCTCTGTATACTACTATCTGGGGCAATGTATACTGCTATATGGTGACTCTGTATACTGCTATATGGTGACCAGTGGCAGCTGGTGAAATTTTAGGATGGGGGGGGCGCCAGATCCCGCCCTTCCTTTTGACCCCTCCCACTTCTCATAAGCCCCACCCCTTATATTTTCCACCCCTTGTGTCAGGAGTATACAGCCTAGCATCCCCAGATAGGGTATACAGTATCACCAGATAGGGTATACAGCATCACAGATAGGATATACAGCATCACCAGATAGCAGTATATAGAGTCACCATATAGCGGTATACAGAGTCACCAGACAGCAGTATACAGAGCCCCAGATATCAGTATACAGAGTCACCAAATAGGGGTATACAAAGTTACCATATAGCAGTGTACAGAGTCACCATATAGCAGTACACAGAGCCACCATATAGCAGTATACAGAGTCCCCAGATAGCAGTATACAGAGTCACCAGATAGCAGTATACAGAGTCCCAGATATCAGTATACAGAGCCACCATATAGCAGCATACAGAGTCACCATATAGCAGTATACACAGTCACCAGATAGGGGTATACAAAGTTACCATATAGCAGTATACAGAGTCACCAGATAGCAGTATACAGAGTCTACAGATAGCAGTATACAGAGCCCCAGATATCAGTATACAGAGTCAACATATAGCAGTATACAGAGTCACCATATAGCAGTATACAGAGTCCCCAGATAGGGGTATACAGAGTCACCATATAGCAGTATACAGAGTCCCCAGATAGGGGTATACAGAGTTACCCAGTGAGCGGTGTTTACACCGCTCCTTCACCGCCCCTGCCATTGAAATCAATGGCAAGTGCTTTCGAAGCGGCTGCACATTGCCTCAGAAGTGCAGCGCGTCAACACTTTTAACCCCTTTAAAAGTGCTGCGCTCCCGCTTGCAAAGTGGCGCGATATGCGCCACTGTAACAGTGGAAAATCGCTGCTGAAACTAGCGCCGCTTTACCGCTACCACCACCTCCACCGCCCCAGTGTGAAAGTAGCCTTAGAGTTCAGAGCTCAGGGGTGCATTGTGTACAGAGTGCAGGGTTGAGGAGTGCAGTACATATAGGGTACAAGGTTTAGGGGTGTGCTATGCACAATATAAATCTGCTCTCTTGGCATTTCACATCTTACTTCCACCCCTAGTCGCCTCTGGCCTCTGCACCATCCTCCCCATCCCCCAACTGTATACACATCTCACCCCCCCCCCCCATCCGGCCCTCTCTATCACTTGCAGGGAGATCATTGGTTGGAATTTATGCAACCGGGCACAGATGGGGATAACAGTGCAGCCTACCACGTGATGACCCATCCCACACTGCACCTGCCATCTAAATCTTCCTTGACCCAGCCATGTTCATTCAAATCTTAATTTCCACCACGTTCCAGCTGAAAAAAAGCCCTGGGTGGAAGGGCCACATGAAATGGCCTGGAGGGCCAGAATCGGACCACGGGCCTTGTGTTTGACACCTGTTAGGCTATCATGGCGCTGATGGAGGAGGAACGCACTCGTTTGGAGCAAATCATTGCATGGCTAGAAGACCTATTTGGGGAGAAGGTTACCCTTACTGAGCTGAGATGCAGATTCTTCATTCACAGACAACAGGAGGGCGGGAGTCTTACTCACTTTGCGGAAGCCCTCCAGAAATGATGAAAACTGTTGGAAAAGATCTGCAGGGGGGTACTGATATAGGAATTCTGGACAAGCTATTAGGAGACAAATTCAAATGAGGGATGAGTACTGGCCCCATCTGGCGGGCCCCGCAAGAATGAGTGTGGTCCCATCCTTTCCTCTAACTTAATGACAAGGTGGAGGAAGCGGTGGTGGAGGAACAGGAGGACCCGGAAGCCACAATTTCGGTGACAAAAAAAGGTGAGTCAATGTACTTTAGAGAGGAGGCTATGGCTCCTCCCCTTTGTGGGCTCTGCAAACAGCCATACGGGAGCTGACACAGAACATGGACTCCATGCGGCAGGAGATGTCTACGGTTAGCCAGGAGTTGGCCCCATTCTCCAAAGGCAGGAACCCATTGTGAAAGGACCCTGATGAAGACCGCAGGTGCTGGCAGTGTGGGCTCTATGGGCACCTGGCCAGAAAATGGCCATCAATCCTATAGATCCAGTGCATGCACAATATATGTATTCTAGGGTACACAGAGCATTTACTCCTCCTGAATATGTCCTTTTCTTCCTTCACTTGTTTCTTTTCCAGTGCCTGACCTGCAATTCAGCTTTCCACGCTAGGTCCATTTTGAGCATCTTCAGCTTCTCAGCTGACCATCTGCTGAGCTTGGATCCACTGCAGGCATTTGTGCCACCCCTTGTCCTACACCCTACCACCTCGAGGGGTTATTGGACTGGAGATGTAAGGGACGGCCTCTTGTTACCTCAACCTCGACCACCTTCCTGACATCTTGCTGTAATGGAGTGACTACAATAATGTAGAAAAGATACAACACAACTACATGGCAAAGTCCAGAAGCAGAGGCGTCACTAGAACCTTCAGTTATGAGATTCCCAACGCACGCCTTCCTGCTTTTTCAGATGGCTTAATTGTAGTGTGGGTGCTGAAGTGACCAGCGACTGGAACCGCATGTCATCAGAGCAGGTAGTGTCACCAATACACCAGGATCTTCAAATCCGACATTTCGGAGCCACGCAGGACCCCTTCTGATGAAGGGGTCCTGCGCGGCTCAGAGACGCCGCTCTTTGCTGTAATGATGTGATCATCTATTAAAGATTGGACTCATTTGAAGATCCTGGTGTGCTGGTGACACTACCTGCTACTAGAACCTTCAGGGCCCTGGTGCAAAAAATCATGAAGGGCCCCCCTAGCCCCCCAGCCTGAGCCCTTGCCACTGATGGGCCCTTTACTCCCATCGTGGGAACCAGAGGCATAACTAGAACCTTCAGGGCCCTGGTGCAAGAAATTATGAAGGGCCCCCCCTGACCCTTGGCCGGGGGCCCTTCCCTCTTCCCACTGATCCTGGGCCCCTTATTCCTGTCATGGGTCCCTTTATTATGGTCCCAGCAAATAGTTGTGTACCAAGCCTCCCATTCATTCAGAAACGGAAGTGTAGTAAAAACAGTTTACTATGCTTCAGTTATGAATGAACTAATTGGTACCAATCACTGTCCATTCAGAAAAGGAAGGAGCCGGTGAATGACAAATTTACAGACCCGTTCCCATCTCTCCATCATGACTCATCTTCTACAGGAGGGGGGAAGACAGCAGCTCTGTGGGGGGACCAGGGAAGCACACAGGGGCCCTGGGAACAGCAGAAGACAAGTAAACTGGATAGGAGGGGCGGCGGGGGCAGCATATGGAGGAAGCATTTCATCCGTGTGGACATCATCTGGGGGATGATGATCATCAGATGATGTCCACACGGACGAAACGCGTTTGGTGAGGGCCGCATGTCCGTTACAGCTTCTTTGTTTTTAACAATTGTCCTTGCTATGCCGGCTTTTTAAATTATGCTGTACACCTGGTTTTCAATAAAAGGTGTTGTACTTTATAACACTATGTGAGGCCCCCTTTTTTATTACATATACCCTAATGAACATCTTTGGAATACCCTGGTCGGGGACCTGAGGGTGACATCGTTGACCTTCCGGAGGGATCTTTGTTTAAAGCCATTACTGGGGCCGATCACCTGGCTAGCGTTGGAGGCATCCTTGTGGTGTAACCCACTCAAGCTTGAATGATCCCCCGATCGTATGGCCGAGTGGATCCAACTGTAAGAGTCTAACTTATCTAGTTATTGGCCATTGGAGGCTTCACTGTCTGGTTATCTTCACTTCTTACGGTTTGAGGTGGATGAGGATCGTTATTCACCGTTTTACTTGGGATATTTTTTGGACTTTATTTTTTTGAACTTTGGTTATTTTATATTTTTATTATTTTGGTGAATGTTTCACACTATTTCACCTTTATGAACATTTGAGTTTAGGGACGAGTAAAGTGGTTGTCAACCTGTGACGACCACTTTAACCTACAGGTAAGCCTAGAATAAGGCTTACCTGTAGGTGCCCTGCATATCTCCCAAACCTGCATGGTTCAGGAGATATGCAGTGTTCTGCATGTGCCGACGTCATGTCGGCCTCCGTGCCGTTTCTCCACTGACTCTGTGCCGTGACTGAAGTTTCAAAGTTAACAAAGATACAGTGAGGGAAATAATGATTGGACCCCCTGCAGATGGTGTTTGTTTGCCCACTTACAAAGAAATTAAAGTGGTTGTCAACTCGTGACAACCACTTTAAGCTACAGGTAAGCCTATGATAAGGCTCTATAATAAGGCTCACCTCGCAGGGGAGGGCTGGCAGCCTTAGGCCTGGGGGGCACGTCCAGTCAAGTGGCCCACTGAACCACAGAATCAGCTCACCATTCATGCCCACCTGGTTTTAGAACAGATATTGTTGTTATGAAGACAAATATGATACAATGTGGTAACATAATTTAATGTTAATAGCAACAAAGGAGGTTTAACAAAAATAATGCATCAATGCAGCCTCATCAGTGCCCATCAGCTTAGCCTCATCAATGCAGCCTCACCAGTGCCTATCAAATGCAACCTGATCAGTACCCATCACTGCAGGTTCACCATAGCCCATCAGCACAGCTTGATCAGTGCTAATCATCGCAGCCTGATCGGTGCCCATCGATGCAGCCTTGCCAGTGCCCATCAGCACCCATGATCCAGCTGGTAGGACTCTGTAAGCGGGAGATCCCCGCTCTGTGTAATCCCCTGGCCCCTTCTTCCTTCCTCCACAAGAAGAAAAAAGTGTAAGTGGGCAGCAGCTGTCAGCCATTTTGAATGTAAGTTAGGGTGGCCTGGGGGGCAATTGCCACCCTGCCCCCTGGCCCAGCCCTCCCCTGCTCACCTGTAGGTGCCTTGCATATCTCCTAAACCTGCATGGTTCAGGAGATATGCAGTGTATGTGCTGTGCCGACGTCATGTCACTTCACTGCGACCGTGCCGTGACTGGCGGCTTCAGCGTGCATGCGCGGGAGTGACGTCACGCGACTCCGGCCAGTCACAGCGCCGGAGTCGCGGCCCCCGGAAGGAAGAGGGGCAGAAGATGAATGCGTCCTGGAGCGGGGACATCGCTGGATGCCGCAGGCTTTGTTTGCAGGTAAGTGGCACATAATGGGCTACTAGGCGATGCATAGTAGCCCATTATGCTTCTAATTTACAGGGTTTTATTGGGGAAGTAAACCCCATCTTGGTTTACTTCCTTTTTAAGTTTGTTCAGGAGTTATGAGGCCTTTTGCCTCTATGTCATCACTTTAAGCGCAGCACTTATTTTTGTATAACTGAACAGAGATGGTTCCGTCCTTCTGGGGAGAAAGGGATATAAGTGCCATGTCAGGGGAAGCTCATTGTGAGAGAGAACACTCATACATTACTTAGCAAGTATATGGTGAGATCTACGTGACACTTATTGCAGCTGCTACATACAGGCGAGGTGATGTTACAGTATAGACACGGCGCTGTGGTGTAGCCTTCCTGGAATTGAGGGCAGCAGCTCTGCAGAAGAAGCGAAGACAATACAGATGTGTCAAACCTTCTACACTGCAAGCTTCCTGAGCTCTGCAGAGAGGAAATAAAAGGTGTGGGGGGGTGCAGAGAGCAATATGACTGG
>BLSH010441273.1:85538-105288 GCA_018402905.1 Glandirana rugosa
CCCCCCCCCCCCCCCCCCCCCCCCCCCCCCCCCCCCCCCCCCCCCCCCCCCCCCAGTATTGTTATGAGAGAGAGAGAAGATAAAATGTATCAATTTTAAGTATAATTTTCCCATTTATTATGACAATAGCCTCATACACACGGGACGACGATCGTACGACTGATCGGCTCAAATCGTATGTTGGCTGTTGTATGTAGCATACTGACTGCACTACACGATCGTACGACCAAAGAAAGAAAGTTCAGCTGCATGTAATTAGCATCCGGCCGTTCCTGACTTCTGAGCATGCGTGTTTTGCACGATACAACTTGTTGGACCGACGATACAAAGGTCGTATGAGCGCTTGTTGGTACGACCAAGTTTTCTAGTTTGCTCATACAACTCCCTTGTACGACCGTTGTACGTCGGCTGTTCTAATCGCGCACACTAACGATCGAGTTCACATACAACGGTCGTTCGTATGACCTGTCGTATGCGATCGTCGTCCCGTTTGTACGAGGCTTAAGGGCTCATACACACGGGCGTAATAACAAAACGTCGGGACCGACTTCAGGCAAAAATCGGCATCAAAAACGCGATTTCGTCTGCGTTTTGCATCGGCGTTAGTGAGCGTCAATGAGCTTTGGCGTCAATAGGCGTTTTGTTTAACCACTTCAGCCCCGGAAGGATTTCTCACTTTAGGACCAGAGCCCATTTTGCGATTCGGTGCTGCGTTGCTTTAAGTAACAATTGCACGGTCGTGCGACGTTGTACCCAAACAAAATTTGCGTCCTTTTTTTCCCACAGATAGAGCTTTCTTTTGGTGGTATTTGAGCCCATCTGCGTCATTTCTGATCGCCGCTATAAACAAAAGAAGAGCGACAATTTTGCAAAAAAAATAAAAAAATTTCTTACTTTTTGCTAAAATACAAATCCAAAAAAAAAATACAAAAAAACTTTTTTTCATCTGTTTTGGCCGATTTATATTCTTCCTCATATCTGTGATAAAAAAAATCGCAATCTGCGTTTATTGATTGGTTTGCGCAAAAGTGGCCGCGTTTACGGATGATGAGAATTCATTTCTGGGGTTTTTATTTTTTTTTAAATTTTTTACTAGTAATGGCGGCGATCTGCGATTTTTAGCGGTACTACGATATTGGGGCGGACATGTCGGACCATATTGAAACTTTTTTGGGACCATTGGCATTTATACAGCGATCAGTGCTATAAAAATGCACTGATTACTGTGTAAATGCCATTGGCAGTGAAGGGGTTAACCTGCAGGGGGCGCTCTAAGGGTTAACTGTGTTCCCTGGGCGTTCTAACTGTGTGTGGGCTGCCCCGGCTGGGGAAGGGAAGTGATCACAGCCCTTCCCCCTTCACAGAACGGAGGTCCATGTTTACTTACACGGACCTCCGTTCTTTCACTCCAGGGGGGGCATCGCAGGTAGCCGGCGGCGATTGAGGCCGCCGTAACCGCTCCCTGGCCCTCCCCGAACACAGTGAGCACGCGGGCGCGCCTCTGGCGGCGCGTGCACGCTCACAGTGCGCGATCTCGCAGCCGCCGTCAGATGACGGCGATTTGCGATATCGCACCACTTTGTCGCCGTCAACCTGTGGTTGGCGGTCGGCAAGTGGTTAAAAAAATTCCACTGCTATGTTTTTAACCTGAAAACGCCAGCGCTAAAAATGCCGGTTAACGTCGCTACAGCGTAAATGCGCTCTAGTGAGCGTTTTGCCGGCTCAGCATCAAGAACGCCATAACGCTACAGCATCGGAACGCGCTGGCCGTGGGTTCTGCTTTCAGCTCACTAACGCCGACGCCGTCTACAGCTCAAAAACGTCAGCCTTTCTATGGGGCCATTGAATAACATGGAGAGCTGCAAAAAACGCACAGAAATGTGGCGGTAAAAAACGTCCGTTTGTATGAGGCCTTGTGATTCTGTAACACAAAAAAACAAAATTAAAGTGTAAAAATATTAATAGTTAAAAGAACAGAAACGGGAAAATAATAGTAAAAGAAATAAGAAGTTCATTGGAGCGATTTATGGTAAAATAAGGGTTAAATGGGGTTTTTAAAAAAACAAAACTATCTTTTATTTAACCCCTTCAATACCGGGCACTTACCCCCGTTCGTGCCCAGACCAATTTGTCGCTTTTGGATGACAATGGCGCGGTCGTGCGACGCTGCACCCAAACAAAATATTTATCTTTTTTTCCCCACAAACAGAGCTTTCGTTTGGTGGTATTTAACCACCTCTGTGGTTTTTATTTTTTGCGCTACAAATAAAAAAAAACAGAGGATTTTAAAAAACAAAAAAGTTTTTCTCTGTTTCTGTCACAAAACTTTGTAAATAAGTACATTTTCTCCTTCACTGATGGGCACTGAAGAGGCATCACTGACGGGCACTGAGGTGGCAGTACTGATTGGCACTGATGAGGCGGCACTGATGAAGTGGCACTGACGGGCACTGATGATGAGGCACATATATGCAGCACTGATGGGCACTAATAGGCGGCACTGATAAGCAGCACTGATGGGCACTGATAGGCGGCACTGATAAGCAGCACTGACGGGCACTGATAGGTGGCACTGTTATGCAGCCCTGATGGGCATGGATAAGTGGCACTGATGGGCACTCATAGGAGGCATTGATAGGCATGGATAGGTGTCACTGGGCACTGATAGGTGGCACTGGTGGGCACTGATAGGTGGCACTGGTGGGCACTGATAGAGGGCACTATAAGGTATGCATTTCCTGGTGGTCCTGGGTGGCATCTGAAATAAGCACTGAGTGCCATCCATGTTGGGCATTGTGCCCCTTACCTGTTTGTCCAGGGTGGGCTCCCTGGTGGTCAGGGTGGGCTCCCTGATTGGCTCCTAGGTGGTACTGGGTGGGCTCTCCCCGGTGGTCCCTACGTGGGCTCCCTGGGTGGTGATCCTGGGGGGGGGCTGCGCTGATAAACAATCAGCGCAGACGCCCCCTGTCAGGAGAGCCGCCGATCGGTTCTCCTCTACTCACGTCTGCAGACGCATGTAGAGGAAAAGCCGATAAAGGGCTCTTCCTGTTTACACTGAGATCAAACACGTTCATTGCTGCCCAGACAACACGGGATTCACGGATCAGAGAGGTAGTAGTCAGAGTAGAATGGATAGGTATTTTTTAAAGGGGAACTCCGCCTTCTTGGCAGCAGTGTGTCAGGCGGTGGAGTTTTCCGACCACTGTATCCTGTCTGTGACTCTGAATAGCCCCGATACACCACCTAGGGGGAGGGGTACCTGGAAGCTGAATTCGGCCCTCCTGGTAGGGTTGCCACATCATCCCTTTAATCCAGGACACATATGAAATACACAGGTTGTTGTTCTGAGTCTAATTTAATGCAGATGAGGCACCAAGTGAGTTTAATTGCCTCCTTAATCAGCCACAGAACAACCTGTGTAATTCATGTGTGTCCTGGATTAAAGGGATGATGTGGCAACCCTAACTCCTGGACGATGTGAAGGTGAGTCAATCCTTTGAGGATTTTTTTCAAACAGCGGTATCGATCATGGACTTTTGCAGGCATGGTGGAAGCTCACAAAACGAAGGATCGTTGGCTTTTTCAAGGCCATAGGAAGGAAAAACGACCTGATAAGTACGTCACCTACCAGCGTCAGTGGAGGTAGCTTGATAGGCTTGTGTCGAATAGTGGAGATCCGGGGTTGATCTCTGAGGTTAAACTCTTGCTCAGGGAGTACCAATATGACAGCCATGCCTCTTTGATTCTGGAAAGGGATTATGGGAAATATCACTCGCCCGACCCTTACCAGGATTGCAAACGAGGTAGAGCAGTTAAGTCGGTTGTAGGCCTGGTTGACTGTTCGGGTTCCCTGACAAAGTCCAAATCGGGGATCCTGGAAACCGCCAGGTCATATTATGCTGACCTCCTGGGCAGGAGGGACCTCGACCCGGCAGGCATGTCAGGTTTTCTGGATTCTATTCCAGGGCTGGGAAATAGCAGTTCTCTTGTGAGGACATCACTGCAGATGAGGTGGTTAAGGCTATTGATAAGTTGGCGTTAAGAAGTCGCCTGGGCCAGGTGCACTGACAGACGAGTTTTATAAGCATTTTAAGGTCACTCTGGCCCCATATTTGGTGGAGGTTTTTAATGGCTGTCTGAGAGGTTCACTCTCTCCCTCCATGCGACAATCTGCGGTGATTCTTCTGTCAAAGGGTAAAGATTCTTCGAGGATTGAGAATTGGCGACCCATCAGTCTTCTCAATATCGATAGGAAGATATTGGCAAAAATTATTTTCTTGGATCAGGCTAAAGCTTTTGGTCAATTATGAGAACCTATAGCTGCTTCTTGGCAAATATGGCCTGGAGGGGGCTTTATCAACTGGCTGCAGACCTTGTACAGAGGGGCTGAAAGCTTCATGCTTGTGAATGGTTGGATCGGACGACCTGTTGAGGTTGGCTCGGTTGTGCGTCAGGGGTGTCCTTTGAGTCCCCTGCTATACGCGTTCGCAATCAATCCCTTCATCAGGAGGTTAGAGAGTGGCCCGTTGTGCGGGGTGCCGTTGGGCATTCCTGGTGAGCCCCCTCTGAGGGTAGTGGCTTATGCTGATGATGTGTCTGTTTTCATCTCTAGGACAGAGGAGGTGGAGGAGGTGGTGTCGGTGATGAAGCAGTATGCTGAGACATCTGGCTCAAAGATCAATCAGGATAAGTGGGAAGTTTTTTGGATGGGAGAGGAGGGTGACAGCCAGGGGCAGACTGACCATTAAGGCACTCGGGCAATGCCCGAGGGCCCCTGGTCACTAGGGGGCCCCATCAGGGTTACCAGCCTCAATAAAACCAGGGACAGATTGTAAAAATCTGTGTTTTTTTCATCTGTCCCTGAAATCTCCGATACCGACATACTTTTGATGTGAAAATCCAGAGGCAATAGCTGCCCCGCCTCTCCACTGCCTCCTCAACCAATAGGAACACAGTGCACTGTATATTGTATGTGCACTGTGTGTATATTGTATATATTGTGCGTAGTTCAGAACTTGCAAGTTTTTTTTTTCATTCTAATTAAAAGCTTTTTCCCGCCAGCTGCATGCCACACCAAGCAGTAAGGTGCAAAGGTGTGTGTAAGGGGACACTGATGGTAGGTGGCACTTTGGGGGGCTCTGCCATAGGGTGGCTTTCTGGGGGCTCTGCAATAGGGTGGCACACTGGGGGGGCTCTGCCGTAAGGTGGGACTCTGCAGACTGAAGTAAAGGGAGAATGTTGGGACTTTGGTGTAAGGGAGGACTCTGATGTGAGTGTGGCGCTCATCCTGACTACTGTACTCTATATGTTGTTTTGTTTGTTACTTATTCCTGGTGTGGCGGCCATCTGTAAGCCTGGGGGACCCATAATCTTCTACTGCCTGGGGGCCCCATGAGTTGTCAGTCCACCCCTGGTGACAGCTTTGAGCTTCTGGACGTCTTCCCAAAGCTCTGACAGGAAATTAAAGTTTAAGGCCTCATTTACACTGCTCCTTGTAAACGGACGTTTTGAGGCATTTGGGCTTTTTTTCAGCTGCCCCTGAACTTTCCTCTATGTTATCTTATCGTTTAAGGTTGTTTCCAGGCAGTTGAGTTTAAAGGCTTTTTTTGGAACGCAAAAAAAATGAGCTCAGACGCAAGTTCAGAGGCATTTGAAATGCCAAACAGCTTGTAAACGCCGTTAAATGCGCCTAAACGTGGCAACTCACGTCTAGCCACTTCAGCCCCGGAAGGATTTCCAGCTTTAGGACCGGAGCCCTTTTTGTCATTCGGCGCTGCGTCGCTTTAACTGACAATTGCGCGGTCGTGCGACGTTGTACCCAAACGAAATTTGCGTCCTTTTTTTCCCACAAATAGAGCTTTCTTTTGGTGGTATTTGATCACCGCTGCGTCATTTCTGATCGCCGCTATAAACAAAAGAAGAGCGACAATTTTGCAAAAAAACACAAATTTCTTACTTTTTGCTAAAATACAAATCCAAAAAAAAAATATAAAAAAACATTTTTTTTCACCGTTTTTGGCCAATTTATATTCTTCCTCATATTTGCGATAAAAAAAAATCGCAATCGGCGTTTATTGATTGGTTTGCGCAAAAGTGGTCGCGTTTACGGATGATGAGAATTCATTTTTGGGGTTTTTTTTTATTTTTTACTAGTAATGGCGGCAATCTGCGATTTTTAGCGGTACTGCGATATTGGAGCGGACATGTCGGAACGTTTTGACACTTTTTTGGGACCATTGGCATTTATACAGCGATCAGTGCTATAAAAATGCACTGATTACTGTGTAAATGCCATTGGCAGTGAAGGGGTTAACCTGCAGGGGGCGCTCTAAGGGTCAACTGTGTTCCCTGGGCGTTCTAACTGTGGGGGGGCTGCCCTAGCAGGGGAAGGGAAGTGGTCACAGCCCTTCCCCCTCACACAGAGCGGAGGTCCGTGTTTACTTACACGGACCTCCGTTCATTCACTCCGGGGGGGGGGCATCGCGGGTAGCCGGCGGCAATCGAAGCCGCCGCACCCCCTCCCTGGCCCCCCCCCCGAACACAGTTCACTAGGCTCTGTATCGCGGCCGCCGTCGTATGATGGCGATTCGCGTAACAGAGCCACTTTGTCGCCGTCATTTGCCGATCAGCCGTCGGCAAGTGGTTAAAGGCTTTTTTTGGAACGCAAAAAAAATGAGCTCAGACGCAAGTTCAGAGGCATTTGAAATGCCAAACAGCTTGTAAACGCCGCTAAATGCGCCTAAACGTGGCAATTCACGTCTAGGACAGTTTCATTTACAGCCGTTTCCATTTAAAAAAAAAAAAATTTAAAACACTCCTAGACGCGAATGCGGCAAAACGCAGCATGCAAACCGCGGCAAAACGGACATTTTAGACAGCCGGCTTCTAGCTGTCAAAAAAATCGTTCAGGGGAGGTTGAAATAGCGTCCCATGTAAATGGAGCCTTAGGCATCAAATTTGGTCCCGGTGATTATTGGGAAAGCAGGCTACAAGAGGCCGATGCCAAGGTTGCCAGCTGGAAGGATTGGAAACTCTCTTACAGGGAAAGGATTGACCTGAATAAAACTTACCTGATCCCGGTATTTCTCTATGTCAGCTTTGTCTGTGTTTTGCCAGTGTCTCTCTATGCGAAGATCTACAGCTGTTTCTTCCAGCTGCTATGGGGGAAGAATCTGAATCTCGTCAAGAGGCTTGTAACCTACCTTCCCAGGCAGATGGGTAGCCTAGGTATGGTCAACCCGGTGGGTTTTTTAAACATAATTTTGGTAACATGCTGGCAGAGGAACCGCCTGGGTGGGTTGGTATTTTTCAGTCCTCTTTAGGGCTTTTCTGCAAAGCTGGGAGAATGGTGGGCCAGTGAAAAGCCGGAGGGTCCGACATGGTGATCTCCTGGCTTATGTTGCTCCGTGCATGAAAATGCTTCGCCAGTGGCGAGTGACTGCGGAGGATATTAAGTCTCTTCCTAGGAAGGCCCTGGAGAGGAGGGTTGTTGAATCTGCCTTTAGTGAGCCACTGGCCTTGCGGGATTGCCCAGGCCCTGTTATGAGGGGGGGGGGGGGTCTGCGTTTTCTCAATCTAGAAAGAATCCCTTTAAAGTTTTGTGATTTAGCCTGGCACTCATTCCATGGCAGACTCTATGTGAAGGGCAAACTGAAGCATCGCTCTGTGGAGAACCATGGTCGTCCCTGCAATATAGAAGTCTATAAGAGTTATGCGGAATGGTCGTACGGGGCTTTTGAGTCACATTGGGATTTTGATTTTGAGACACTTTTTCTAGTTAGCCTAGTGGTCCGTTTCTTCACGTGGAATGCACGGTTTCAGGTTTCCACTCGGAAAAAAGTCCTTCCTGTCGAGGTGGTGGTGCACGACATTCTGGGTGAGGTTGGGAAGATTCGGGGGCTTGAGAAGGACAGGTGGGGGTCGGGGGCCTGGACAAAGGCGTGGAGGAATGTCAGGTCCCTGTAGCTGCTGTCTGTCAGTCCCTGGCTGTGCGGCTTTTCTTTGTCCTTTCACGTCCCCTAGATATTGATAAGATCAGATTTATGGAAAAAGGCTGCATGCATGGGTTACATTTGTAACCGTTTCTTAGCCTGAGGGGTGTTTAGGTGGAGGTCAGGGCTTAGCTTTGCATATTTTTGTAGTTTGCTAGTAATACAATTATGTTACTTTGTATATTAGTTCTATTTATGCTTTTTTGGCAAAAAGACGTTTGTTTTTTTGTTCTTTTTATCTGCAGATGTGAGCCTGTTTGTTTTTGTTTATTTATGTATATATTCTTTCTTATTTATTTTTGTATATATGGAAATTATGCTTTAATAACGAGCCGTATGCTTGTAAGATGCTTAATAAACAAAAATGTACAATCTAATGTCCCCTCCCCCACAGTCACACACTATTGTTATTATACAATTATATGGCTCTGACATATACCACAGCGCTGTACAGAGATCACTGAGCCAATCACATCAGTCTCTGTACCAGAGGAGCTTACACTCTAATGTCCTCTCCCCAACAGTCACATCAGTCTCGGTACCAGAGGAGCTTACACTCTAATGTCCTCTCCCCAACAGTCACATCAGTCTCTGTACCAGAGGAGCTTACACTCTAATGTCCTCTCCCCAACAGTCACATCAGTCTCGGTACCAGAGGAGCTTACACTCTAATGTCTTCTCCCCAACAGTCACATCAGTCTCGGTACCGGAGCAGCTTACACTCTAATGCCCGCCACAGTCACATCAGTCTCGGTACCAGGGGAGCTTACACTCTAATGTTCTCCCCACAATCACATCAGTCTCTGTACCAGAGGAGCTTACGCTCTAATGTCCCCTCCCCAACAGTCACATCAGTCTCTGTACCAGAGGAGCTTACACTCTAATGTCCCCTCCCCCCACAGTCACATCAGTCTCTGTACCAGAGGAGCTTACACTCTAATGTCCTCTCCCCAACAGTCACATCAGTCTCGGTACCAGAGGAGTTTACACTCTAATGTCCTCTCCCCAACAGTCACATCAGTCTCTGTACCAGAGGAGTTTACACTCTAATGTCCTCTCCCCAACAGTCACATCAGTCTCGGTACCAGAGGAGCTTACACTCTAATGCCCGCCACAGTCACATCAGTCTCGGTACCAGAGGAGCTTACACTCTAATGTCCCCTCCCCCCACAGTCACATCAGTCTCTGTACCAGAGGAGCTTACACTCTAATGTCCTCTCCCCAACAGTCACATCAGTCTCGGTACCGGAGGAGCTTACACTCTAATGCCCGCCACAGTCACATCAGTCTCGGTACCAGAGGAGCTTACACTCTAATGTCCCCCCACAATCACATCAGTCTCCGTACCAGAGGAGCTTACACTCTAATGTCCCCTCCCCAACAGTCACATCAGTCTCTGTACCAGAGGAGCTGACACTCTAATGTCCCCCACAGTCACACACTATTATACATGTATATAGCTCTGACATATACCGCAGTGCTGTACAGAGAAGACTGTGAAATCAGAGTGCAGTATGAAGTATAATCAGTCAATCAGGCAGTTTGAGGTTTATTGGTTTTAATTAGAATGAAGCAGAAGAGAATCATTTCCAGCAGAAGGCATCCAATGAAGATAATTCACCATTTATGGGGCGCATTTATCAGGAGATGAGATCAGGTTTCCTTCCGCTCTCACCTACACCTCGTCTCTGAAGATTTCCTGTGGTTTATCTCGGTGTGGAAATTATCATTTTCATTTTGATCATTTAAACTTTATCAAATTTCTATATTTGAACAATCTTTCCTGTGACACTGAATTGCTATCTCCAACCAAAAGGTTTTCTTTTGTTTTGTACAGAGTGGGGGAGGGGTTTAGATCTTCTGGCAGGTTTTTATTCCGCTTGGGGTCCCAAAAATGTTCCTTCCTGTTCCAGTGACAACCACACTTCCTGTTCCAGTGACAACCACACTTCCTGTTCTCACAGGGACAGAAAGTCAGGGAATACCTTTAATGGAGGCAATGAATCCATCCAAAAAATTTTTTAAAAATGTAGTTTAACAATTTTCACTATTCAGAAGGATGCAGCCCCCTGCCCTCTGCAGCCTCTGCCCATGGACTCATTGGGCATATCGGCCAACCATCCCAGATTCTGCTGGACTGTCCCAGGATTTTAGTACAATCCCACCGATCCGAGCTGTGTCCCCGAACCACAGTGTCCCAGAGTACTGGAGAACTTGTTCCAGAATCCGGCTCTAGATCTATAGTGGTCCCCTGCCCTACAGACTCTGCATGCAGGAGGAGGAGGAGGAGGAGGAGGAGGAGGAGAGCAGTTGTCCACTGACACAAATGTCCTTCACCCCTCCTCAGAATCATTGTTCCTCATTTTTTCCCTCCCCCTGATGTATACTATTGCTTCACTTAACCCCCTACTTGGCATGATTGTTTTTCCCACCCCCTGATGGGCACTAGTTCTCCCCTTCACCCCCTATTGGGCACTACTGTTTTCTCCCACCCCCTGATGGGCACTATTGCTTTCCTGCAAGTACTATTGGGCAGTATCCCACCCCCAATGGGCACTACTGCTCCCCTTACCACTACTGGGCACTGTTGTTTTCCACCACTATTGCTCCACTTCACCACCTACTTGCCATGATTGTTTTCCCCACCACCTGATGGGCACTATTTCTCCCCTTCGCCCCCTATTGGGCACTATTGCTTCCCCCCGCCCCTTGATAGGCACTTTTTCTCACCTTCACCCCTATTGGGCACTACTGCTTTGCCCCACCCCCTGATGGGCACTGTTGCTCCCCTTCACCCCCTGTTGGGCACCACTGTTTCTCCCACCCCCTGATGTGCACTATTGCTCCTCTTCACCCCCTACTTGGCATGATTGTTTTCCCCACCCCCTGATGGGCACTATTTTGCTCCTTCACCCCCTATTGGGCACTACTGTTTTCCCCCACCACCTAAAGGACACTAATGTTCCCCTTCACCTCCTGTTGGGCACTACTGTTTTCTCCTACCCCCTGATGGACACTACTAAGTTTTAATCCCCTATTGGGCAATATTGCTATCCCCACCCCTGATGGACACTATTGCTTTCCTGCAATTACTACTGGGCAGTACCCCCCCCCCCCTCCAACCCCAATGGGCACTATTGCTCCCCTTACCACTACTGGACACTATTGTTTTCCACCACCCCCTGATGGGCCCTATTGCTTCCTTTCACCCCGCATTTGGGCCCTATTGCTTTCTCCCACCCCCTGATGGGCACTATTGAGCCTTCACTATTGCTCCTCCTCAACCACTACTGGATGCTAATGTTTTCTCCCACCCCTTGATGGGCGCTATTTCTCCCCTTCAGCCCTTGTTGGAAACTATTGTTTTCTCCCACCCCATGATGGGCAATATTGGTTCCCTTCACCCCCCATTTGGGCACTATTGCTTTCCCCACCCCCTGATGGGCACTATTGCTTTCCTTTAACTACTACTGGGCAGTATTGTTTTCTCCTACCCCCTGCTGGGCATTACTGCTTTGTGTGCACTCTGCAAACCCCATGTCCTCTTCATCCCAAGGTGTTTGTATTTCTGAAGTTTCAAAGTTAACAGAGATACGGTGAGGGAAATAATGATTGAATCCCCTGCAGATCGTATACATTTGCCCACTTACAAAGGGGTATTTTATATGACGGAGACAGAATATCAACCAAAAATCCAGAAAAAACACACGATACAAATGTTATAAATTGAGTTGCAATTCAGGGAGTAAAAAAAGTCTTTGATCCCCTACCAACCAACAATAATTCCGGCTCCCACAGACTGGCTACAGTAGGTGCTCATGTGGTACACAGGTTAGTCCTGTCAATGTAAGAAGGCGCTCCTAACGACAACTCGTTATGTACAGTGTATTAGAGACATCTGTCCACAGAATCTCTAACTTCCATTCAAACCTCACCATCATGGACGAGGCCAAAGAGATGTTAAAGGGCATCAGGGAGAAGACTGTAGACCTGCACAAGGCTGGAATGGGCTACAAGACCATCAGCAAGAAGCTTGGTGAGAAGGAGACAACTGTTGGAGCGATTATTCACAAATGGAAGAATTACAAAATAACCATCAATCTCCCTTGGTTTGGATCTCCTGTTAAAATTCCCCTCATGGGGTGAGGATGGTCATGAGAAAAGTGAGGGATCCGCCCAGAACTACACGGGAGGAGCTTGTGAAGGATCTCAAGGCAGTTGAGACCACGGTCACCAAACAAACCATTGGTAACACGATACACCACCATTGAAAATCCTGCAGCGCCCGCAATGCCCCCCTCCTCAAGAAGGCACATGTACAGCCTGTCTGAAGCTTGCCAATGAACATCTAAATGATTCAGAGAAGGATTGGGAGAAAGTGCTGTGGTCAGAAGAAACCAAAACTGAGCTCCTTAGCGTTAACTCAACTCGTTGTGTTTGGAGGAAGAAAAATACTGACTATGACCCTAAGAACTCCATCCCTACAGTCAAGCATGGAGGAGGACACATGATGCTTTGGGGCTGTTTCTCTGATAAACGTCCAGGCCGACTTTGCCGCATTGAAGGGTCAATGGACGGGGGCCATGTATTGGAAAATCTTGGATGAGAACCTTCTTACCTCAGCCAGAACACTGAAGATGGTTCGTGGATGGGTCTTCCAGCATGGCAATGACCCAAAACATGCAGCCAAGGCAACAAAAGAATGGCTCAAGAAGAAGCACCTTAAGGTCATGGAGTGGCCTAGCCAGTCTCCGGACCTTAATCCTATAGAAAATATATGGAGGGAGCTTAAACTTTGAGTTGCCAAGCAACAGCCAAGAACCCTTAGGATTTAGAGAAGATCTGTAATGAAGAATGGACCAAAATCCCTCCTGAGATGTCTGCAAACCTGGGGGCCACAGAATAAAAGAAACGTGCTGACAAGGTTTTCTCCACCAACTATTAAGTCATGTTTTGCTTGGAGATCAAATATTTATTTTACTCACTGAACAGAAACTCCAGTTATAACATTTGTGTCATGGGTTTTTTCTGAATTTTTGGTTGATATTCTGTCTCTATCATATAAAATACACCTATGATAAAAACTATAGACCCATCTGCAGGGGAGACGATCATTATTTCCCCCACTGTATGTGAAAGGCTCTAGTGCTGAATTTAAATTCCCCACACCCCCAAAGTATATTTTGAGTTCCCAGCAATCATTTTTAAATCCATTACTGTAACAATAATTCCTGGAAATGTGAAGTTTCCTGATTTCATTTGAACTTGATAAATATGCGCCCCTTTTAAACCAATCAACATAAACATCACAAACGGAAAACTAATAATGAGAAAAAGAATCCAACTTAAAAAAGTAACAAAGTAAATTCTATAATGATATTATACGGTAAAACATTCACACACGGTCTAATGTCGGCTATCTTAGATATCTTCCTATCATAGTATAAAAATATATCTCATTATATATTTATTTTTTTCCACCAGTTATCAACTGCACCCCACTCCAACCTAATCCCATTACCGACCTTATCCCATCCCCAGCCCCACCCTATTCCCAGTCTCACCCAATTCCCAATCTAACCTAATTATCAATATGAGAAAAGTGAGGGATCAGCCCAGAACTACACAGGAGGAGCTTGTGAATTATCTCAAGGCACTTGGGACCACAGTTACCAAATAACCCCATTCCCAACTCACCCCTTTCCCAACTTTGCGCCATTTCAAACCTAATCCTATTGCCAATCACACCCCATCCCCAGCCTCACTTCATTCCCAACTGCACCCCATTTCCAGCCTCACTCCACTCCCAACATCACTGCATTCCCAGCCTCACTCCATTCCCAACATCACTGCATTCCCAGCCTCACTCTATTCCCAACCTCACCCCATTCCCAACTGCACCCCATTTCCAGCCTCACTCCATTCCCAACATCCCTGCATTCCCAGCCTTACTCTATTCCCATCCTCACCCCATTTCCAACCTAACCCCATTCTCAACCAAACCTCATTCTCAACCTCATCTCATTTCCAGCCTCACCCCATTCCTAATCTAACCTAATTGTCAACCTCACCCCATTCTCAGCCTCACTCTTTTCCCAGCCTCACCCCATTCCCAGCCTAACTCCATTCCCAACCTCACCCAATTCTCAGCCTCAGTCCATTCTCAATCTCACACCATTCCCAGCCTCACTCCATTCCCAACCACACCCCATTCCCAACTTCACCTCATTCCCAGCCGTTATCTTTTCCCAATCTCACCCCATTTCCAGCCTAACCCCATTCTCAACCAAACCTCATTTTCAACCTCAACCATTCCCAGCCCCAACCCTTACCCAATCTAGTCCCATTATCAACCTCACCCAATTCCCAATGTAATTCAATTACCAATCTCACCCTATTCACACCTTCATCTCATTCCCAATCTAATCCCATCTCCAACCTCACCCCATTCCCAACCTTATCTATTCCCAACTTCACCTCATTCCTAGCTTAACCTCATTCCCAACCTCAGTACATATTCAGCCTCACC
The DNA here is from genome assembly GCA_018402905.1 of Glandirana rugosa. Classification (NCBI taxonomy): domain Eukaryota; kingdom Metazoa; phylum Chordata; class Amphibia; order Anura; family Ranidae; genus Glandirana; species Glandirana rugosa. The sequence goes on from BLSH010441273.1 coordinate 100,059, forward strand.
CCATTCCTGATCTAGTCCCATTTCCAACCTCACCCAGCTCCTGACCTAATCTAATTATCAATCTCACTCTATTCCCAACTTGAGACCATTCCCAACCTAATCCCATCTCCAACCTCACCCCACTCCCAAGATAACCCTATTCCCAGCCTAATCCCATTTTCAGCCTAACCCTATTCCCAACTGTGATGGGAGTCACTTTGGGTGGGGGGCCTGTGGAACCCCGCTTCCCTTGGAGAGGTTGTGAAACCATCGCTTTGCAGAAAACACATAACCCCTTAATGCACAGACAATAGCAGGAGACCACCAGTAACAGAATGTCCGGCTCCTACATTTTTAGACCATGGAACAGAAATCAATGGACCAGCTCTTTCAATGAACATATATAGTTCAAAATCGACAAACCAGGAATAGTCTTCATATATTTCTTGAGGGATATTGTTGATAAATTTTACTGTCCCATCTGAAGTAATCCACCAACATTCTTAGCGTCCATTAGTAGTTGTCCATCATTTTCTTGGTCACCCTGTGCCCCTAATAGACACAGGGTGACTTACACATAAGAAAGCTTGGGGAGCAAGGGTATCCAAACCTCTTCAAGGGAAGCTGGGTTCCACAGCCCCCCCCCCCCCCCAAAGTGACTCCCGTTACACCAACCTTACTCCATTCAGAACTGATGGGCTGAGTTACCAGATCTTTACTCCAGATGAATCATGACAGTGCCGGTTGTAGGCTGAGTGTTTACAGCATCACATTCCTGAACCCGCAGTTTTACATAAAACACTAACTCTGTATAGATTGTAGCAACAATTCCTGATCTCCTTGGCATGCAGGGGGCCAATATACACCCCCGGACCTGGGAACTGGGGTGTTATAGGAGGTAATAAAATGTCTAAACTGACTTTACGCAAAGTGTAAATTTATGCACAAAAGAGAAGGGATTTTTTTCTCATGGTGGTGACATTTTTTTTCACATTTTTGATGACATTCTCCATTTCTTTCATTGTTTTTTTTTTCTCTGTCACCACCAATCCATCTTCACTTCCACATTGTGACTTCCCAGGTCAGACTATGAATAGCGCAGTGAAATGTTAAGTGATTATATTCCCGCTTGTGATAAACTGGAGAATAGCTGTGAGATGATTCGCCAGGACTGGGTGCACTTGTGTGACAAGCAGTTTGTATTTCCTCTCTGATTCCTGGCCTGTATACCGCATATGAATAGATCATATCATGGCAGAGCCAGTATAACGTTATGGGTGAGAGAGGGACCACTGTCATAAAGAATCAGTATACAGTCCAGAGTCAGAGAGGGGGTGATGTCATGGAGAACTAGTATATTGTCCAGCATCAGATGGGCCATTGTTATGGAGAATCAGTATAGAGTCCTGAGACAGAGAGGGGGGTAATGTCAAAGAGGACTAGTACACTGTCCACCATCAGATGGGCCATTGTTATGGAGAATCAGTATACAGTCCTGAGACAGAGAAGAGGTGCAGTCATGATGGAGGGCTAGTATACAGTCCAGCATCTGATAGGCTGCTGTCATGGAGAACCAGTATATAGTCTGGAGTCAGAGAGGGACAGTTGTCATGGAAAACCAGTATACAGTCCAGCGTTAGAGAAGCAGTACAGTCATGGAGGCAGTACCGGGACAGGGTCATCCAGCGCCCAGGATAAGGATGCAGAATTGCACCCCCCTCCTCCACTATTACTATAGTGTGGCATGGGTGTACCATCCTGCATCCATTCTTTGCCCCTTTGCTTCACTGCACCCAGGGCAGCTGCCCCTCCTGCCCGCCTCTTGTCCCGGCCCTGCATGGAAGACTAGTATACATTCCTGCATCTGATAGGCTGCTGTCATGGAGAACCAGTATACAGGCTAGCATCAAATAGGGATTGCTGTTATGGAGAACCAGTATACAGTCTGGAGTCAGAGAGGGGCAGTTGTCATGGAGAATAAGTATAACGTCGAGAGTCAGAGAGGGGCAGTTGTCATGGAGAACAAGTATAACGTTCAGAGTCAGAGAGGGGCAGTTGTCATGGAGAAACAGTATACAGTCCAGAGTCAGAGAGGGGCAGTTGTCATGGAGAACCAGTATACAGTCCAGAGTCAGAGAGGGGCAGTTGTCATGGAGAACCAGTATACAGTCCAGAGTCAGAGAGCGGCAGTTGTCATGGAGAACCAGTATACAGTCCAGAGTCAGAGAGCGGCAGTTGCCATGGAGAACCAGTATACAGTCCAGAGTCAGAGAGCGGCAGTTGTCATGGAGAACCAGTATACAGTCCAGAGCCAGAGAGCGGCAGTTGTCATGGAGAACCAGTATACAGTCCAGAGTCAGAGAGCGGCAGTTGTCATGGAGAACCAGTATACAGTCCAGAGTCAGAGAGGGGCAGTTGTCATGGAGAACCAGCATACAGTCCAGAGTCAGAGAGGGGCAGTTGTCATGGAGAACCAGTATACAGTCCAGAGTCAGAGAGGGGCAGTTGTCATGGAGAACCAGTATACAGTCCAGAGTCAGAGAGGGGCAGTTGTCATGGAGAACCAGTATTCAGTCCAGAGTCAGAGAGCGGCAGTTGTCATGGACAACCGGTATACAGTCTGGATTCATAGAGGGGCCACTATCATGGGTTGACGCTGCTCCTCACACAGGTAGGTGAATTGTACGAGTGGATTGTCTATTCTGCAAGCGGTGGCACATCAGGGAACTCTGGCAGGTTGTTCTCAGGAGAGGGAAAATCGTTGACCATGTCCTGGGCATCCTGGGTGGCCTCAGAAGTACAGTTCTCCACATCTGCGGAATATGGACACCAGATTATAGAGAGAAAGAAAAGCTTGACACAGAGATGAACAAAAAAATCAGAGGGACAGTGGGGGGGGAAATCATTTCAGTCATTAGAAGAATAAAACCAACATGGGCAGGGTGCAAGACATTCCATAAACCTAAGGTGCCATACAAAGATGTGTTAACATTTGTACAGCAAGGCAAAATTCAACACACCAACCTCATGAGGAGATCTCAAACATTCCATTGAAATGTGTCAACCGATTCCCAACCTAACCCTTCCCATTAAAATGTGGAACCCCATTCTCAACCCAGCCCAATACTTCTGAAATGTTGCAATCCATTTCCAGTTTAATCATATTCCCAGCCTAATTCTATTCCCTTGAAATGTGGCACACCATTCTAACCCTGTTTCACTGAAATGTGGTAGCCCATTCCCAGCCTAAACCCATTCTTAAAACGAATCTTGTTACACTGAAATGCGTCACCCTCTTCCCAACCCAATCCCCTTTCTTTAAAATATGGCACTCCATTCCCAACCTAATCAGATTCCATTGAAATCTGGCACCCTGTCCCCAGTCGATTTAATTTTCATTACAATGTGGCACCCCATTCCTAGCCTATTCCCATTCACATTGCAAACCTAATCCCATTCCACTAAAATGTGGCACCCAATTCCACATCTAATCCCATTCCGAACCTCGTCCTATTCCATTGAAATTTGACAACCTATTCCAAGTCTAATCACATTCTAAACCTAATTCCTTTCCATGAAAAGGGGCACCCCTTTCCCAACATAATCTCATTCCATTGAAATATGGCACTCCATTCCCAATCGAATCCCATTCCCAAGATAACTTTATTCCATTGAAATATGACACTCCTTTCCCAACCTAATTGGACTCCACCTAAAATGCGGCACCCGGTTCACAGCTTACTCTATTTCCATTACAATGTAGCACCTCATTCCCAGTCTGATCCCATTCCCAAATTACCCTGTTCCACTGAAATGTGGCATCCCATGCCCAACCTAATCCCGTTCTACTGAAATGCGCTAACCCATTCTCACCTAACTACGTTTCAATATTATGTGACACCCATTGCCAGTCTAATCCCATTTCCAACCTATTCATATGTGATGACACAGGGCACCCTATTCCCAACCTAATCCTCTTCCACTGAAATGTGGGCTTCTCATTCCCAACTTAACCCTCTTTCACTGAAAAGTGGACTTCCCATTCCCAACCTAATCCTCTTCCACTGAAATGTGGGATTCCCATTCCCAATCTAATCCTCTTCCACTGAAATGCAGGCTTCCCATTCCCAACCTTATCCTCTTTCACCGAAATGTGGGATTCCCATTCCCAATCTAATCCTCTTCCACTGAAATGCAGGCTTCCCATTCCCAACCTTATCCTTTTTCACCGAAATGTGGGCTTCCCAATCCCAACCTAATCCTCTTCCACTGAAACGTGGGCTTCCCCTTCCCAACCTAATCCTCTTCCACTGAAATGTGAGCTTCCCATTCCCAACTTAATCCTCTTCCACTAAAATGTGGGCTTACCATTCCCAAATTAATCCTCTTTCACAGAAATGTGGCTTTCCATTCCCAACCTAATCCTCTTCCACTGAAATGCAGGCTTCCCATTCCCAACCTCATCCTCTTCCACTGAAATGTGGGCTTCCCATTCCCTAACTAATCTTCTTCCACTGAAATGCAGGCTTCGCATTCCCAACCTAATCCTCTTCCACTGAAATGTGGGCTTCCTATTCCCAACCTAATCCTCTTCCACTGAAATGTGGGCTTCCCATTCCCAACCTAATCCTCTTCCACTGAAATGTGGGCTTCCCATTCCCAACCTAATCCTCTTCCACTGAAATGCAGGCTTCCCATTCCCAACCTCATCCTCTTCCACTGTAATGTGGGCTTCCCATTCCCAACCTCATCCTCTTTCACTAAAATGTGAGCTTTCCATTCCCAACCATTCCCAACCTAATCCTCTTCCACCAAAATGTGGGCTTCCCATTCCCAATCTCATCCTCTTCCACTGAAATGTGAGCTTCCCATTCCCAACCTAATCCTCTTCCACTGAAATGTGGGCTTCTCATTCCCAACCTAGTCCTCTTCCACTGAAATGTGGGCTTCCCATTTCAAACCTAATCCTCTTCCACTGAAATGTGGGCTTCACATTCCCAAATTCATCCTTTTCCTTTGAAATGTGGGCTTCCCATTCCTAACCTAATCCTCTTCCACTGAAATGTGGGCTTCCCATTCCCAACCTCATGCATCCTCTTCCACTGAAATGTGGGCTTCACATTCCAAAACTCATCCTTTTCCACTAAAATATGGGCTTCCCATTCCCAACCTAATCCTCTTCCACTGAAATGTGGGCTTCCCATTCCCAACTTAATCATCTTCCATTAACATGTAGTACCCCATACCCATC
>BLSH010441273.1:126389-137028 GCA_018402905.1 Glandirana rugosa
CCTTCTACCTACCCTTGTAATGGCTTCTGTCTTCCCTCCATCTGTCTTCCCTCCATGTTCCCATCCATCTTCCTTCCATCTCCCCACCATATAGCTTCTGTCTTCCCTCCATCTCCATCTGTCTTCCCTCCATCGCCCATATATCTTCTGTCCATCTCTCCTCCATTTGGCTTCTGTCTTCCCTCCATCTCCCCCATCTATCTTCCTTCCATCTCCCCTCTATATGGCTTCTGTCTTCCCTCCATCTTCATCTTTCTTCCCACCATGTTCCCATCCTTCTTCCTTCCATCTCCCTACCAAATGGTTTCTGTCTTCCCTCCATCTCCCCTTCATCTCCATATGTCTTCCCTCCATCTCCCCCATCCATCTTCCTTCCATCTCCCCACCATATTGCTTCTTTCTCCCCTCCATATCCATCTGTCTTCCCACCATGTTGCCATCCATCTTCATTCCATCTCCCCTCCATATGGATTTTGTCTTCCCTCCATCTCCCCCATCCATCTTCCTTCTATCTCCCCTCCATATGGCTTCTGTCTTCCATCCGTCTTCCATATTTCTCCCACATACACTATATTGTCTAAAGTATTGGGACACCTGCCTTTACACACACATGAACTTTAATGGCATCCCAGTCTTAGTCCGTAGGGTTCAATATTGAGTTGGCCCACCCTTTGCAGCTATAACAGCTTCAACTCTTCTAGGAAGGCTGTCCACAAGGTTTAGGAGTGTGTCCATGGGAATGTAGCACCCTCTAGGTTGCTAGATGTGAGTGAGTAGGATTTTTGGATAGAGTAGGTAAATTTAGGCTACCAGCCAGGCCTGTTTGTTTTGATCTGGGTTGGGATAACTCACAGGTAGCATCACCAAGACCTCCCACTTCTTTCCAAAATGTTCTAGTGTCTTCTGGAAATCTGGAAAGGAAGGAAGAGAGGAAAGGTGGGGCTGCCCGAGGTGTTCTGGAGGAGCCCTGACCAATCTCCAACTTGGATTGGCAGGGGGCAGGCCTCCTTACATACCCAGGGTAAGCCCAGCTGGTTGAGGAGTTTTTCAGGAGGAAGCTGGAGATGGAGTGCTAGGCTGTTGTGGTCTTCGAGGGAGATCTCCAGTCTGGGCGGGGGTGACCTTGGGCCTAGGGCATGGGTGTGGACAGGACCCTTCTCAAAACACACAGAGGTGTCCTGGACAGGTGGCATGAGAGAAAGGAGAGGACAGCAGGGGAGCAATGCCAGGCAAAGTCTCCAGGGAGGAACAACAGGTCGCAGCCAAGAGGGCTGGTGAGTGACACACAATCGGGAAGGACTGGGGAGGCACGCCGGAGAGGACTGGGAGATTGCAGTCTGGGATGGTTGCAGAGCCAGTGGAGTGGACTGTGGTGGCACAAGCAGTGGAGAGAGGCAGCTGCAGCCAGGAGGGCTGTCAGGGCCTGAAGAGGTGGTACTGGGACAGCTAGCATTGGGAATACCTATATTCCGCTACACCAAAGGAACCCGCCTGTCCCTGCCTGCAAAGAACATTCATTTTAGGCCTGGCTGAGCCAGTGTCAGGCCTGCAAATCAGTGCTAGCTGGTCCTGGAAGAGAAAGCAAGTGATGTGCTGGAGGTGTTAAGGAGAGATAGTCTGCAAGCAAGAGTTGTGCTAAAGTGTCGAGGTGTATACAAAGAGGTAACCCTAATGTACATTGTGCTTCAATCAAGTTGGCACCCCATACTCCCTTACCGCAACAAAATTTAATTCCCTCAATAAAAATACAAAACAAAGTGCATGGACTGTTTTCTGTTTGAAAGTGACTGAGGATCGTGTGCCTGGTTGGGCAGGGTGACAGATGGACTACAACTACCAGCAGCCTCTATGAGGGTACCGCTACAGGAATGTTTGACCATTCTTCCAGAAGAGCATTTGTGAGGTCAGGCAGTGATGTTGGATAAGAAGGCATGGCTCACAGTCTCCGCTCTAATTTATTCCAAGGGTGTTCTATCAGGTTGAGGTCAGGACTCTGTGCAGGCCAATCACCTTCCTCCACCCCAAACTCGCTCATCCATGTCTTTATGGACCTTGCTTTGTGCAGTGGTGCACAGTCATGTTGGAAGAGGAAGGGGCCATCCCCAAACTGTTCCCACAAAGTTGGGAATATGAAATTGTCCAAAATGTCTTGGTATGCTGACGCCTTAAGAGTTCCCTTCACTGGAACTAAAGGGCCAAGCCCAACCCCTGAAAACAACCCCCACACCATAACCCCCCCTCCACCAAATGATTTGGACCAATGCAAATAATATCCCTCAATCTCCCATCCATCTGCTTTCTTTCTATCCTCTGTCTCCTCTCACCTCTCTTTCATCTCCCATCCATCTTCCAGCTGTCTCCTCTCCATTTCCAATCCATCGCCCCCCCCCCCCCCTTATATACCCTCTGTCTTCCCTCAATCCTCCATTTATCTACCATCCATCTGCCCTCTATCTCCCCTCCATCTCCCCTCTGTCCACCATCCATCTTTCCCCCATCTACTCTCTATCTCCCCTTCATCTGCCACCTGTCTTTCCTTAATTTTCCCTCAGTCTTCCCCACATCTCCCATCCATCTTCCCTCCATCTCACATCCATCTCCTCTCCATCTCTTCCTTCCATCAATCTCCCATTTATCTGCTCTCTGTCTCCCCTCCATCTACAATCCATCTCCCAAAATAAGAAACGGCTGCACCTCACGTGGGCTCCAAGTAAAGTTTATTGTAACGTCAAAATATCCAAAATGACACCAGGAGACACCAGCAGTGATCAAAGTAGAAGTTTCTCACCCAACAGAAATGTGCTTAATCATCACCAATCATTATCAGTTACACCTGGAGCAGTGAGTTCTTTTCACTTGGACTTTCCAATCCATCTCTCCTTTATATATCCCCTGTCTTCCCTCCATCTCCCATCCATCTTCCCTCCATCTCCCATCCATCTTCTCTTTGTCTCCCATCCATCTTCTCTCTGTCTCCCATCCATCTTCCCTCCGTCTCCCATCCATCTTCCCTCTGTCTCCCATCCATCTTCTCTCTGTCTCCCATCCATCTTCCCTCTGTCTCCCATCCATCTTTCCTGCATCTCTCCTCAACCTGCCGTCTGTCTTTCCTTTATTTTCCCTCCATCTTCCCAACATCTCCACTCTGTCTCCCATCCATCTCCCCTCGGTCTCCCATACATCTTCCCTTCGTCTCCCATCCATCTTCCCTCCGTCTTTTATCCATCTTCCCTCCATCTCCCATCCATCTTCCCTCCATCTCCCATCCATCTTCCCTCCGTCTCCCATCCATCTTCCCTCTATCTCCCATCCATCTTCCCTCCATCTCCCATCCATCTTCCCTCCGTCTCCCATCCATCTTCCCTCCATTTCCCCTCCATCTTCCCTCTATCTCACATTTATCTTCCCTCCGTCTCCCATCCATCTTTCCTGCATCTCCTCTCCATCTGCCATCTGTCTTTCCTTTATTTTCCCTCCATCTTCCCAACATCTCCCTTCTGTCTCCCATCCATCTTCCCTCCGTCTCCCATCCAGCGGTGGAAGGAGTTTGGTGTCCCCGTCAGATAAATTTAATAATTTTAGCCATTATCACTAGAACATAATATGATTTTAAGTCTCTCACCACATTGCCCTTCATTGCTCATCTGCGTTGTCCCCTCCTTTTTTTCCAAGGCCGTGGCCTGGCCATCAGGTGCAGCAGTTGTTGATGTGACATAAATTGATCCTGAAAAGAAAACAGGATATAATGAAGTGTGAGTGGTGGAGGAGGAGATAATCACTCATAGTACAGCCTGAGGACACCCCATACAAGAGTATGAAGGCTCAAAATTTCCACTCCTACACTCATCCTCCCATATTACCATCTATCAGCGGGTGTCTATGGAGTGCTGATCGCCTGCATGGTGATAGGAAGTTCCTGGGGGATTTGGAGGATGGAAACACCAATCCACATAACCAGAGGTGTTTTGGGTCCAGGGATGAGTGTACATTGGCTGTCATAGAGATGAGTGGTGATCTGCAGACCAATACTGATGGTTGTCATAGAGATGAGTGGTGCTCTGCAGACCAACACTAATGGTTGTCATAGAGATGAGTGGTGCTCTGCAGAATAAAATTGATGGTTGTCATAGAGATGAGTGGTGCTCTGCAGACCAATGATGATAGTCGCCATAGCGATGAGTGGTGCTCTGCAGACCGATGATGATAGTCACCATAGAGATGAGTGGTGCTCTGCAGACCGATGATGATAGTCGCCATAGGGATGAGTGGTCCTCTGCAGACCAATGATGATAGTCGCCATAGGGATGAGTGGTCCTCTGCAGACCAATGATGATAGTTGCCATAGGGATGAGTGGTCCTCTGCAGACCAATGATAATAGTCGCCATAGGAATGAGTGGTCCTCTGCAGACCAATGATGATAGTCGCCATAGCGATGAGTGGTGCTCTGCAGACCGATGATGATAGTTGCCATAGGGGTGAGTGGTGCTCTGCAGACCAACGATGATAGTCACCACAGGGATGAGTGGTGCTCGCAGACCAATGATGATAGTTGCCATAGGGATGAGTGGTGCTCTGCAGGCCAATGATGATAGTCGCCATAGGGATGAGTGGTGCTCTGCAGACCAATGATGATAGTCGCCATAGGGATGAGTGGTCCTCTGCAGACCAATGATAATAGTCGCCATAGGAATGAGTGGTCCTCTGCAGACCAATGATGATAGTCGCCATAGCGATGAGTGGTGCTCTGCAGACCGATGATGATAGTTGCCATAGGGGTGAGTGGTGCTCTGCAGACCAACGATGATAGTCACCACAGGGATGAGTGGTGCTCGCAGACCAATGATGATAGTTGCCATAGGGATGAGTGGTGCTCTGCAGACCAATGATGATAGTCGCCATAGGGATGAGTGGTGCTCTGCAGACCAATGATGATAGTCGCCATAGGGATGAGTGGTCCTCTGCAGACCAATGATGATAGTCACCATAGCGATGAGCAGTGCTCTGCAGACCAATGATGATAGTTGCCATAGGGATGAGTGGTGCTCTGCAGACCAATGATGATAGTCGCCATAGGGATGAGTGGTCCTCTGCAGACCAATGATGATAGTTGCCATAGGGTTCAGTGGTGCTCTGCAGACCAATGATGATAGTTGCCATAGGGATGAGTGGTCCTCTGCAGACCAATGATGATAGTCGCCATAGGGATGAGTGGTCCTCTGCAGACCAATGATGATAGTTGCCATAAGGTTGAGTGGTCCTCTGCAGACCAATGATGATAGTTGCCATAAGGTTGAGTGGTGCTCTGCAGACCAATGATGATAGTTGCCATAAGGTTGAGTGGTGCTCTGCAGACCAATGATGATAGTTGCCATAGGGATGAGTGGTGCTCTGCAGACCAATGATGATAGTTGCCATAGGGATGAGTGGTGCTCTGCAGACCAATGATGATAGTTGCCATAAGGTTGAGTGGTGCTCTGCAGACCAATGATGATAGTTGCCATAGGGATGAGTGGTCCTCTGCAGACCAATGATGATAGTCACCATAGGGATGAGTGGCACACCGGCGCTGACTGACTTTTTAGAAGTTGCCAGTTGAGTGCAGGGTGACACCAATAACCCAACAGGGGCTCTAATCCTTCCACACTCCATCAAAAACTGAAACGTTTTTGGCTATTAGAAGTTTTAGATACACATTAAATACTTTACTAAAATAAATTGCAGCACCATTTGCAGCCAGCAGGTGGAGACACAGAAAGCTGTATTGCCCAGGAAATACAAAGTTATCAGGCAGTTCTGCATCTTTTTAGAAAGAGAAACGTGATTGTGTTTTGTTTTGTTGCCAATATCAAATATCAGTAAAGCCCTGGCCACCGCCTGGCCCTGCCCACCACCAACAGCAGGAGGACACTGATTGGCTGTTGTACAGCCTGGGGAAGGAAAAGACTTCTGGAAGCCATTTGGACTTATGGGGGATGTAGTCCCCAGAGACAGCCTCCATCAAGCCAAGTACTGAAAGGGACTACAAGTCCAAGGAGCACAGAGAGCTGCAGGAGGAGGGGAATTGAAAGAGAAGCCTGGTTTTATAGCAGTCTCATGTGGGCATAGGTGTGCGCAGCCTATTACATTAGGGTGTGCACTCCAAAGCTCAACCACAAGGTACTGATCACTCACTGTGTTCATTCAGAAAGGAAAGGGGCCAGTAAATTACATATTTACCGGCCCCCTTCCCCCACTCATCCTAAAACATCCCCCTGTGTGTGCCCCAGCCTGAGAAGAGGAAAAAAGCCAGCAGAGATGCGGGGAGCAAGACAGATTGGGTGCACACCCTGTGCGCACACCTATGCATGTGGGATTTGAGAGGTGACCAGGGACTGGGCTGCTAAATTAGAGGAGCTACGTGTCTCAAGTGTTCGCTGAGATGATGGAAATGGAAAGAGGTGGCTGTTGGAGAGACCCAGCAAGCTGGACAAAAGGTCCATCACTGGTTCCCTGGGAGGTCACCAGTACAGAGTCTTGGGTAGTTGCCAATGCCACTGGTTGCAGATGCCAGAGAGGAGGAGGAGGTTTAACTGCTAACTTATGACTTCAAAATGGTGAGAGGCCACCGACCACAACTGCATTACCCATTTCTTAAAGGCACAGTGTAATCTTGTCTTGTTTCGGGACACAATTTGGGTATTACACCCTATACCCTGGAATCCACTGAAATCTGAGCACGCCAGTGCAGGAACTTTGGTTTTGAAGAGACTAAAGGACCTTTTAGTTTCCAATTCCGCCCCTTTTTTTTAGGACCTCCCTAATTTCAGGGTTTGGGTGCTGTAATGGGGTCCCCTCATTGTTGTACAAAATTGTCACAATCCTTTCTGCTATTGCCATTCTGTATGTTACTTCCCTTCTTTAGCCTTGATGTGTCAGAGAGTGGGGCATTGCCGGAAGGGTCGCTGTCAGCAGGAATCGGAGGACCCTGACATCAGCCGTACTTTCGGTGGTAAGCGCTATACCCCCATCAGAGAGTCCCCTCTTCCCATCAGAGCCCTACCTTACTCCAGCAGAATGGCATCGGGCAGGTCTGTTCGAAGGTGGTGCCCTCTGTCCTACCCTGCATGCCTCCTGCCCTGGACTATTGTCATGCATTGCCACAGTGTGGTTGGGCCACTGCGCACCATGGTCCTAGAGCTTTATTGGTTGTTATGGTGCTGGTGGCTGGCCCTTGCCATGGCGGTGAATAATACTCATCTGGAGCAAACTGCGTCCCTTGTTTGCTGCACCCCAGGGGAACCCAAATAACACCCCAGTGAGGAACGCTTATATAGGAAGCCCTTTGGTGTCAAACCTTTCTCTGGGTTCTGGGAGACCCTACAAGCGGGTAGTGCCCACCATGGTGCTGTGGGGGGAAGGCCACTGCTTATAATATGATAGCAATGAATGAGAATGAGTTGTCAAATTACTCACCAGAGGTATGAAGTGCATCAGTGGAGTTGACGGTTTCATTGCCAGCGAGTTTATTGCCTATAATCAGAAAAAATCAAAGTGTCATTATGTGCAAAAAGAGATGTGACATCATTCTATAGGAAGAGTCATTATTACAATGTATAGAGATGTAAGGACAGAGACGTGACCTCATTCTATAGGAAGAGTCATTATTACAACGTATAGAGATGTAAGGACAGAGACGTGACCTCATTCTATAGGAAGAGACATTATTACAATGTATAGAGATGTATGGACAGAGACATGACCTCATTCTATAGGAAGAGACATTATTACAATGTATAGAGATGTAAGGACAGAGACGTGACATCATTCTATAGGAAGAGTCATTATTACAATGTATAGAGATGTAAGGACAGAGACGTGACCTCATTCTATAGGAAGAGTCATTATTACAATGTATAGAGATGTAAGGACAGAGACGTGACCTCGCTCTATAGGAAAAGTCATTATTACAATGTATAGAGATGTAAGGACAGAGACGTGACATCATTCTATAGGGAGAGTCATTATTACAATGTATAGAGATGTATGGACAGAGACGTGACCTCATTCTATAGGGAGAGTCATTATTACAATGTATAGAGATGTAAGGACAGAGACGTGACCTCATTCTATAGGAAGAGTCATTATTACATGGTATAGAGATGTAAGGACAGAGACGTGACCTCATTGTATTGGTTAATGATTGCACATATTCATATACAGTCATAAAGTCCATAAATATTGGGACATCGACACAATTCTAATATTTTTCGCTCTATACACCACCACAATGGATTTGAAATGAAACAAACAAGATGAGCTTTAACTGCAGACTTTCAGCTTTAATTTGAGGGTATTTACATCCAAATCAGGTGAACGGTGCAGGAATTACAACAGTTTGTATTTGTGCCTCTCGCTTTTTAAGAGACCAAAAGTAATGGGACAATTGGCTGCTCAGCTGTTCCATGGCCAGGTGTGTGTTATTCCCTCATTATCCCATTTACAAGGAGCAGATAAAAGGTCCAGAGTTAATTTCAAGTGTGCTATTTGCATTTGGGATCTGTTGCTGTCAACTCTCAATATGAGATCCAAAGAGCTGTCACTATCAGTGAAGCCATCATTAGGCTGAAAAAACAAAACAAACCCATCAGAGAGATAGCAAAAACATTTGGTGTGGCCAAATCAACAGTTTGGAACACCCCCTAAAAAGAAAGAACGCACCGGTGAGCTCAGCAACACCAAAAGACCCGGAAGACCACGGAAAACAACTGTGGTGGATGATCGAAGAATTCTTTCCCTGGTGAAGAAAACGCCCTTCACAACACTTGGCCAGATCAAGAACGCTCTCCAGGAGGTAGGTGTATGTGTGTCATAGTGAACAATCAAGAGAAGACTTCACCAGAGTGAATACAGAGGGTTCACCACAAGATGTAAACCATTGGTAAACCTAAAAACCAGGAAGGCCAGATTAGAGTTTGCCAAACAACATCTAAAAAAGCCTTCACAGTTCTGGAACATCATCCTATGGACAGATGAGACCAAGACCAACTTGTACCAGAGTGATGGGAAGAGAAGAGTATGGAGAAGGAAAGGAACTGCTCATGATCCAAAGCATACCACCTCATCAGTGAAGCATGGTGGTGGTAGTGTCATGGCGTGGGCATGTATGGCTGCCAATGGAACTGCTTCTCTTGTATTTATTGATGATGTGACTGCTGACAAAAGCAGCAGGATGAATTCTGAAGTGTTTGGGGCAATATTATCGGCTCATATTCAGCCAAATGCTTCAGAACTCATTGGACGGCGCTTCACAGTGCAGATAGACAATGACCCGAAGCATACTGCGAAAGCAACCAAAGAGTTTTTTGAGGGAAAGAAGTGGAATGTTATGCAATGGCCAAGTCAATCACCTGACCTGAATCTGATTGAGCATGCATTTCCCTTGCTGACGACAAAACTGAAGGGAAAATGCCCCAAGAACAAGCAGGACCTGCAGACAGTTGCAGGAGAGGCCTGGCAGAGCATCACCAGGGATGAAACCCAGCGTCTGGTGATGTCTATGCATTCCAGACTTCAGGCTGTAATTGACTGCAAAGGATTTGCAACCAAGTATTAAAAAGTGAAAGTTTGATTTATGATTGTTAATCTGTCCCATTACTTTTGGTCCCTTAAAAAGTGGGAGGCACAAAAACAAACTGTTGTAATTCCTACACCGTTCACCTGATTTGGATGTAAATTCCCTCAAATTAAAGCTGAAAGTCTGCAGGTAAAGCTCATCTTGTTCCTTTCATTTCAAATCCATTGTGGTGGTGTATAGAGCCAAAAACATTAGAATTGTGTCGATGTCCCAATATTTATGGACCCCACTGTATAATCTGTAGGTAAGTTTTGGGCGTTACAGAATTGTCAGGGAGCAACTAAAGTAACGCAGTGCGTGGAGGAGTCCCACTATTAGAACAATTTTCTGAACTGAATATACTTTATGCATTGTGTATCCTTAGAAGAGAGGATGAATTACTCAGATCTTACACAGAGAAGTTACACAAGAACATCATAGAGCTTGCACGTAGACTGAATAGAGCTGACATAGGGATTAAGTTAGAGCTTACACAGGGACTCATCAGAGCTTACACACAGACTGGTCAGAGCTTACACACAGACTGGGCAGAGCTTATACACGGACTGGTCAGAGCTTACACACAGACTGGTCAGAGCTTACACACAGACTGGTCAGAGCTTACACACAGACTGGGCAGAGCTTACACACAGACTGGTCAGAGCTTACACACAAACTGGGCAGAGCTTACACACAAACTGGTCAGAGCTTACACACAGACTGGTCAGAGCTTATACACAAACTGGGCAGAGCTTACACACAAACTGGTCAGAGCTTACACACAGACTGGTCAGAGCTTACACACGGACTGTTCAGAGCTTAAACACAGACTGGTCAGAGCTTACACACAGACTGGTCAGAGCTTACACACAAACTGGTCAGAGCTTACACACAGACTGGTCAGAGCTCACACACAGACTGGTCAAAGCTCACACACAGACTAGTCAGAGCTTACACATGGACTGGTCAGAGCTTACACACAGACTGGTCAGAGCTTACACACAGACTGGTCAGAGCTTACACACAGACTGGTCAGAGCTTACACA
>BLSH010441283.1:28908-39019 GCA_018402905.1 Glandirana rugosa
CGGACCTCCGCTCCTACACTCCGGGGGGGGCATCGCGGGTGGCCGGCGGCAATCGAAGCCGCCGCACCCGCTCCCTGGCCCTCCCCGGACACAGTGAGCGCGCGGGCGCGCCTCCGGCGGCGCGCGCCCGCTCACTGTGCGCGATCTGGCGGCCGCCGTCGCATGACAGCGTTTCGCCTTACAGAGCCACTTTGCCGCCGTCAGGTGCCGATCGGCGGTCGGCAAGTGGTTAAGTAAGTGGGGGAGGGATGAAAGTGGATCGGAGAGCATGAGAATAGCGTCATCTGCATATAAACTCATTTTACATTCCGAACGGTGTTTGATGTACCCTTTGATATCATGGTTTGTCCTGATGGAACAGGCCAGCGGTGAAGAGCCAGGGCATAAATTAAAGGGGATAGTGGGCAACCCTGTCTTATTCCCTTTTTAAGAGTGAAGAATTCAGAGTTGGCACCCGGGATTCTTATTCTTGTTTGTGGGTTACTATATAAGGCTTTGAATCCATGTAGGAATTTGTTCGAGATACCGAAGGATGGGAGTATGGTATCTAAATATGACCAATTGACACTATCAAAAGCTTTGTTGATATCAAGACTGAGTAGGCTGAGAGAATGGGAGTGCAGATTAGAGTCTTGGATTATGTTGGTGATCAGTCTAATATTGTCCGTTATCGGTCTGTTTGGCATAAAGCCTGTTTGATCAATATGGACTAAGCTGGTGATTACCTTAGCTAGGCGGCCAAAAATTTTTATATCATTATTTAGGACTGAAATGGGGCGATAGTTTTGTGGGAGGGTGTGATCTTTTTGAGGTTTGGGGATTAGGGACATATTAGCCATTAACATTTCATCTGGAAAATAATTGCCTGTGAGGATGTGATTAAATAGGTTACATAAATGAGGAGAGATGAGTGGAGCCATTTTTTATAGTAGGTTATAGAGTAGCCATCTGGGCCAGGTGCTGTGTCTGATTTAAGGGATTTGATGATCAAATTGATTTCTTGTACTGTACAGGGAGTGTTAAGGGAGGCAGTTTGGGATGGAGATAGGTGTGGTAGTTGAATTTGGCTGAGCCAATCTGAAGCCGATTGGGGTGGAGGGGGAGAGGTACTGGAGAGGAGGTTTTTATGAAAATCGCAGAAAATTTTTTGAACTGCCTTGGGATGAGAGACAAGGTGGCCATTGCTATCTCTTAGTTTGTACGTGTGTGGGGTTTTAATTGATTGGTTGAGCTTTCTGGCAAACATATGATGATGTGGAATTGCCATGCAGTAAAAATTTAGCTCTGGAAAATCTCAACTGTTTTTCCGCATCACTAGATAGGAGAGCATCTAGAGTTTGCCTTTTAGATTGTATTTGTTGAAGAATATAGGGGGATGTCATGTGATTTGTGTTGCAATATAATAAATTAAGTTCTCTAGAGAGAATTTGGATTTCAGCTATTTTTTCTTTTTTCCTTTTAGTAGCTGTCTTGATCAAAATTCCCTTAATGACTGCCTTATGGGCTGACCACAATACAGTAGGGGAGATGTTGTCAACATTATTGAGAACAAAATATTCTTGAACTTGAGAAGTTAATTCTTCAAGAACATTTGGGTCTGTTAAGAGGGAGTCATTAATTCTCCACTTAAATGGTGAGGAGGAGAGGCCAATAGATGAGGTACTAAAAGTGACTATATGGTGGTCTGACCATGGGCATGATTCAATATTTGAATTTGAGGAGTTGGCCAATATGATAGGAGTAGTAAATATGTAATCAAGTCTAGCAGAGCTATTATGGGGAGCTGAGTAGTGAGTATATTGTTTAATACCTATATTGTGGGTACGCCATGTGTCTAATAGCTGAAGATTGTTGAGGGACTTGGAAATTGATTTAGTGAAGCATTTGGAGGAGGGTGATAGGCTGCTTATATCAAGATTGGGGTGTGCTACTAGATTGAAGTCGCCTCCAATGATGATATGAGAGGAGGTATAACTTTCTAATTTATCAAAGAATGCCTTGAAAATGTGGAGTGTGCATCATTAGGGGCATATAATGAGGCTAAGGTTATGGGACGACCTTGCAGTGTTCCCTTAATTATTATAAATCTACTTTCAGGGTCTCTGTAGATATGTTGTGTGTCTAGGATAATCATATTTTTTATAAGAATGGCTACTCCTCTAGTTTTATTTGAGTAATTTGTAAAGTAAGATTGGTTATATGATTTATCAAGAAATGTCGGGTGGCCAGTAGAAGAAAAATGTGTCTCTTGTAAGAGTATAATATCTGCGTCTAATCTTTTATAGTTGCGAAATGCTTTCTTTCTCTTGTGGGGTGAGTTGAATCCTTGTACATTATGTGAAATAATATTTAGATTCTTCATCTTAAAGAGTAGATATGTTCTATTGAAGTTGAATGAGTGATTGGGAGTGCATGAGAATGCAATTTAAGTAAATATGTATGGAGATTTTCCTGGGGTATGTAGTACCATGGAATGAACTTAGATGATGTGTCGGTACTTGTGCATGTATGAGTTTCATTGTAGGATACATAAACAAAGTCTGCATGTAGCCTATAAGGCAGTAAAATGAGCAAAAATTTGACCTTTACGAAAACATTTGTAAAATAAGTAGAAAAGAAAAAAAAGAGAAAACAGAAGATAACTTGAACATTTTTTTTAGTCAAGGGGTCAGATGGAATAGTGTCCATTGACTAAAATAAACTTTAATTGGACTGAATCGTCCAAGACGTGTCAGAGGGTGGATCTCTGAAAGGTAGCGAGACGGGTACAATCTAGCCCAATGACACGAGGGGGACAAACCAGCAACTCCGTCTCTGAGAACGGCTCTATTATGCAAAGTAAATAATAAATATTTGTATACCATGTAGATATATTTTTCCAGACAATGCTGTTAACCAAAGTAGGAAGAGTATTGTCATATGTTAGCTCAATTATTCTATACATGGTGATATATATGTATATAAAATAGGAAAGATAGAAAAATATGGTTTAAAGCCAGAAAATAGACAAAAAAACAAAAACAAAGGAAAACAATGTTTTCTTTCCCACTTTTTCTTTTCTCTTTTCTTGACCACAAGGTGACAGTCTTGGATCAAGTTATATTAAGTGTTATGAAGAATTGTTGCAATAGCAGATTATAAAATGGGTGAATGATTCCAAGCAGTCCCAGAAGGAAATGGTTTGCAGGCTGATATAAGTGGGAAGAAAATAGACCACATTGAGATATCAACATAATACCTGTTGGTTGAGAAAGTTGGGCATTGTATGCCATTGTCTATTGTCCTTTTGAAAGGCTTCCCATCCGATGAAAGGAAATTATTGCAGGTCTTATAGTTTGACAGAGCTGTGTCAGCAGGATTGTGATATGGAAAACATGTTCTGCCATCTGGTGGTGGTCTGGTGCAAATACCTGAGTATATATTTTGGAAAGAAGGCATAAAAGGGTGAGATATCAAAGTCAAAAAAAGAAAAAAAAGAGGTGCAAAATACTTGAGCATACTGAGATGTGGTGTTCATGAAAAACGGTTGTTAGTTGCATCTCTGCTCCTTCTTTGATCTCTGCGTGATTGCAGGGGTGGACCATATGGGAGATGGTCTAGGCATGGAGGGAAGACGAAGAGAGGGCTCAGGATCAAGTAGGCCTAGCTTTAATAGCAGTTCTTTACCCTCTGTAAGATTATAAACGGTATATACCGTGGCGTTATGAGGGATTGATAGTTTAAACGGGAAGCCCCATCTGTAACGGATTCGTGCACTCTGTAGGATGGAATTGACTTCTTTCATGTTTCTTCTGCGTTCTAGTGTCGCTGGGGATATGTCTGGGAAGATTTGGATTTTAATTCCATCCAGGTTGATATTAGGGGAATTTCTTGCTGCTCTGAGAATTTCTTCCTTTATTAAAAAATATTTTAGACATAAAACAATGTCTCTTGGAGGTTTGTCAGCTGGGGGTTTAGGTCTTAGAGCTCTATGAATCCTGTCGCATGAAAACGCATTGTCCTCTTTGTCAGGAACAGGAATGTGACCGATTCGGGGACTCCACGGATACGCAAATTGTGTCTGCGATTGCGATTATCCAAGTCTTCGATTTGCGTTTGTGCGTAAGCAAAGTTTTCGGATAATTGCTCAAATTCTTTTCTCAAATCATTGTGGGCAAGCGCTAGTTCATCATGTTTGGTTTCTAAACGATCTGTTCTATTACCCAGTGAGGATATTTCTTGTGATAGGGCAGAAGTCGCTTTGGTAATTTCTGTATGTATTTTATCAGCCAGCTTCATATACATCTTAGATAAGCTTTCCTTTAAATCCACTTTAGTTAGGGAACAGGATTGATCCTGCAGGGATGAGTACTCACTGTTAGAGGGTGAAGAGGCTGGGTGTGATGAAGCCGCCTTGTTTTCCATGTGCTTAGCAGCGTGCTGTGCTGAGTCGGCGCCATCTTGAGGCATCTTGGCCTTCTCTGTGGAGCGGAGCAAATATGCTGTTAGATGGCCTTGTGAGCGACGGGTCTTCGCGTTACGTCTCCCAGGCATGCACGGCTAGTTCCTATTGAGGTTAGGGCACTTTTGTAGTGGGTGATCGCGGGCCGAAGCCCTATTGAAGCCGTTTCTCAGAGCGGAGCCGGCGGAGCCTTCAGGGAGCACGTCCTCTCCGCATCACACCGCGCATGTGCCCCCCTCCAGTTGCCTTCCTTATCTTATCCTCGAGAGTCCTATTCATCCTTTCCACTACCCCCGGACTTTGGGGGTGATATGGTATGTGAAACTTCCAGTCAATTTTAAGAGTCCTTACCAGATATACATATCTTGAAAACTTCTAGAAATAAATGTGGTCCTTTCTGTATTAACAAAAAACATATAAAACAGGGGTGGCGAACAAGTTAGACACAAAGAGCCAAAATTTTAAACTGTGAGAGTAAGGGCCGGTTCACACTGCAGTGGGGCGGAGCGGCGCGACTTCGCGGCTCGTTCACATCTAGGCGAATTGTCAGGCGACTTGAGTCGCCTGACAATTCGCCTCAATGCTGTGCAAATGGGACCGTTCTAATAGGAGCGAATCGCTTCGCTCCGCATTAGAAAAATTATCCCTGCACTATTTTTAGGGCGATCTCAGGCGGCTTGCATTGACTTCTATGATAGAAGTCTCCTAGCAAGCCGCTTTGAGATCGCCTCAGGCGCCGCATCGCGCCGCTCCGCCTCGCTACAGTGTGAACCGGCCCTCAGAGAGCCACACCACGCAGTGGCGAAGCGGCGCGAATCGGCGCAAATCGGCGCGATGTGGCGCGAAGCGGCGATCTCAAGGCGGCTTGCGAGGAGACTTCTATCATAGAAGTCAATGCAAGCTGCCTGAGATCGCCCTGAGAGAAACAAATACAAATACATTATACAAAATATAATAAGAGGCAAAGAGCCGCATTCATTATGGCCGGGAGCCGCATGCGGCTCGAGAGCCGCGTGTTCGCCACCCCTGATATAAAACAATCATTAGTGTTGCATTTTAAAGTATCACACTTCATTACAATCACCAATCAAGACAATACATACATAGACATACATCTCCAGTGATCATTCACTATTGTCCTATCATATACTGTTAAATAAAAATAATCTAACCCTGGTCTTTACTAGTCAACTGTCTTGTTCAAATGATTTTAAAGGATACAACTAGGTTTTTATCAGTGGGTGGAGCCTTTTGCCTTTCCACGCCCAATAGGTTGGAATGGAGAACTAAACATTTAAATAATTATAATAATCATGGCTACCTTTTAGGAATTTAAAGGGCGTTGGCTGCACTCAGCCATTTTTTCCTTTGTTTCAAATAATGCTAGAGTTACATAGCAAAACTAACCATTTCAACTAGGATTTTATTTCTACAAAAGTATTTACAAATGTCCTTTACCTTACAAAGTTTTTATTTTTTACATCACTTACTTTTGAGCAACACATGTCATACTAGTATTTTATAATTTTTCGAAACGTAACACATTGCCCTGCATTTCACAGACCTAGCTCCTTACACAGTATATCTCTATTAGAGTGCAAGCTTCCTGAAGCTAGGGACCGATGTGAACAACCAATATACATACAAAGCACCGCGCAAACCGACAGCGACATAC
This sequence comes from Glandirana rugosa, assembly GCA_018402905.1. Taxonomy (NCBI): domain Eukaryota; kingdom Metazoa; phylum Chordata; class Amphibia; order Anura; family Ranidae; genus Glandirana; species Glandirana rugosa. Next base: position 35,025 of record BLSH010441283.1, read on the forward strand.
AAGCACCTGAAAATAAATAAATCAAAGGAGAGAAGGAATGTGGATAGAAGCCGTCTGTCTCATCCTTTTACACAGAAACACACAGAACAAGGGGGAGAGGGGGAGTCAAATCATCTCTCTCAATATTAAACTCAAACATAAGTAGCGAAACTTATGTTATAAATCAGCCACACTTATCACATTGACTACAGAAAGAACAAAATACATTTAACCTCTTCATAAAACATTTCTCATCACAACAACAAGAGCTCAACATATACGCACATCTTGTATGGCATGCTTCGGGACATAAATGGGGGGTGGCTTGGAGAACAGCATGAGGGAGTGTGTGGGTCTATCTATTTCTGACTCACACTCGTGTAATTTCTGAAAAATCTTATTATGATTTATTACTAGAGAACCTTTTTCAGAAGGAAAATAAAACAGTAATCTACATACACATTCAGGACAAGTCCTTTAAACATTCCTTTTAAGCTACAGGAAGAGAAAGCGAAAGTATTATGATCACAAAGTGCATTGTCGTCGGTATTCTCTTTTGTTTCTTACAAAAATAAACTTTTTTCTTCTCATGTTCGGGGGTCCCAGACAGCCCCGATGCTTATCAAAGCGCTTTTCTTATTCCTCTATATACTCGGGGGTCCCAGACTTTCCAAGTGCTTATCAAAGCGCTCTAACTGGCCAGTTAGTTTTATGTTTATCTTAACAGGGGGATATTATTTTAGCCTTTCAGATTCAAATGGGTCTTGGAGACACCCGTACCTACGGCAATGCAATCTCCGTCAAAAAGACAAATATTACTTACAGAAGGTGGTCCCCAAGATCTCCGGATGAGCCCCCAGCTGAAAGGAAGGGGTTACTGTATCCTCAGCTAGCTCCTGCACCTCCAACACGCACTACAATGACCAGCAGACATGTCTGGAGACAACCCATAGATAATAAAGAAAACACACACACTCAGCATAGTTAATCTAGGAGTTGTGTGTATTATGACGCGGGGGGGGGGGGGTGGCTTTTATAAGGCAGTACACGTCACATGGAACTTTCAAGACTTGGCACATGCACAGTAGACATTATGACACAGCAGTAATATAAGCAGCTATAACCAGTGTAGGCTAGTGTAAACTGATTCTTGTTTCTCACTAACTTTATGCGGACTGTTACTTGACCTTAGCCCTACATACCAGGGCATTTGGCAGCTGATGCAACGCAAAGCAAGATAAAGGGGAATCTATCATTGGAACTTGTACAAATAAAATGGAAGTAACATAACAGCAAGACCTATTCCATCAAGGACTACAGATAAACAGGTACAACTTATGTAGGAGGATTTGTTATATCTCCGTGTATGACCTGAGACCAGTCACATCACCGGGTGTATGGAGGGTTTACAACCATGCTAAAGATTCTAATCACAAGTACGGTTTTTATGACCTTTTACCCGTCTGACTGCTAAACAGAAGAGATTATTCTGGATGATTATTCATTTTTCAGTTTTAAAAATGTCATCTGGAAAAGTCAAAATATTTTTTTAGAGTGATTCTAAAGACAGGGCATTTTTTTTACTAGACATGTGCACTGCTGAAAAATGTGTTCGTTTTTGTTTCATTAATATTTTTTTGGGTCATTCGTTATGATTGCAATTCGTAAATTCACAAATTCAAAAATTCATAAATTCGTAAATTTGAAAATCCGAAAATAAGAAAGAGAATCCGAAAATTCAAAAAAAAAAAATCAGAACATTCTAAATAATAACTAATAATAAATAACTATTAAATTATAGGTGTTGAAATTTCCTTTCAAATGGCTGTTAGTGAACATAACGAATACAAATTTATCCGAAGTTTTGAATTATCCGAAATAACGAATGTCACATCTAAACAAATGGAACGGAATAAATTATTAATAAAAATAATAAAAAGTTTTTATCATTATTATTATTGTTATTTATTATTATTAATTTGTTCCTTTCCATTCGTTTAGATGCGGCATTCGTTTTTTCGGATAATTCAAAACTTCGGATAAATTTGTATTCGTTACGTTCACTAACAGCCAAATTTGAAAGGAATTTCAAATACTTATAATTTAATAGTTAGTAATGGTTAAGTTATTATTTCAGATTTTCGGATTTTCGAATTTAGAATTTACGAATTTTCAAATTTACAAATTTTTGCATATTAGCAAAAATTCGGTAAACGAGTTTTCGTTAATTCTGATATTTCTGAATTTGTCAAAATTCATTAAAAAAAGGAATTTGGAACAAAGCTAATTGCGCACATCTATTTTTTTCATCAAAGCGGTATTAACCCCAAAAATCAAACATTTATTATGTTTCAGCTTAGCTATTCTTGATGGCTGCATTCAATTTTCTATTTTCATCTGGTGATCTGCCTAGTAAGTCTGTTGTTTTTCAAAAGAACAAACTCTCTTCTAGATGAATCAGCTACGGGGATGAGACAAAGAAACCATTTGGCACTGACGGGGGTGCTGACAATGATCAGCTCTTATTTATTTATGTAAAACCTTTATCCCAAAAGGAATAAAAACTGTTTGCTGTAGCTGATTATAAATTATGAGTCAACGCTTGGCTTCAGTTTGCTAGTGTATGTAAATCTGCTAGTACATCTAACACTCCCCTCCCCCCCCACACCGATAATGCTGCTGTCTGCTATGCCTCCTGTGCTCCTTCATCCAGAGTGGAGAGGAGGGGGGCGCTCTAATACAGGTGGGTGTGTTACTGACCAGATCACCAGGTGAAAATAGAGGGGGGAAGAAAAAAAGAAAACTAATGCAGCCAACACATCTAATGACTGGTAAGCTGCAATATATGACATTCTTGGGTTGGGTTTATTACTACTGGAATGCATTCCCTGCATTAAGGTAAAAAAAGGTCCCAGTAGTTGTACCTCCCCCTCACCTCCCTACAGTGGATATAAAAAGCCTACACACGCCTGGTAAATGTCAGGGTTATGTGATGTAAAACAATGAGGCAAAGATAAATAATTTCCCTCCTTTAATGTGACCTATAAACTGTACAACTCAGTTGAACAACAAACTGAAATCTTTTAGGGGGGGTAAAAATAGAAAACTAAAATAATGTGGTTGCATAAGTGTGCACACCCTCTTATAACTGTAGCTGTGGTCAGAATTAAGCAATCCCATTCAAACTCATGTTAATTAGGAGTCAGTACACACAGCCATCATTTAAAGTGCCTCTGATTAATACCAAATAAAGTTCAGCTGTTCTAGTAGGTCTTTCCTGACATTTTCTTAGTCGCATCCTACAGCAAAGCCATGGAGAGAGCTTCCAAATCATCAGAGGGATCTCATTGTTAGAAGGTATCAGTCAGGAGAAGGGTACAGAAGAATTCCCAAGGCATTAGATATATCATGGGGCACAGTGAAGACCGTCGTCATCAAGTGGAGAAAATCTGGCACAACAGTGACATCACCAAGAACTGGACATCCCTCCAAAACTGATGAAAAAACGAGAAGAAAACTGGTCAAGGAGGCTGCCTAGGAGCTGCAGGAATGTCTGGCAAGTACTGGCTGTGTGGTGACCATGGGCGTCTGCAGAACTTTTTTCAGGGGGGGCATCATTTTAAGGTCACCCATGCTCTGCCCCTTTGGACAATGTCATGAAGAGGAGGGGCTTAGCCCCAACTCACAATTATTTATTTTAAAGGGGGAAACGGCAGACTTTATTCCAGGCATGTGCTATGTACAGGGTGCAGATTCCAGGTGTGTGCTATGTGCAGGGTGCAGATTCCAGGCGTGTGCTTTGTACAGGGTGCAGATTCCAGGCATGTGCTTTGTACAGGGTGCAGATTCCAGGAGTGTGCTATGTACAGGGTGCAGATTCCAGGCGTGTGCTATGTACAGGGTGCAGATTCCAGGCGTGTGCTATGTACAGGGTGCAGATTCCAGGCATGTGCTATGCCAGTATACATATCCAATCCCCCGCACAGAGCTCTCTTCCCCCCACAGAAAAGAATTGT
>BLSH010441295.1:446-14768 GCA_018402905.1 Glandirana rugosa
TTTTTTAGCTGGCGTATTTTGAATGTTTTCGAATCCGGTAGAATTTTTTCGAATGCGGTAGAATTTTTTCGAATGCAGTAGAATTTTTTCGAATGCGGTCGATTTTTTTCGAATGCGGCCGTTTTTTCGAATTTGGTCGAATTTTTTCGAATTCGGTCAAATTTTTTCGAATTCGAATACGAAACGAAACTAATCCCAAAAACGAATGTAATGAATGCAACTAATTTAACTAAACTAATTTAGTTAAATAACGAATCGAAACTAAACTAAACTAAACAAATTTTTTCATTCTGCACATGTCTATCCACATGTCCGATCAATGTTGGATTCAATGTTGCTGGTAGCTGTAACTTCATCTGAATAATTCCTTTGAGGTACTGCATCACTCTCTTCACTGAGTTCCAGTTACGCTGACAGGGAGCTGAGAATTTACTGCATAGTATGCCCACTGCTGCAGCTATGTCTGGTCTTGTCACAGTGGCAACATATAGCAGCTTACCGATTGCTCTGCGATACTTGTCATTGTTGGGTAGCAAGTTTTCTGCTTCATTGCTCTTTAGATAGCCTGGTTCCATAGGAGTTTTCACCTCCTCCGCATCTTGCATATGGAATTGTTCCAAGATTTCACAGATTTTCTGAGATTGGTTAAGGAGATAACTTCTTTTTTCTATTTGGATTCCCAGATAGTAGCTCATATTCCCTAGCTCTTTGATTTCAAAACTTTCTTTCAGCTTGGGAGCTATCTGATTGTAATCCCCTTCTTGTTCAAAACGGGTTTAATGTCATCAACATAGATAAGGATGGATATCCATCTGTCTTCTTGATTCCTGCAGTAGAGAGAGATGGGTCTGCTTTACCTCTTGGGAATCCCTCTCTAGTAAGTACTTCATTCACTTTCTCATTCCACATCCTTGCAGATTGCTTAAGACCGTAGTTGCTCTTCTGAAGTTTACATACAAGGTTATCTCCTTGATCAAACCCTGGTGGTTGCTAGGGATGGGCCAGACACCCCCCGGTTCGGTTCGCACCAGAACATGCGAACAGGCAAAAAATTTGTGCGAAGATTCGAACACCGTTAATGTCTATGGGACCCGAACATAAAAAATCAAAAGTGCTAATTTTAAAGGTTAATATGCAAGTTATTGCCCTAAAAAGTGTATGGGGACCCGGGTCCTGCCCTAGGGGACATGTATTGATGAAAGAAAACTTTTTTTAAATCAATCATCTTTTTCAGGAGCAGTTATTTTACTAATGCTTAAAGTGAAACAATAAAAATGAAATATTCCTTTAAATAATGTGCCGGGGGGTGGGGGTCCCTTAGTCTACCTGTAAAAAGGCGCACCTCTGTGATGTTTAGAACATAGCCAGAGCAAAATGGCATTGTGAAGGAAAAATTGTCATTTATTATTGAGGCTGTAATGTATTGCTGGCTCCCGGCAATATACTAAAAAAAAAATCACTTAAAAACATTTGCGTGGGGTCCCCCCCAGTCCAAACTAGGCCCCACACCAAAATTTTTAAAAAAATTGACGTGGGGTCTCCTTTAAAATCCAAACCAGACCCTTATCCGAGCATGCAAGCTGGCCGGCCAGGATGGGGGGGACAAGCAAGCGGTCCCCCCCTCCTGAACCGTACCAGGCTACATGCCCTCAACATCGGGAGTATGGGGGCTTTGGGGCAGGGGGGCACTGCACCCCCCAAAGCACCTTGTTCCCATGTTGATGGGGACAAGAGCCTCTTCCCCACAACCCTGGGATGTGGTTGTGGGGGTGTGCGAACGGGGGGGCTTATCAGAATCTGGAAGCCCCCTTTAATAAGGGGGCCCCCAGATCCCGACCCCCCCCCCCATGTGAGTTAGTATCGGGTACATCGTACCCCCCCACTAATTCTCCAAAAGGTCAAAAAAAGTAAAAAACACAGGAGAGATTTAGGGACAAGTCCTTTATTAAAAAATAAAAATAAGTGTCCCCCGTTGGAATCCATCGTCAATCACAGCGAGCGACGGTCCCTGAAAAACAAAACAAAAGAAAAAGCGAACAGCTCCTCCTCCATGGGAGGGCTCCCGTCGACTGAGTTCTATTTGGTTTGACGTTTTATTTATAGTGAAGGGCGGGGCCACCCAGTGACATAATTGAGCGACCCGCCCCTCTGACATCACATGGCGTCAGAAGGGGGCGGGGTCACCCATACATCAATGCACTATAAATAAAACGTCAAAACAAAGCGAGTGCAGGCGGTGGCAGCCCTCCCATGGAGGAGAAGCTGTGCGCGCCGTCTGCGTGCAATGCATTATGGGGCCCATCCCTAGTGGTTGCTCCATGTATATCTCTTCCTTAATGTTTCCATATAGGAAAGCAGTTTTAATGTTTAGGTGTTTCATTTGCATGCCCTTCCCGGCTGCAAAGCTAAAAAGCACTCTGATGGTGGAGTGTTTTACGACAGGAGCAAATGTTTCTTCGTAATCTTCACCGAATTTCTGGGAGTAACCCTTGGCAACTAGTCTGGCTTTATATTTAAGGATATTCCCTTTTGCATCTGACTTTACTTTGAAAGTGCACTTACTTCCTATAGGAGGGAGCTCTGTGAGTGTCCAGGTTTTATTTTCTTGAAGTGACTTTAATTCTTAGTTTTGGCAGTTTTTCTATGTCTTCCCAGGATGTTGGTTCAAATATGCTATGTGTTTTAACAGTGTATGACAGCTTGCGTGGTAGTATCCCCTTTGTAGTCCGAGTGGATCTTCTCACTTCAAGCAGTTCAGCAGGATCTGGTGGGGAACTTGGTTTAGGCATTGTGAGTTCCACCTCTCGTTCTTTTTCCTGCACAGGTTCGCCTTGGTCAACCTTTTCCTCTGGTTTGCTTGGAATATTCACTTCACAGCTTTTAGAGATCAGTGATTCTGGTAATGGTCTGTCATCAAAATAAACACTTTCACTTATTGTCACTTTGCCAGTCTTTGGGTTAAGGATTCTGTTACCCTTAGTTTTGCCTCTATGGCTCTGTTCTCCAGCTTGGATCGCTTTTCACTTGGAATATAGGCATATGCTTTACATCCAAACACTCTGATGTGCACTATTCTAGGCTTTGATCTATGCCACATTTTGAATGAAGTGCTTTTAATGACTCTTGAGGGTAGTCTGTTCTGTAGGTAGGTTGCAGTCATGACTGCTTCTCCCCAGCACTTGTGGGCTAGGATGGCATCCGACAACATGCATATGGCCATTTCTGTAAGAGTGCGATTTTTCCTTTCTGCTACACCATTTTGATCAGGAGTGTATGGTGTGGTTGTCTGGTGTACTATTTCTTGTCTCTTCAGGTATGAGACCACTTCTTTGCTTATGCATTCTCCTTATTTGTTGGTGCATAGGGATGGGTGAACAGTTCGGCCCAAGCATGACTTTGGGCCGAACATTGACTGTTGCACCGTTCGCCGAACAACCAAATTATCACACCGTTCGACCATTTGTTCAGTCCGCCGAACGACCACAATGCACTGCGACACTGCACACTGCATTGAAAGCCCGGATTGGCTGAAACAACGAAAGCTTCGCCCAATCAGGGCACAGAGCACTGTCAGAGCCATGATTGGATGCTGTCATGATGACTGTATCCAATCATGGCTCATTGCTCTTAATCCTGCCCCACACTATAAAAGTTTTCTTTCCATAGCGGCCATTTTTACTGTGATATCGCCATGTTGAGAGATAGAACAGGGCTCTGTTCAGTGCTACGAGATAGACAGTGTGCTATAGTGATTCTATTGTCCGTGTAGAATATTAGTTTAGTGTGAATCTAGGGGCGGTTCAGTCAGTGTGAGTGTAGTAGTGACCACCACCATTCATCTTACATTAGTGTGAATCTAGGGACAGTTCAGTGAGTGTAGTTTAGTGACCACCATTCATCTTTACATTAGTATGAATCTAGGGATAGTCAGTGTGAGTGTAGTGACCATTTAACACCATGTATTTCATTGCATTACTGCAAGTTTAAAGCCATATTTTTCTGTGCGTTACTGCAAGTTTAACGCCATATATTTCATTGCGTTACTGCAAGTTTAATGCTGTATATTTCATTGCATTACTGCAAGTTTACCGCCATATATTTCATTGCATTACTGCAAGTTTAACGCCATATAGTTCTGTGCATTCCTACAAGTTTAACGCCATATATATCTGTGCGTTACTGCATGTTTGATGCAGTATATTGCAGTATATTATAGTGTATCCGTGGAGTGTGTCTGTGTAGTGAGTACTCAAATTAAAGTGCACCAAACACCACTTTCCATTGATTAAAGGGCATCCACATACACATTTTCACATCTTTATTACATTTGCTGTTAATAAGCACCCCCAACCCCCCCATCATGCCTGGGAGGACAACAAGGAGAGGCAGATGTCCCCATGGCACTGTAAGGGGGCCAGCAGCGTATGTGTCCACAGGCAAAGGTGGACATGGTCAGTCCTCAGGCAGGGCATCATTTCCTCTGTTTAGTGATGGTGCCTGTGCTATCCAGCCACAGCATGCAGAGGAGGTGGTGGACTGGCTTACTAAATCATCCTCATCCTCCTTATCCTCCATCGCCCAAGCAGAGACTATTGCACAGTCCTCTGCAGCTGCCAGAGAGGCTAAACCTGCCTCCTTGTCCACAGCTATTCCTGCCATAGCCCCAGTATCAGGCATGGAAGAGTCAACGTAGCTATTTGAACACAGTGTCAGCCACTTGCTTGACAAGGCATTTTACCTCCCACCACTCAGCCCATTGGCAAGAGCACCTAAAAGCCACACAAAAGGGGTAGAAATCTGTCCCTCCTTCTTACTCACCTCAGTCTGCCTCTGCTATACCTCATGACCTCTCAGCAGCCTCCACTGACCGGGATGATGGTGTAGCGCAGGGAGTCCCAGGTCCTTGCAGCCCATCTTCCTGCAGCACATCACCAAATGTAGTAGACTATAGCTGGCAAATGTCTCTGCCCCATCTGCTGCAACGAAAAAAAAAATAGTCCCTACCACCCACATGTCCAGCATCTAAATGCTAGCTTGTCTGTACAACTTCTGCCTTTCCGTCTGGTGGATTCTGCCCCCTTCCGTGAATTTGCAGAATATGCTGTACCACCACACAGCTGGAGATGATGCAAGATTTGTCAGCTCTACCCCCTCCTCCTCCATGCCCTCCTCTGCTGAAATGTCCTTTGAACTTCAAGTACCCCCTAAGCATTAAAAGAGCTATTCAATGAGTCAGGCTAAAAGGTACCATGCAGTGCTTCAGCTGGTGTGTCTAGGGGACAGAAACCACACTGGAGCAGAGATTCTTGCAGCTCTGCAGGGACAGGCCCAGAGGTGGTTCACGCCATGCCAGCTGGAGCTAGGAATGGTGGTGTGCGATAATGGCACAAACCTCCTGTCAGCCCTTAGACAGGGAGAGTTGACACATGTGCCATTCCTGGCACATGTCCTCAGTTTGGTGGTGCAGCATTTCCTAAATACGTGCCCAGGGTTGGAAGATCTGCTAAAAGAGGCCAGAAGAGTCTGTAGCCATTTCAGGTGGGCATACACAGCCAGTGCTCAGTTGGCTGAAATTCAGCGGGAATTCCACTTGCCAGTAAACCGCCTGATTTGTGACGTGCCCACCAGGTGGAACTCGACTTTGGCAATGCTGCAGCGGCTGCACATGCAGCAGAGGGCCGCCAACTAGTACCTGTGAGTATGGCACAATGACAGGCTCAGGCCGGCTCTGCTTTTTTTTTTTCCCACGCCAATGGCTGCTCATAAAGGATGCATGCACAGTACTGTCTGTCACGTACCTGGTGGTGGAGTCTGACTATGCAGTGGCAACCTCTCTTGCGGCCCTGGTTCAGGAATCCCTGATAGAGTAGACAGGAGATTCCAAAGCACAGGGGGGCATGAGGGCTGGTAGAGATGCAGATGATGTTGTGAGGATCCTCCAGGAGCCCATGCAAGACAGAAGATTGGTGATGCAGGTCGGGTCGGTAACAAGTGGGCAAGTGCGGTACAGAAGGAGCAGGCAAGCGGGTAGTCGGGTACAAGCAGAGTTGTTAACAGGCAGGCAGCTGAAGTACAACAGGGTCAGGCAGAAGCGTGGTCGTAGGCAGACTGAGGGTTGGTGCAGGCAGAGTTCAAACAGGGTCAGGCAAGCCGGGTCACAGATACAGGAAGGCTTTAGGAACAAGCCACGGGATCACACTGGGAAATGCTGTAGAACGGGCAGCATCCGCTGCAGGGTGCTGTCTGGCTAAATAGACCGTTTTGGCGCCATTGGCGCACACAGGCGCACAGGCGCGCGCAAACGTGCACAGGCAGCAGAAACGGCCACTTTTCCTAACATTTCCGCCTCCCCAAGGGGCAGCCTACGGTGCCCAAACGGGCTCTCTTGGCCGGTTGCCTTCTCCAGAAGGCCCTGATTAAAGCTTCCGCATGTAAGTTCTCTTCTGGCTCCCAAGAGCTCTCTTCGGGCCCATAGCTCCTCCACTTGACCAGGTACTGCATGACACCACCTCTCCTCCTGCAGTCCAGAATGGATTCCACCTCAAATTCCTCCATTCCGTCAACCAGCACTGGTGCAGGTGGGCCTGTCTTCCAATCTGGAAAGTGGTCAGAGATCTTAGGCTTTAACAGGGACACATGGAAGACCGGATGAATACTAAATGACTCAGGCAACTCCAGCTCATGTGCCACCTCATTGATCTCCCTTTTCATAGGGAAGGGTCCCAAGAATTTTGGACCAAGCTTCTTAGACGGGCATGCCAATCTTAAGTTGACGGTGGATAGCCATACTTGACTGTTCCAAGTTTAATTTGCCACGTCTCTTTTTGTCAAAGGTCTCCTTGTTAGTGGCCTGAGTTCGTGCCATTGTCTCCTGCAGGAGTCTGTTATTGGAGGTGAAGAAGTCCAATAGATCAGCCACAGCTGGCACCGAACCTTCCGGGCAGGCGTTGGACAAGAAAGCAGGGCAGAAGCCATAGTTGGCAAAGAACGGTGATTGAAGAGTGGCCAGAGTTATTATAAGCAAACTCAGCCAGCAGTAGGAGCGTAACCCAGTCATCCTGGGAGAAGGAAGAAAAGCAACACAGGTACTGCTCCAGCGTTTGGTTGGTACTGCTCCAACGTTCCGTCTGGCCGTTCGTCTGGGGGTGATAGGCAGATGACAGAGACAGTCCAATCTTCAAGGACCTGCACAGGGACCTCCAGAACTTGGATGTAAATTGTACTCCGCGGTCAGATACCACATCTGTTGGTATCCCATGGAGCCTGACAATCTCCTTAGTGAATATCTTGGCAGTCTCTGCAGCAGAGGGTGGGCCCTTCATGGGCAGAAAGTGGGCCATCTTGGAGAACCTGTCCACTACCATGAAGATGGTGGAGCAGCCTTCAGAAGGGGGTAATTCCACAATAAAGTCCATGGATATGTGACTCCAAGGCCTCTCCGGAACAGGTAGTGGTTTAAGGAGGCCCCACGCCTGAGTCTTACTCCCCTTGCACTGGCTGCAGGTAGTGCATGATTCTACGTAGCGTTTACAGTCCTTTCCAACTCGGGGACACCAGAATGTGCGCTGTAATAGCTCAGAAGTCTTGCGTACCCAGAGGTGCCAAGCGAGCTGGTGGTCATGGCAGAGGTGCAGGACTGAGGTTCGTAGGCTCTCTGGCAAGAAGATCTTGTGACCATGCCAGAGCAACCCATCTTTGAGCTGCAGAGGGGTTCCGGGAAGAGGGTTCGACCCCAGGGAAGCTTGTCGGATCCGTGATAGTACATCTTCCTGTAAGAATAAGAAACTTACAGGAGGTAGTATGGTATCGGGGGATACCGGGGTTTCAGGTGCATTGAACATGCGCGAAAGGGAGTCCGGCTTGGTGTTCTTCAACCCGGGACTATAAGTGATGTGGAAGTTGAATCGGCCGAAGAACAACACCCACCTGGCTTGGGGTGGTTTCAGTCTCTTAGCAATTCTCAGGTATTCAAGTGATCAGTATAGATGAGAATTGGATGTGCTGCTCCTTCTAAGAGATACCGCCATTCGTCTAGTGCCAATTTAATAGCCTGAAGCTCACAGTCTCCCGCGTCATAGTTTCTCTTGACAGATGATAGCTTGTGAGAGAAAAATGCTACCGGGTGTAGCAGCGCTCTGGTGCCTTGTCTTTGGGAGAGAATCGCCCCGACTGCCACCTCAGATGCATCGACTTCCAGAACATAGGGGACAGCAGGATCCGGATGCTTGAGGATAGGTGCGGACGTGAATAGCTCCTTGAGCTTTTCAAAGGCTGTTTGTGCCTCAGGAGTCCAGCGGAACGGGATACCCTGTTTGGTTAAGTGCGTGATGGGTGAGATGGAGGAGAACCCCCGAATAAACTTCCTGTAAAAGTTTGCGAATCCCACAAAGCGCTGGATTCCTTTTTTATCGACTGGAGCTGGCCAGTCCAAGATGGCAGAGACCTTTTGAGGGTCCATCTTGATGCCTCCGACAGAGATAAGTCCAAGGAACTGTATGCTTCGCTGCTCGAACTCGCACTTCTCAGGTTTAGCATAAAGGCCATGTTGACGGAGGCGACCCAGTACCCATTTTACATGAGAGCGATGAAGCTCCAGGGAAGGTGAAAAGATCATGATATCATCCAGATAAGCGATGACAAAGAGGTCGAGGAGGTCTCTGAAGATATCATTTATGAAATGCTGGAATGTGGCTGGAGCGTTACACAGACCGAACGACATTACTAAGTACTCGTAATGACCGAAACAGGTACGAAAGGCCGTATTCCACTCATCGCCTTCTCTGATCTGCTCCACGGAGGTCCAATTTGGTAAAGATGGTGGCAGTCCCCAGGCGCTGGAACAATTCCGGAACTAGTGGAAACGGATAACGCCTCTTCACCGTAACTTTATTGAGTTACCGGTAGTCTATGCATGGGTGCAGGGAATGGTCTTTCTTTTCCACAAAAAAACATACTTGCCCCAGCTGGGATGGACGGATGAACCCCTTACTGAGGTTCTCCTCGATGTATGATTTGAGGGTGCTGAGTTCCAATTCTGTAAGTGGGTAAATCCTTCTGAAGGGGATTTCAGCTCCGGGAAGCAGCTCAATGGGGCAATCATTTGATCTATGGGGAGGAAGGACCTCAGCCCCCTTCTTGCTAAAAACGTCCAAGAAAGCATGGTAGACACTGGGGACGGCCTGGCAAACATCAGGCTCCGGGTCAAGGACCATAGATAGTAGGGAAGGATCCATTCCGGGAGTCCTGGGCAGACAGTGCTTGTGGCAGTACTGGGATTGGAACTGGACGTTCCCTGTAGACCAGTCAATGGTGGGGTTATGGGCCTGGAGCCAAGGTACAGTTGTATGCAAAAGTTTAGGAACCCCTGACAATTTCCATGATTGTCATGTATAAATATTTGGGTGTTTGTATCAGCAATTACATTTTGATCTATCAAATAACTGAAGGACACAGTAATATTTCAGTAGTGAAATTAGGTTTATTGGATTAACAGAAAATGTGCAATATGCATCAAAACGAAATTAGACAGGTGCATAAATTTGGGCACCCCAACAGAAAAATCACATCAATATTTAGTAGAGCCTCCTTTAGCAGAAATAACAGCCTCTAGACGCTTCCTATAGCCTGTAATGAGTGTCTGGATTCTGGATGAATGTATTTTGGACCATTCCTCCTTACAAAACCTCTCCAGTTCAGTTAGGTTTGATGGTTGCCGAGCATGGACAGCCTGCTTCAAATCACCCCACAGATGTTCAATGATATTCAGGTCTGGGGACTGGGATGGCCATTCCAGAACATAAATGCAGAGTAGATTTAGAGCAGTGTTTTGGGTCTTTGTCTTGTTGAAATTTCCAGCCCCGGCGTAACTTCAACTTTGTGACTGATTCCTCAACATTATTCTCAAGAATCTGCTGATATTGAGTGGAATCCATGCGACCCCCAACTTTAACCAGATTTCCAGTACCGGCACTCGCCACACAGCCCCACAGCATGATGGAACCTCCACCAACTTTTACTGTGGGTAGCAAGTGTTTTTCTTGGAACTTTGTGTGTTTTTTTTTTGCCGCCATGCATAATGCCCATTGTTATGAACAAATAACAAATAACCTTATTCCAAAATGAAGCTGGCTTGTCCAAATGTGCGTTTGCATACCTCAAGCGACTCCGTTTGTGGCGTGTGTGCAGAAAAGGCTTCTTTTGCATCTCTCCCATACAGTGTCTCCCTATGTAGAGTGCGCTGAATTGTTGAACGATGCACAGTGACACCATCTGCAGCAAGTTGATGTTGTAGGTCTTTGGAGGTGGTCTGTGGACTGATTTTGACCGTTCTCACCATCCTTCACCTTTGCCTCTCCAATATTTTATGTAGCCTGCCACTTCTGGCCTTAACAAGAACTGTGCCTGTGATCTTCCATTTCCTCACTATGTTCCTCACAGTGGACACTGACAGCTTATATCTCTGTGATAACTTTTTGTAGCCTTCCCCTAAACCATAATGTAGAACAATCTTTGTTTTCAGGTCATTTGAGAGATGTTTTGAGGCCCCCATGTTGCCACTCTTCAGAGGAGAGTCAAAGAGAACAACAACTTGTAATTGGCCACCTTAAATACCTTTTCTCATGATTGGATGCACCTATGAAGTTCAAGGCTTAATGAGCTCACCAAACCAATTTTGTGTTCCAATTAATCAGTTCTAAATAGTTACAGGTATTCAAATCAACAAAATGACAAGGGTGCCCAAATGTATGCACCTGTCTAATTTAGTTTTGATGTACATTGCACATTTTCTGTTAATCCAATAAACCTTATTTTACTATTGAAATATTACTGTGTCCTTCAGTTATTTGATAGATCAAAATTAAATTGCTGATCAAAACACCCAAATATTTATAAATGACAATCATCAAATTGTTAGGGGTTGCTAAACTTTTGCATACAACTGTAGTCCAAGGATGACAGGGAAGATGGGAGAGGCAATAGCGTCAAGTGGAAGGAGCTCTTGATGACCTCCCAGCATCGTGGTGGTCAGGGGAGCGGTCTCCTGTGAGACTAGGCCAGACTTTAGGGTTGCACCGTCAGCCAGGTGCACCACCATCCTGTGGGTTTTGGGATGCAGAGGGATCCCATGTTGTGCAGCAAAAGTTAAGTCCATGAAGCAGCTGCAAGCACCAGAGTCTATGATGGCATGGACGGTAACGGCTCCACCAGGGAACTGTAGAAGTAGAGAGAGAGTGAGGTGAGCCGCGTTTCCAGGTACTGGTTGGGGAGAGACAGCAAGGCACTTCTCCAAATTGGAAGGGCAGGTCCTCACGAAGTGCCCTGGCTCTCCACAATAGAGGCAGAGGCCTAGGCTTCTTCGGCACTGTTTCTCTTCAGAGGTCAGTGCCCGATGCACCACACCCCGCTGCTTGGGCTCCTACTGCCTAGGAGGAGGAGATGTGGGTATGGTGGAGCCGGCTAGAGTGCCACCAGGTAGCATCCAGGTGGGCCGGAGGTTCACCTTGGTACTCTCTGCTCTGAGTTCCCTAAGGCGCCGATCGATCTGAATGGCCAGATCGATGAGCCTCTCCAGAGTGGACGGCACCCCAACACGGGCCACCTCATCCTTCAGGGGGTCGGCTAAGCCCAGCTGAAACTGGTGACGCAGAGCTGCCTCATTTCAGGCCGTGTCGATGCTCCAACGCCTGAACTCTGATGCATAATCCTCCGCAGGGCGGCGGCCTTGTCGGAAGGAGTGGAGCGCTGCTTCGGCAGTGGCCGCCTGGTGCGGATCTTCATATAGACGAGCCATTGCCTGGAAGAACCAGGAAAGGTCAGATACTTCAGGCGCCCCTTGTTCCAGGAGCTGGTGGGCCCATGACTGGGGCTTGTCTTGTAGAAGGGAGATCACCAGCTCCACCTTCATGGTTTCCAGGTGCAAGGCTGCAATCTGAAGTAAGCCACAGGTGCTGCGGAACACCCGGAATTTCCTACGGTCCCCTGAGAACCGTTCTGGCATGGGCAGAGACCATAGAGTCCATTATGAGCTGGCTGACCCCCGATGGGGCAGGAGAAGCAGACTCCAGGATACGGGCCTCCAGCTGGGTGTATCCTGCTTGCAGGTGTTGAACGGCTTAAGAGAGACCATCCAAATGCTGACAGAGTTCATGTAGCGGAGAAGGCCCCTGCTCAGACTCAGACATGGCAGTCCGTTTCTGTCACGTACCTGGTGGTGAAGTCTGACTATGCTGTGGGCAACCTCCCTTATGGTCCTGGTTCAGGAACCCCTGATAGAGTAGACAGGAGATTCCAGAGCACAGGGGGGCATGAGGGCTGGTAGGGATGCAGATGAGGTTGTGAGGATCCTCCAGGAGCCTGTGCAAGACAGAAGATTGGTGATGCAGGCCGGGTCGGTAACAAG
This sequence comes from Glandirana rugosa, assembly GCA_018402905.1. Taxonomy (NCBI): domain Eukaryota; kingdom Metazoa; phylum Chordata; class Amphibia; order Anura; family Ranidae; genus Glandirana; species Glandirana rugosa. Next base: position 12,847 of record BLSH010441295.1, read on the forward strand.
CGGTACAGAAGGAGCAGGCAAGCGAGTAGTCGGGTACAGGCAGGGTCGTTAACAGGCAGGCAGCTGAAGTACAAGAGGGTCAGGCAGAAGCGTGGTCATAGGCAGGCTGAGGGTCGGTGCAGGCAGAGTTCAAACAAGGTCAGGCAAGCCGGGTCACAGATATATGAAGCCTTTAGGAACAAGCCACGGGATCACACTGGGAAACGCTGTAGAACGGACAGCATCCGCTGCAGGGTGCTATCCGGCTAAATAGATCATTTTGGCACGCACACGGCGCACACTGGCAGCAGAAATGTCCACTTTTCCAAACACTGTCACCATTTGAGGAGGCCACAAGGACGGTGAACCCTGACAATGCATGCATCAGTGACACCATCCCTGTTGTGTTCCTGCTGGAGCAGACTCTGCATGGCATTATGCACAGGGCACTCGAGGCAGAGCAGTGGGCGGAAGAGGAGGACTTCCTTTCCTCTCAAGGCCCACTTTATGCAGACACCATTGTTACTATGCCACAGAAAACACAAGAGGAGAGAGAGAGGAGGAAGAGGAGGATTCTGGCAGTTTTGGAGGCATTGAAGCAGAGGAAGACATACGTCAAACAGCAAGAGATGATTTTCCATCCACATAACCCTTGGGAGTAGTACATGGCTGGGAGGAGGCAGTTTCAGATACTGTAATCCTCAGGAGACCCCGAGGAGTCTGATTCTCATGCCTCCGCAAATTTGCGGTGCATCGGCTCCCTCCTCATGCTTCAAAGCCAAAGAATACATGGCGTAAAGGAGAAGGATCACTATTGGTTGGCAACCCTCCCTGACCACCATTATAGGGGGAAAACCTCAGAACTTGACCCGTCCCCACAGAGAGTGCTGAAGATGAAATCGCTTGAGGACAACTTAAAGGGGGGTTTAACAAATGTTTTTCCAAACTCTGGTAGGTTACAGCGTCATGGAAAATGTGGTTTTGAGGCTTCTGTTGGTCAAGAGAGGGGCGGTGGAGAAGGCGGCCACCTAAGTGATGCATTTCTCAAATATTTTAGTCCTTACCATCCAGGGCTGTCAGCTTCCACATCCCATTGGCAGCGTCTACATCACATGGTAGACTATTATCTAGGGGCGAAAACAAAGACGGAGAGTTTTACAGTTAACGATCCTCTGGCTTACTGGGTCATGAGAATAGACCACTGGCCAGAACTTGCCCAGTATGCAATTGAGCTGCTGGTCTGCCTTGTATCCAGCGTGCTTTCTGAATGGGCATTCAGTGCTGCTGGAGGTTTTGTTAGTGATAATAGAACTAGTGTTGAGCGAACCCGGACTGTAACGTTCGGGTCCGTACCGAACTTTCGGGTGTCCGTGGCACGGACCCGGACCCGGACATTTCAAAAATCGTTCGGGTTCGGTCCGGGGTTCTGCTATTTTACTCCACGTGTTGAGAAGCTGCAGGGCAGCCAATCAACAAGTGTTTCACTGGTTTGCCCTTAGAAGCCATCACAGCCATGCCTACTAATGGCATGGCTGTGATTGGCCGGTGCATCATGTGACCCAGCCTCTTTATAAGCTGGAGTCACAGTGCTGCAGTCACATGCTCCTTGGGTTAGTGTAGGGAAAGGTAGCTGACTGCGTGAGGGACAGATTTGAGACATTTTAAGACCTGATCCTGCATCCTGAGATAGATTACTTTACTACTGCTGTCTGTGCTGTTGCTCTGAGGACAGATAGCAGAAATTAGAGATTTCACATACCGCTGCTTTGAGTTGCAGATCAAGCTCTGCATAGAACAACGATCGCTACGATCGTGCTCTACGATCAGATTGTTGGGGGAATTTGAGATTTCAAATACCGCTGCTTAGAGTTGGAGATTTGCAGATTAATTTCTGTCCAACGAAACGATTGTACGTTCGTACACAAAGATCAGATTGTTGGGGG
>BLSH010441295.1:27934-41333 GCA_018402905.1 Glandirana rugosa
TTCTGACTTAGACGTTATCCATTCGTCGAACCACACTTCACACCAAGCTGCTTACCTATTGCAGATTCAGTCTTCCCAGCCTGGTGCAGGTCTACAATTTTGTTTCTGGTGTCCTTTGACAGCTCTCTGGTCTTGGCCATAGTGAAGTTTGGAGTCTGACTGTTTGAGGTTGTGGACAAGTGTCTTTTATACTGATAACGAGTTCAAACAGGAGCCATTAATACAGGTAACGAGTGGAGGACAGAGGAGCCTCTTAAAGAAGAAGTTACAGGTCTGTAAAAAGGTCTGCCAGAAATCTTGCTCTTTTGTAGGTGACCAAATACTTATGTTCAACCATAATTTGCAAATAAATTCTTTAAAAATCAGACAATGTGATTTTCTGGATTTTTTTCTCATTCTGTCTCTCATAGTTGAAGTGTACCTATGATGAAAATTACAGGCCTTTCTCATCTTTTTAAGTGGAAGAACTTGCACAATTGGTGGCTGACTAAATACTTTTTTGCCCCACTGTATGTAACTATGTAACACCTTTCAGTATCTAAAATTATCGGCAATATGTTGTCTATGTAGCCAATGGTCAAGTGGACGCTCTGGAGAATGCGGTCCTTCCATAAGGGGTTTCCCCAGCAGTGGGAGCCAGGAAGTAGAATGCAGGTCATCTACAAGGCCTCAGTCATGAGAGAGCCCTAGGTGGCTGCAACGGAGAAAGGTATTTATTGGCCATTCCATTGCCCCATCTCCTGCTTCACAATCGCGTTTGATACCGGCGATACAAAACGGGGGGACTTACTGCCTATCGGGGATAATGCAGGACAGGTGGGGCTGTCAGTTTCACAGGAGTGTGCAAACATTCTGAAATTACTGGCAGCCTTCTGCACCCTACAAGCCAGTTATGCCTTGGACTCAGAAGAAAGTAACTGACATCTCATCGGTTTATGTCCCCGGAATCCTGAATGATTCTAACAGGCTTTCTTTCCAGAGTCCAACTGAAACACAAAAATGGTCTCTCCATGTGGTAGTTTTCAGGCAGGTCCCTGGGGGTCAGTCCAAAATCAACCTGTTTGTCTCCCTGTGCACCAAGAAGTTGGAGAAGTTTTATACTGTTGGAAGTACAACAGTAAAGTTGCTTGGTACTGTAAACTACATATATACATTATAACTGTCTATACCAGTAGGTGGCACTGCAGTATTAGTGTGTATTCTGTGTTAATATTATCACAGGATGTACCTTCTGTATCTAAGTGTGTTTTGTATGGTTCCTGTTCCTATCTCCATGCTAGAAGACATGTTCTGCTATTTCTCCATGAAAGTAAAGTATTCTGTAAAGTAGATCACTCAAAAAGCTTCCAACGCATGATATCATGATATCTGCTAACATATGCGCAGGGCTGGTATCTCCAAGGCTTCAGGACAGGGGCCTGATGGATTATTGGATATGCAGCGGGACCTATGCGATTCTTCCGGTCAACCTCGGGTTTTGTGAACATTCAAAACAGAAGTCGTTGAGGTAGAGGCAGAGATGCCTTATTTGCCAGGGCTTCCTGTGTTAGCGCGGTCAGCTACCGGAAACCAAAGCCCTTTCCCCTCAGGCCAGACCTTCTGTCATGACCTAGGCTCAGTCTTTGGAGTAAGCAGAGGCTTCCCAAATGGTACCTCCCTCTTGTTCTCGACTCCCTCGGGAATTGGAGCACAGTATTCTAAGATTGTCCCTATTAAGACCTCTGATAAAATTCACCTTTCTTGTGGCTATCACATCGGCATATAAAGCCACAAACTGAGGCATTGCCATGGGGAGCCTTTCTTAAGACTCTTTCCAGAGTGAGTGGTGCTGTTGCCTATGCTTGACTCGGATCTCAAGATGACATCATTTCATGGCTACCAAGGAATTGTTCTGCTAACCTTTAGAGTACTAACATATGTCCTTTAGACATGTGAGAGGTCATGTTGTGGAATCCTGAGTTTGGCTCTCAGCAATACCCTTTCTTTTACAAATAAGTGATCTGACTTTTGCGCTACTATTAGTGACTTGGCAAGTGCAAAACAAATGTGAGATATGTATAAGCTGGCCTTTTCTTTGGTTCTAGGAATCTCTCAGATATTATATCTGCAAGCTATAGCTTCTTTCAGGCTTTAGAATGCTTGTTCATTCTTTGCCGAAAAGAACATGGGAAATGTGCCTCATCTAGGATTATGGTGGCACGGGTTGTCCAGGCCATCCAACAGGCTCAGAGCTGAGGGCTTGGCTCTCTGGAGGTGGTGACCACTCGCTCAACCAGAAGTGTGTCTATATCTCGGGCATCTTCGCAGCATGTGGTTCCCAATATAGTCCGTAGGGCCGCCTTGCGGCCCTCAATCGATACATTTATGGCTCATTATTATGCAGAGCCTGCTTTGTTATCCTCTGTTTATTGTGGCTTGAAGGGCTTGTCTGTTGACGGTACAAATTAAAGCCTTTGGTTCAGCATTGCCCGTCCATGAGGTGTATGGCTAGTTAAATCCCATACGTATGCTGCCATGGAGTCTGTCAGGAAAATGGAAAATTTCCTATCAAATACTTACCGTAATTTTCCTTTCCTGATGGACCCCAGTGTCAGGAGTAGGCTAGTTATGGAACACGGCCTCTGGCTCTGAACCAAAATTTATGGGAGTGGGGTCCTATAGGAGTGGAGAGGAGGCGGGGTTAACCCATACCTATGCTGCCATGGAGTCCATCAGGAAAGGAAAATTATGGTAAGTATTTGATAGGAAATTTTGCATTTTTTGTTGGCTTTATAAATGCAATTATTGCTGCAGCAGCTTCTATACACAGTACAGATGTGCCACTTTACAGGTAGACTAAGGAGACCCCCCAGGCACTACATTGAAAGGAATTTTTAATCTTTATACTTTCACTTTAAGCATCATAAATTACTCCTCATTTAAAAGTTACGTTTTTACAAACTTTTTTCCATTGATACAGGTCCCTCAGGGCAGTACCCAGACCCTCATAGCCATTTTATGCCCAATTACTTGCATATAAGCCTTCAAAATGGGCACTTTTGATTTTTTACGTTCGGGTCCCATAGAGTTCAATGGGGTTCATCATTCGGTTTTGAACTTTCGCAATGTTCTAAAGTTCTTTTGCAAACCGAACAAGGGGTCGTTCCGCCCATCCCTATCGGTGTGTATGTAGCCTTGTGCTCCCTTGGGAATAACTAGTAGTTGTGGTTCACCTTATAGCTGCCCTCAATCTCACCATATCTCACACATCCGTAGACACTGACCAGGCCAGCACTTGTTTTTGTTGTTTTATTTAGGGGAAATAACTTGGATGGGGAATAGGGGTGAACATGAACTCCATATACAGTCCTGTATATGCACACTGACACTGCAGACTGTTACTCCTCACAACTCTCCAGCACATCACTTGCTGACCGTTTCCTCTACGGTTCTCTCTCCAGCATTGAACTTGCAGACTATCACTCCTTCACTTCTCTCCAGTACTGCACGAAAGGAAATTTATCAAAATTCTCTACTCTTTTCTCTTCACCACGGCTAGCTCATGGTGAGGCCTACACTGTGTCAGCAGGACCTCAGGACCACCCATTACAGGCCAGGGATCACGAGCCCCTAAATATGTAGTGTGAGTACGTGAGTATGTGAGTGCTAGCTGGGCCTTTGATGGACTACAACTCCCAGGCCATTCCTCTTCCAGGTCCCACCAACCTGCTTTTCCTCAGTGACACTTCTTCCCCTGACTGGCTCCCAAGGCTTCCACAGACTGTCCACTATTCCTCTCCCAGCCTGCTCCAGCACTTTCTCTCCCAGCACTAGGGTCTGTCACTCACCAACACCAGTGGATCATTTTAAAGTCTCTCGCTTCCTGTAATACCTCCACTGTTCTCCAGTTCCCTTGTGCGACTCCAGGAATCACCTTGACTCCTGGCTGCACCCACACCTCCAAGCCTCAAGGTCACCCCCCAGATGGGGGCAACCTCCTGGGTAGAGGCTCCACAGCACCTCCTGCTACATCTGTGACTTCCACCCGACACTCTCCTCCTGATTGGGCTGACTCTGAGTATTTAAGGAGGCCTGCCCCAGCCAATCCTGCTAGGGGATTGGTCAGGGCTCCTTAGAACATTCCAGATGGCTCCACCTATCTCCCAGCTCTCTGACCAGAAACCCACCTCCAGGTGTCTAGAAAGAAGTGGGAGGTCCTGGTGATCTCATCTGTTGAACCAACTCCATCCTCCCTGAGCCACTCCTTGTGGCCCAAATCAAAATATTCAGGCCTGCTCTTACACTCAGGCCTGACTAAATTTTGCCTTCCCTAACAAAATCCTGCTACAAAAATGCACCTATACTATGGGGGCGCTCAGGGCCGCTGATAGGGGGGTAGAGCCAGCCCCGGAGTGGGGGGCCCGGAGCACACAGGGGGGCCCACACAGGGGGGATTAGTGACAGATGACAATTGTGTCTCTTTTTCTCCTGCAGATGAACTTTGCTGTCCTTCCCTCTCCCTTGCTACAAGCTTTTATCTACTAAGAACGTGACAGTCGTCCCCCACTAATCCCCCTCCCTGTGTGGGCCCCCCTCCTCTAAGCACTGGAGATTGTTATCTCTAATTTAGGCTCCATTGCACACTGGCTTAAAAAAAAAAAATTGCTGCTTCTACAGGAGTTTATAGTGTTTTTCCTGAAGAAGCAGCTCAATGTTATCCTATGTGTCCATACACATTAGGACGATCATAGGCATATTTTAAGCTCAACGTTTAAGAGACAGAAGAAAAAACCCTTCTGGTTCTCCTAAACTTGTCTATACTTTGAATAAAAATTGTTCTATATGAGCATTTTTTCTGCCCAGTGATCTGGAGTTTTTTTTAAGCCCAGTGTGCATGGAGCTTAAATTTTTTTTCGCTCCCTCTGTCCCTCTGATCCCGGAGCCTGTATATTTTTTTCATCTCATCTTCATTTTTATTTATTAACTCAGTTTTATCTTTTAGATTTAGCAGGAATTCAGTGAGTTATGTTGTATTTGTGTCTGCTAATAGTTTTATTGTATTTTTAGCAAAATATACCTTTAATACTTTCTTGGGGGGCCCTGATGTTTCATTCTTGCGCTTCATCAGATAAGCAGTTGTGTACCTCTAATATTCATCAATTAAAGTCAGTAGATATCTGTTCCCACCTGATGTGGAAATTTTCATTGGACCGCATACGTCACTGTGTTTGAGCTGCAGGGGGTGAGTAGTTTTCCTTTAAGACGCCTGTGGAAGGGGAGTTCGTGTGGCTTTTGCTTCCGTACAGCACTTGCATTTCATGAGCACTTTGCAAGCATTATTGTCAAATCTTCTGATAAGCCTCTCTTTATAATGTCCTGTATAGATTCTGGACTTCTGTGCCCCAGCTGCCTGTGCCATAAGTGAATTCATTTTTCTGTGTAGGTCATTAGAGACTACAGTATATTGGCTTTCTAGCCTGTGGTGATGAGCCTGTATAGGTGACCATCCAGTTTTCCTTTTGCAAGGCATTGCTTATTATTATGAATTGTGCATTTATCACCCTGGAATGTAACTGTGAGACAGTTGTTTGCAAGACTTTTCACTGATAGAAGGCTGCCTTCTAGTTCTGGAACATATAGCACTTTCTTTACAAGGGTACTGTGGTGACCTCCTTGTGGTGTTATGCAGTTGAGGAAACTCTGGCCTTTACCTTCTGCAGCGATACTTTTCCCATTTGCTAGGAAAAATTTGCCTTTTGCACTGTAATCAATGTTTCTAAAAAGGTCTCATCGCTAGTCATGTGGCTTGTTGCACCTGAGTCTATGCACCAGCCGTGTGGCTGGCCGTTCCTTGTCACTTTAGAGGTGCCACACCATGATGTGTCTGCAGTGTCCTTTGTGGCTGCTTTGACTCTTTCTTTTGTGGATAGCTTTAGCTTTTGCTGCTCGGCTTTCCAGATAGAACAGTCCTTTTTTAAGTGACCAGTCATTTTACAGTGAAAACAAGCTCTGCTTTCTTTGTTGTGCTTTGTGCCTTTTTACAACTTAAGAACTTTGTCATATTGCCCCTTATCTTTCCTTCTGTCATATTCCTCAATCCATTTCCCTTTGACATATTCTGGTGTTAGCTCCTGAAGGGTCTGGTTTCTAAAGTATTATCTTAGATGTCCTCTCCAATGGCACGTAGCTGCTCTATGATCTCTAGCATAGCATTCACGTGGTCACACATTTTCTGGCCTTCTTCTAGTCTCATTTTATAAAGCTTTCATAGGAAAAATAGCTTGCTGTTTAGACTTGAATGCTCATGCCGTTTTTGTAATGAAGTCCACATACCTTTGGTTGTTTTCTCTGTTCTTATGTGGATAAGCTGGTCATCTTTCACAAATATGCTTATGATTGCTTTTGCTTGCTTATCTTTCCTGTCCCAATCCTCTGTCTCTCTGTTTGTGGGTCTGTCTGTACTCAGCACTTGCCACAAGTCATCCTTGCCAAGAAGCATTTGTAGCTTAAACTACCAAAGCTGGTAATTGTTCAGCTTTGCTATTGAATACTTCACATCTGAACCACTTGCCACCTTTCAGTAGTTTGTATACAGTATTTACTGACTCACTGTACTCACTGAATATTCTTTCCAGTGCCTCTGGTGGCTGCTGGGTGCCTGGGCATGTAACCTGTTAGCAGGATGTTGATATAAGGCCCTGGAAGCTTCTTGTTTGCAGTAGATGCTTTGCTTTCATGGATGAATATCAGAACATGTCTTTACATCATGTCTTTATCATGGAACAGGAAACAGGAACTAATGAACAAACAAGTCCATACTTAGATAGACAATACATACGGTTATATCATAGAACACATGAACTATATAATACTACAGCACCACCTGCTGCATAGATGGGCATAATGCAAACAGTATAGTCCGTTTATAAAGCAGCTTTACATTAAATGCTGTTGTTCTTTCAACAAACTAAAATACATAGAAAAAACAGTAGTTGTCATTATTTGTAATTTGTTCAAACAAAGTGTGCATGCCCACACACCAAAAAACACAAGGACCATGCCTAAAGAATGTTAGGACTTTATTAGGTTGATTTGTTGGAAATGTGTTTTTCACCTATCGGGAGGGATGCATTAAAAAAATTCCTCTCAGTCTGTTTCCTATTCAAAGGCACGCATGAAAAAGTATCCCTAATTACTCCTACATTTTTTGGAGCCAAAGGACTATCCAATGCCGCACTGTACTAACATTCCTACCCCTGACCACCACATGGCAAATGGCACCTCTTCTATAAGCTGGTTCTATCTATAGAAATTTTCCGGAGCCATCTAGTGGTTCTTTTATGGAACATCTTATGTCCCTTTTTTTGATTATTGATTATTCTATTTTATTTTATATATTTATTAATGCTGTCTCAATAATGTTTTCTCTCCCATAAAAGTAACATTTTTTCTGCATGAGTCACCATTTCGTTCTAAACACATCTCAATCCCAAATCAATAATATAAATAAATAACTTTTTATTTTTCAGATATTATAAGAAACTACTGCTCTACAAAAGGTAGGTAGGTGAAGCCTTTATTGATTCCATATGGGGCACGTGATCCCAGCCATAAGATCCATTTGGCTTCTGTTTTTAATAATCTCTTATCCAGGTCTCCTTTTCTCTGATCCAGTTTGATCTGCTGGACCACCCAAAAGGACAGGCCATCAGCTTTCCCATTATGCTTTTGTAACATATGTCTCGTGATTGGTCTGTCTTTTTTTAGTTCCACATCATTTATATGTTCTAGAACCCTATGCCTCAGTTGGCTAATCGTGTTGCCAACATATAGAAGTGGACAGTGGCATTTTGCTACGTATACGACACCTTCTGTCCTACAGTTGTAAAAAGATGTAATATCAATTAGTTCTCCATTTTTTTGGATTGATAAAGCTCTCTACTGTAGGCACATATCTACAGGTTTACAATGGCCACATTTAAAACTACACTTTGGTTTCTCTGGTATCCATGTTAGGGGACTACGTGATATGGAGCTTCTTTCCTCATAATGGCTGTGAACGAGCATATCTTTGAGGCTGCTCCCTTCACTATGAGTAATCTGGGGTGTTGATTGTAAGGCGCCAGATAAATCCTTATCATGTAGGACATGCCATAGTCTTTTTATGATGTTATAAATCTGGCTTGATTGTCTACAATATGTGGATATATGGAATCAATGAAGGCTTCTTCTACCTTCCTTTTGTGGGGGAGTAGTATCTGAAAAATAAAAGTTATTTATTTATAATATTGATTTGGGATTGAGATGTGTTTGGAACGAAATGGTGACTCATGCAGAAAAATTCTACTTTTATGAGACAGCAATGTCCCCATTTTTGAGACGGCATTGATAAATATGCAAAATAAAGTAAAATAAACAATATCCAAAAAGGGACAGAAGATGTTCCATAAAAGAACCACTAGATGGTGTTTTGCTTGTGTCTATCTATTAAGGTTAATTTGCTGTACATTTGAAGTATAAGCAAGGAAACTCAGACCTTTGCAGTATATAAATGTGTTTTTACTAAACAAAAATCCTTTACATACAAAGCTATTAAAATATTAGGAATACCATACAAGACTGACAGATATACATATAATGAAATGCTACCTACTTCCTAGCACAACTATGGTCTGTATACAATAAGAATACACAAAAAGGTTCCTTAGCTCTTCTTATAGAAACTTCACAATCTACTTGGCAATGAGGACCCCAGTGGATTGCAGGAAATCTGGTGAAAAAGCGTCTTCAGGTTCTGGCAGAGACCTTGCTTGGTGTTACATCATTACAGAGAGTCCCACTCTCCATTTGTGCTCTTCCCTTTTTATTTGGAAAGTTTTAAGAAGACAATCTCACCTGGGCATATCCTTTTCTGCCCCATTATGCTAACGCTTAAGCTAGATATTTATAGTTTACCAGAACACTTGTATAAACAATGGTAGCAGAGAGGGTATCTTGTGTAAGCACTCCAGGACATCGGTTGGACAAATGTCCACTTGCAGAAAGCCTGAGCATACACACCAAATGTCTGAATATGTGTGAGGCTGGGAAAGTCACAAATACATATATATGTATACTGTACATATCTCCATGTATATTATATACATAAAAACACATCAGATGCAATACAGATGGCGCCGGAAAATGTCTATAGATAGAACTAGTTCATAGAAGAGTCGCCATATGCGATGTGGTGGTTACAGCACTTTATTCTTTGAGCACTTATGATTTATTTGTTGCAACCCAGATGAAGCTCCATTTTTGAGCGAAACATGTAGGGTATTTTGGTTCATAAAGATAGGTTTTTGGTGCACGATCACTTTTTACATGGGGATATATTTGGTGGGGAGGAGTTTTAGGGGTTCAGTCAGTTTGAATGCCTACACTCTCTAGATCAGGTATAGGAGTGTTAGTATACTGCAGCATTGGACTGTTCTTTGGGTCCATAAAATGTAGGAGCAATAGGGACACTTTTTCATGAGTGCCTTTGTATAGGGAGGGGCTTTTTTCAGTAATAGCACATTTCTGATACCTCCTCATATACTCCCTGTAATTGCTGCAGTTTAGATAGAGACAAACAGATTGAGAGGAATTTTTTGAATTCACCCCTCCTTATAGGTGAAAATACACGTATCCAACAAATCAACCTAATAAAGTCTTAACATTTTTTTTAGGCGTCGTCCCTAGGTTCTTTGGTGTGTGGGCATGCACACCTTGTTTGAATTTATTAATATTACCAATAGGAGGGATAAATAATTCAGATATAAGAGGCCATTGTTTAATTGAGACGATTTGTAGTTTGGTTTAAAAAATTGGGCTGCTCAGTCTAAAATGCCAGGGCCTATTTTTTGTCTCGGTCTGGGCCTGGGCGCAGAATTAGTCCAGCACCATCCTGAGTTTGCTGGGTCCGATGCAGGGCCGGCACCAACTTAAGGTAGCTGGTGCTGTGAACTTCAGCTGCTGCGTCCACTAACCTCCACCTGCTCTCCCTATATAAGAGGAGAATTCTTTCACTTTCACATTTCAAGCACAGTCACCTACTGAACAGCTAGCATTTCTCTTCTCCTGAAGCAAAGTAAGTTTTTATATCTAATTCTTCTTAATATACTATTAAGGCTGTTCACAGGGCATAGGTTACCTGCACTTACAAGCAGTAAATGTCAATTTTTTCTTATATTATAATTGTTAATTGTGCAGTCTTTAGTATTAGTTTTGGTTGTGATGTAATTTTGCAGACTTAGGGACTTAAGGATTTTTAAAGTTGTGCTATAGTATATAGTGCCTCCTCTTCTTTCGTTGACATGCTTTTTCCAATAAAATGAAGGGAGGGGAACATAATGCAAAGAAATGTTTAACTAGAATGTTTTTTTTTATTCATTCATTTACTTCATTTTGATACCAATTACATTTTCCCAGTCCTATACAAAGTACAGTAACACTAGTCATTTCCACTACAGAGCCTTGGAATCTAACATGTAACTATCCAGTAGTAGTAAAATCACATCCATACCATCACTCCTCTTACCATGCACAGACAATCCAAGTGCAGGCTCCCATAGCCCTTCTCCACTCCCCATCAAAGGATGAAAAGATAACAGCCGCACCCTAATCTTGGCTCAGCAAAGTGACTACATATATCCTGTTTCCACCTGCAAATCAATCTTTCTTGATGCTTTTCACAGGTCCCAACTTGCACACAAGGATAAATGCAACAAGAAGAGCTAAGATTGGAGTACGGCTGTTGTCTTTCCATCCAGTAGTAGTAGTAGTCACAATCATCTAGACTTGTTCTGAAATGTTGAAGACCTTTCATAGCTTATCAATCCACTTTTTCAGTTCCAGTGAGTGTCAGGAAGATACCACAGTGTTTATATTCACACCAGTGGATACCTTAATTCATGTTAATTGTCCAAGAGCAGGATGGGAGGTATGAAAGCTGTGGTGCCATGCTATACTAGTTACATAAACCCATTATTGCTACAAGGAATATTGATTAGGGAATAATTCATTGATTTACATGGCTAAAGGTGTGAATTATCAATTCACTGGGGTAGAGATGTTGAAATGGCATTATAGGGTTGATTTACTAAAGCTTGAAAGTGCAAAATTTGGTGCAGCTCCACACAGAAACCAATCAGCTTCAAGGTTTTCTTGTCAAAGCTTGATTGAACAAGCTGAGGTTAGAAGCTTATTAGCTAGCATGCACAGCTGCATCCGTTTTTGCACTTACCAGCTTTAGTAAATCAACCCCTATATGTCATACCTCATTTTCTCCATTTCTTTAATTTTATATATAATAAAGCTGAATTGTAGTGTGCTCATATGATATGTTCAATTGCCCCCTGACCCCCTTGCCCTGATCAACATGCACAGACATATTCAAACCATATCTTTTCTTTTTTTCAATATATACTTTGTTTTAGACCCAGTGATGTCATCACTGGATCTGTGTGATGCAGTAAGATTGGGACCAGTGTGAGGGATAGTCATTTAAAGTATGCACATTCTCAGGAAAAATCTGAATGATTTGAATGTTTAACCCCTTTTCACCCACCAGCATATGTTATCTGTCAGCAGTAGTGGGGGGGGGGGGGGATGTTTACACACACTCCCGCCCACTGTAGCATACGTTATATACACATTGTGTACAAATCTTAGGTGCAGCTCTGCATAGAAACCAATCAGCTTTCATGATTTATTGTCAAAGATAAATAGAACAAGTTGAAGTTAGAATATGATTGGCTACCATGCACAGCTGCACTACTTTTTGCACTCTCCAGTTGTAGTAAATCAACCCCTATGTGTGTATATCTGACAAACCACCTGCCAGAGGCGATTGGGCAGCTACAGTGAGGAAAATAAGTATTTGAACACCCTGCTATTTTGCAAGTTCTCCCACTTAGAAATCATGGAGGGGTCTGAAATTGTCATCGTAGGTGCATGTCCACTGTGAGAGACATAATTTAAAAAAAAATCCAGAAATCACAATATATGATTTTTAAACTATTTATTTGTATGATACAGTTGCAAATAAGTATTTGAACACCTGTCTATCAGCTAGAATTCTGACCCTCAAAAACCTGTTAGTCTGCCTTTAAAATGTCCACCTCCACTACATTTAATATCCTAAATTAGATGCACCTGTTTGAGGTCGTTAGCTGCATAAAGACACCTGTCCACCCCATACAATTAGTAAGAATCCAACTACTAACATGGCCGAGACAAAAGAGCTGTCCAAAGACACTAGAGACAAAATTGTACACCTCCACAAGGCTGGAAAGGGCTACGGGGAAATTGCCAAGCAGCTTGGTGAAAAAAGGTCCACTGTTGGAGCAATCATTAGAAAATGGAAGAAGCTAAACATGACTGTCAATCTCCCTCGGACTGGGGCTCCATGCAAGATCTCACCTCGTGGGGTCTCAATGATCCTAAGGAAGGTGAGAAATCAGCCCAGAACTACACGGGAGGAGCTGGTCAATGACCTGAAAAGAGCTGGGACCACCATTTCCAAGGTTACTGTTGGTAATACACTAAGACGTCATGGTTTGAAATCATGCATGGCACGGAAGGTTCCGCTGCTTAAACCAGCACATGTCCAGGCATGTCTTAAGTTTGCCAATGACCATTTGGATGATCCAGAGGAGTCATGGGAGAAAGTCATGTGGTCAGATGAGACCAAAATAGAACTTTTGGGTCATAATTCCACTAAACGTGTTTGGAGGAAGAAGAATGATGAGTACCATCCCAAGAACACCATCCCTACTGTGAAGCATGGTGGTGGTAGCATCATGCTTTGGGGGTGTTTTTCTGCACATGGGACAGGGCGACTGAACTGTATTAAGGAGAGGATGACCGGGGCCATGTATTGCGAGATTTTGGGGAACAACCTCCTTCCCTCAGTTAGAGCATTGAAGGTGGGTCGAGGCTGGGTCTTCCAACATGACAATGACCCAAAGCACACAGCCAGGATAACCAAGGAGTGGCTCTGTAAGAAGCATATCAAGGTTCTGGCGTGGCCTAGCCAGTCTCCAGACCTAAACCCAATAGAGAATCTTTGGAGGGAGCTCCAACTCCGTGTTTCTCAGCGACAGGCCAGAAACCTGACTGATCTAGAGAAGATCTGTGTGGAGGAGTGGGCCAAAATCCCTCCTGCAGTGTGTGCAGACCTGGTGAAAAACTACAGGAAACGTTTGACCTCTGTAATTGCAAACAAAGGCTACTGTACCAAATATTAACATTGACTTTCTCAGGTGTTCAAATACTGTATATACTCGAGTATAAGCGAGTTTTTCAGCACATTTTTTGTGCTGAAAAAGACCCCCCTCGGCTTATACTCGAGTCAGTGTCTGTGGGTGATGAGTAGATTCACATTAAACAGAGC
>BLSH010441295.1:41977-63886 GCA_018402905.1 Glandirana rugosa
CTGTGTCCCTAAAATATGTCCTGTGTCTCTGACATCGGTCTTGTGTCCCTGTGTCCTGGCTACAATACCTGTGTTCTGGCTACAGTCTCTGTGTCCTGTATAAAATCCCTGTGTCCTGGCTACAATACCTGTGTTTTGGCTACAGTCTCTGTGTCCTGGATAAAACCCCTGTGTCCTGGCTACAATACCTGTGTTCTGGCTACAATCCCTGAGTTCTGGCTACAATTCCTGTGTTCTGGCTCCCTGTCCCTGTGTTCTGGCTACAATTCCTGTGTTCTGGCTGCTGCATTTGCCACCCTAGGCTTATACTTGGGTCAATAACTTTTCCCAGTTTTTTGTGGTAAAATTAGGTGCCTCAGCTTATATTCGAGACGGCTTATACTCGAGTATATACGGTACTTATTTGCAGCTGTATCATACAAATAAATAGTTTAAAAATCATACATTGTGATTTCTGGATTTTTTTTTTTTAGATTATGTCTCTCACAGTGGACATGCACCTACAATGACAATTTCAGACCCCTCCATGATTTCTAAGTGGGAGAACTTGCAAAATAGCAGGGTGTTCAAATACTTATTTTCCTCACTGTATATAGGAACATGATCTAAGGCATACATTATTCAATTTTCTTGTTTCCTTTAGGTTTACCAAAACCATAAAATATGAGGTCAAACTTAAATACTTTGAATGTATATGCAATCAAGCAGGCCCTTGCACTACATAGTTGAAGATAAAAGAAACTGAACCACCTCCAAAGGCGATTCTGGCCAGCTCAGTAGATTGCTTCAAAATAGGCCTGGATTATTTCCTTAACCACTTCAGCCCCGGAAGGATTTCCAGCTTTAGGACCGGAGCCCTTTTTGCGATTCGGCGCTGCGTCGCTTTAACTGAAAATTGCGCGGTCGTGCAACGTTGTACCCAAATGAAATTTGCGTCCTTTTTTTCCCACAAATAGAGCTTTCTTTTGGTGGTATTTGCTCACCGCTGCGTCATTTCTGATCGCCGCTATAAACAAAAGAAGAGCGACAATTTTGCAAAAAAACCCAAATTTCTTACTTTTTGCTAGAATACAACATTTTTTTTCACCGTTTTTGGCCGATTTATATTCTTCCTCATATTTGCGATAAAAAAAATCGCAATCAGCGTTTATTGATTGGTTGCGCAAAAGTGGTCGCGTTTACGGATGATGAGGATTCATTTTTGGGGGTTTTTTTTGTACTAGTAATGGCGGCGATCTGCGATTTTTAGCGGTACTGCATATTTCAGCGGACATGTCGGACTATTTTGACACTTTTTTGGGACCATTGGCATTTATACAGCGATCAGTGCTATAAAAATGCACTGATTACTGTGTAAATGCCATTGGCAGTGAAGGGGTTAACCTGCAGGGGGCGCTCTAAGGGTTAAGTATGTTCCCTGGGCGTGTTCTAACTGTAGGGGGACTGCCCTGGCTGGGGAAGGGAAGTGGTCACAGCCTTCGTATACAGGAAGGCTGTGATCACAGCCCTTTCCCCTCACACAGAGCGGAGGTCCGTGTTTACTTACACGGACCTCCGTTCCTTCGCTCCGGGGGGGCCATCGCGGGTAGCCGGCGGCAATCGAAGCTGCCGCACCCGCTCCCTGGCCCTCCCCGAACACAGTGAGCGCGTGGGCGCGCCTCCAGCGGCGCGCGCACGCTCACTAGGCTCGTCATATGACAGCGATTTGCGCTCACGAGCCACCTTGCCGCCGTCAATTGCCGATCGGCGGTCGGCAAGGGGTTAATGTACATAATATTACTGGCTACTGACATTTTTAGCTAAAGTTGATCCAGGGGAAATCCGATTGCCTCTTGAGGAATCAGGAAGGATTTTTTCCCCTGCTGCAGCAAATTGGATCATGCTTTGCTGGGGTGCTTTGCCTTCCTCTGGATCAACTGTGGGTATAGGATTATGTATATGGGATTGTATGATTCTTTTTTTTTTTTATTTATTGTTTGAACCAGATGGACTTGTGTCTTTTTTCAACCTGACTAACTATGTGACTATGAATAGGAAAATTGTATAATGTATGACTAGCTTTAGTGTATTTCCCTAGAGTTTGGCGTTGTGCTTGCACAAAGTGCAAGCACAACTGGTTTATCTTGGTTGATAGCTTTTTGCAGACACTGATTTTCTGGAGGCACCCATATGTTGTGCTTGTGCTTCTGAAACCTACATTTAAAGAGACCTTCCTACCTAAAATTAGAAGACAAGGATATTTTAAAAGATAGACACAAAAAATTGGTATCACAGTTAAAATATTCTTCAATAAGATATGTTTTACTAGCATGTGGATGAGAAAAGGTTTAACCACACATAGTCACTAAATATATTACACTTATGACATTTTAAGCACCTTTTCTTTGAAATTTTACAGACGTTTTACAGATATGTCTTACCTGAATCTGCTCTTACTACAGGTCTTTTTTTTCTAGGTATATAGCGTAGTCCGTACATCTGCATATGTATTATCATTCACTAGTGAGGATGTTGTTTAATCCCTTTACATATGAAGTTATAAGTCTGTATACTAGGAAGCCTAGTTATCAAATTGTGCATAGATTTTCATTTAGAATTCTCATTCTAGTTCAATGGTCTCCAAACTGTGGCCTGGGGGCCAGATGCGGCTTATTGCTTGCCTTTATCCGGCCCTTGGGACACTTTTCCTCCCACTGACTTCCACAATGGGGCACTATTTCTCCCATTGACACCAAAGATGGTGCACTGTTCCTCCCACTAACACCAATGATGGGGCACTATTCCTCCCACTGTTATCAATGATGGGGCACCATTCCACCAACTGATAGCAATAATGGGGCATCATTCCTCCCACTGACACCAATGATGGAACTCTCTTCCTCCCGTTGATACCAGTAATGGGGCACTATTCCTTCCACTGATACCAATGATGCCCTGTTATTCCCGCTGTTGCCAGGACAATTTCTACTTCGAATAGCCAAAATCCAGCACCGCTAATGTCTGAAGGACAGTAAACTGGCCCTTTGTTTAGAAAGTTTGGAGATCCATGTTCTTGCATATAGTAAAAGCTTGTCCTGAACTTCAGCAGGATAATATAGGAATTTCTGGTGCATTGTCAAAAGATGTGTAGTTTGATTATTAGGAAGGGTTTAGAACAAATTCTAAGAACATGTACAAAATACTGGTAAATGTTCAAGTAGATGTTTAGATTGTGAGTACTCATAAAATATTAGGTAGTATTCCTATCTGTGGGTTTAGAATATAACCTTGCAAAGATACTGCCTTGAATATTTGAAAACATTCAGAAAAGTGATCTGTAACATATGAGAGACAAGATCAAATTCAATCACTGAATGAATGGAATTGAGAAAATCAACAAACTTATCAATCATGAGATTGGCATAGTCATGCAATCGGCAACGCTTGCTCTCCTTCCCTGTAGCCTGCTGCCCACTCCTTGGATATTTTGGCCAACACTGGGTGCATTTAATGGTTTGCAAGCATTGAGACTTGTCCTTGTAAGCTTTTTCCTCATTAGTAAATTTTTCTTGCACTCTCTGCTAAAGCTTTAATTGAGCTTTAAAGCGCTGTATACACAAATAAAAAAGAACTTAGAGTCTTAGGTTTAGTTACTTTAGATCAGCTATTTTGCATATGATCATCCCCCCTAGATTCAGAAATTGAAAGCACAATTGTTAATTGCATTTAGGGATCAAAACAGCTCTGCCATTAGAAGCTATGCCAATCAATTTGATTAGACCATAGCTGGGTTGAGTATTTTTTCATCTTTGTTACTTCTTTACTACATTCAATACCCCAAGCACCACTTGTTTATAAATTGGCACTGCTTGTTATGAAAAAAATGAAGAATATCACATATCTAGCAAGAAGCTTCACTTAATTTTGGTGAGATTTGGTGATTTGCCTTCTGTGGAATTTCAGGAAAAGTGGCCTCTAATTTCACTGTAAGAAACTGGCTCCCCTTTAAAGCCAGGAGCATACAGCGGTTCTAGCTGTCAGACCATGTCGCTGTGTGATATGACATCATTAGTCACAATGGGGGAGATTTACTAAAACTGGTGCAACTGTGCATAGTAACCAATCAGCTTCTAGGTTGTATTGTCAAAGCTTATTTGAACAAGCTCAAGATACAAGCTGATTGGTTACAACACACAGCTGCACCAGATTCTGTGTGTATTATTTTTAGTAAATCTTCCCCTGTGTGTTAGTGGTAGTTCCAATTTTTTATGTCACACAATATTAGTGCAATGGTTTAGGAAGCACAAAATGTCAGTAAAAACTACAATACAAAATGTTAGGGCACACAGATGCAATAAATCACCCACTTTTTTTGTAAAATATTTGGGGTGGTTACACTGAGTAAATAAATACCCAACATGTCAAACCTTTAAAATTGCATGCGTCTGTGAAACAGCAACACACTTTGGTACCCTTTTTTTTAATAGGCAATGCTTTAAAAGCACCTACAAGTCATCAGGCTAGAGTTGACCATGAGCTATGGTGCTAGAATTATTGCTCTCACTCTGGTTTGCACAGCGACATGTGTAGCACAATCTACGCTTTTGTGTGTAGGCGCTCTTGATGTGAGCATTTATGTTCGTATGTGCATGTAGGTGAGGGGCTCAATATTTTTTGGGAGGGTTTTAAGTGCTTGGGTATAACTCTACATTTTTTTTTTTTTACACGTTTTAAATGTTTTTTTTCCTAAACTTTTTTTCATCACATAGGGGACAAAAAGCCCCCTATATGATGACTTTTTGGTGACAGGTTCTCTTTAAGGCCTGATTCACACCTATGAATTTTTAGGGCTTTTTGCATTTTGCAGATTTGCACTACAGAAAGTGTTCCATGGGAAACCATGTTAGATGGACTGCAGTGCAAATCTGCAAACTGCAAAAAGCACTATACATGCATAGGTGTGAATCCAGCCTTATGAGACATCAGGGGTCTAACAGAGCCCTGATGTCTCACCTGTCCTCCAATGAAGCTGATGGAATTCAGACTGTAGTGACATGGAGATACGGAAGTGATGTTTTACATTCTGGGTCAATAAGAAGAGGTGGAGAAGAGCGAACAGATATTCATTCAGCTCCCTCCCCTATACCCAACGGCACCTGTCATGCTCCTCCTGCGTTCGTGAATAGACAAACATGGAGGGGGGGAGGCGTTGTTACCAGGGGGTGTGCATGATTGATTTCATCTGACAGCTGACAGTCAGCTTGCCAGATATACACACACTCCCAGTGACTGCAGTTGCTAGGAGTGTGTGTAAAACCCATCACTGCCACCTCTGTTTGACATTCAGTCAGTGGCAGCAAAAGGGTGCATTTTGTTGAAATGGCAAAATTTCATCAAAATGGCAGTTTTTTTTGGGGGGGGGGGGGATTTTGGTGAAGCAAAAATTTTCCAGTTGCAATTAACTCGTCTCAATCATTTAATATGTTTGAAGTGAAACCATTTTCATGCAATTTATGAAATACTGTACATATGTTGGTCATTATATAATATATAACATTTTATTCCACTAGTTCTTTAATGAGATAAAAGGTATATTTATTAATATATGCAGCATCTACATACCACTGATTTTGTGCTTGAGATCATTTTAAAAGTTTAAAATGTTTTTATGTTTTAGTTCTAGTGCATTGCCACCTATAAACTGTGAACCGGCAGATTTTTGAAGGAGTATAACCAGAAATGGTAGGAAAAATAGAATTTACTACTTGCGGAAACATATTCATAATTGATACAAATCAGCTATTGACATACCTTTATGTTCTTACAGGATGATTACTCAAGAAAAAGACAGATGCAAACAAAGCTATATGAGGTAATATAATGTATATCCTATTAAAATTAAGCAATAAAGCATGTTTGTCCTAATACATAATAGGCGCTACGGCTATGAACACATAAGTATTTTTAACTCTAGCTTGGCTAGGGATTATCATTGATGGATGGTGTTTACAGTAGACTTCATCAGCAAATGTTAACGAAATATTTAGAAAACATCTACAGAGCTCAGTCCAGTCTCCAATATCTTGAACATGCCTGCTGAATTCTGCCTAATGTTTGTTAAGGCTACAGATAGCATTCCTGCATTTCACATTTCCAGTTTACAGCTTGAAATATTTCTTCATTTGTATTCAGGTAAATATAAAATATTGCTTATGAATTTACAGCCAGCAGGTGGGGCTGTCAGTTCCTTTTAACATGTTACCTGACCACTTTTAGCGCTTGTGAGGGATATATAAAGTGTCCCACAGAAAACTCATAAACACCTATAACAAAATAAAAAATATACCAAAATATGGGAAAAAATATGAATCTTTATTTACATAATTGCAACCCAAAGCCCTAACCTACAAGCTTGGTTCACCCTGATGTGATGCAGGAAATGCACATGAATCACAGTGTTTTCTACATCACATGGCACCACATAGCAATCGCACGGTGTCAATTAAAAGTTAACAGCACTCCAAAAGCAGGTCGAAGAACGCAGTGCGCTTGCTAGAATTGGATTGTATGAACAAACACCCATGTGATCCGATTCCAGTCCAGCAAACAAAAAGATGCCTGCACATTTTTTAATGCAGATGCGGTGAGATTTGAGCCATACAATACAGAATTGCATGTGATTTGCACAAGAATTCACTGTCACTTACCTGACGAAGGGGCTCTGCGTGAAATATTGCTGTATGTTTATCATGTGACCACGAAAATAAAACTTTGGACCTTTTCAAGGAACCCTTGGTGTGCTGATGACATTTCTTCACTCTGCACAGGAATGCGGTGCGATTCCTGTGCGAATCACATGCTATGTGATGCATCGCATCTGCATGATCCCAGCCACAGATACAAAGAATGATAATAATCACACCATCTGGGAGAAACCCAAGAGCAGCATTATAACCAGTAGCGGCTGGTGAAGTTTTAAGATGGTGGGGTGCCAGACCCCCCCCCCTTCCATTTTGACCCCTCCCACTTCTCATAATCCACACCCCTTGTAGACTCCACCCACTCCATCCCCTGTATTCCACTTGCTTCCAGCCATAGTGTATATAGTGTATAATATAGTGTATCTGATCCCGCCCTAGACTGTTTGTGCTTAATGTCACTTTCACTTACCAGAAAACGTACACTCACTGACATGCAAGAGCTGGAGAAGTAAGAGGCACCCCCCTCCAGTGCTGGGGATGGGGTCAGTGTCAGCAGCAATTCAGATCATGATAGAGCAGTGGATGGATGGCCGCCTAGCTGTATGCAAGGCAGCAATCGTCCCCGGGCACTCCGCTCTGTGTTCTTTCTGCGCTCAGCAGCTGCAGCAGGCTGGGAGGTGTACAGGAGAGAGGAGGGGAGGAGATGGAGGAAGGGAGGAGTTGTATGTGGGTTGCCCGCCTAAGTGAAGCAATGCTGTGCTTAGTAATTACCACAGCTTTTTCATCTAAGGGAAATCCGGAAAACATGACCTGTTGGGGCGCCTTGAGGACTGGAGTTGAGAAACACTGATCTAGAGCAGTGTTTCTCAACCTTTTATCCAGTCAAGGCACCCTGTAAAATTATGCACAATCTCGAGGCACCCCATTCTAAAATTTAAATGAACAAAATTAATAATTTTATGTAGTGCAAGCTCCACACACGTAGGACACCCAACATTAGAGATGATTTATGTTGGGTATTCCAGCATGTCTTCTTCCACATTTTCTCTCCCCCTCGCAGCTAATGTGACCCCAATGCTGATAGAGGGGGTGGGGTCAAACAAAGATGCTGTGTAGGTGCCTGATGCCCTTTTTATCAACCAATGATGTCAGTGGTTGTTAGGACACTGCGCAGCCTACTCAGCGCCCAAGGTTGTAATGGTGCACAATGAAACTTGCCATTTTGCCAAGGCACCACTGAAAAACCCAGACAGCACCCTTGAAAAAGGCTGATCTAGAGATCAAGCATGAATCTTGTCAACAACAACATTAAAATATTTTGCTCTGAACCTGTCT
Source organism: Glandirana rugosa (assembly GCA_018402905.1). Lineage (NCBI taxonomy): Eukaryota > Metazoa > Chordata > Amphibia > Anura > Ranidae > Glandirana > Glandirana rugosa. The sequence continues at coordinate 49,993 of BLSH010441295.1, forward strand.
GCAGGGTTAACAACTGCCTCATCTGGACACTCATAATCAAACATTCTTTTGGTCCCGCGTATCCTGCACTGTCGAAATTCCATTGGAACGTCCATTTCTTCAGCAATTTCTCTGGCAGCAACAATGGCAGAATTAAAGCCATTTTGTCGATATTCTTTCAGCCAGCACAGGAATTCCTCCACATGTTTAACTGCAGTGTACAGCTGCATACAAGACTTTTGCCACACCTTGCTGATAAGGTTGATTTTTACTAAAATCTCATACCATACAATCAATGACAAAGCAAACTCGTATCACAAAATCCCTTCTTTGAGTGAATTACATTCACTACAGAAAGCAGGATCAGCGCTCTTCTGTGTCAACTTTTCCAGGCACTCAGTGATTTCTGTTAGCTGGTAACGGACAGCCTTTATGCTCTCAACTCTGCACTCTCATCTGGTTTCGGACAATGGCTTGAGGGTAATATTTACCTTCTCTTTTAAAAATGCCCATCTATTGGATGAGCCAGAAAATAATGTGTAAAGTCTTCGCAAAACCCCAAAAAACAATTTGGCTTTTGCACAAGATGCTGCTGCATCACCTAGAACCAAATTCCAACTGTGACAACCACAGGGTGTAAGGATTGATATTTAATATATTAGTTTTTACACCACTTTTCTCCCCACGCATATTTGCTCCATTGTCATATCCTTGACCATGGCAATTTTTGATGTCCAAACCCAATTCCTCAATTTCCAGCAGTATGGTTTTAACCGCTTCAATACTGGGCACTTAAACCCCCTTCCTTCCCGGACCAATTTCAGCTTTCAGCGCTGTTGCAGTTTGAATGACAATTGCGCGGTCATGCGACACTGTACCCATATGAAATTTTTATCATTTTTTTCACACAAATAGAGCTTTCTTTTGGTGGTATTTAATCACCCCTGGGTTTTTTTATTTTTTGCGCTATAAATTAAAAAAAGACAAAAAATTTTCAAAAACAATGCATTTTTCTGCGTTTCTGTTATAAAATTTTGCAAATAAGTAATTTCTCTTGATATATTTTGACCAAAAATGATACTGCTACATTTCATTGGTAAAAATAACCCAAATTGGAGTTTATTTGGTGTTGGCGGACAGACAGATGTGACGGGGACTGTGACAGATGTGACGGGGACATACAGATGTTTTGTGTATGGTGACAGATGTTTGGGGACTGTGACAGATGTTTGGGGACAGACAGATGTTTTTGGGACTGTGACAGATGTTGTGTATGGTGACAGATGTGATTGGGGACATACAGATGTTTTGGGGGCTGTTTTATGGGGACACTGACATGTATGTGGACAGGGGTATCAGTGTGCTTGGTGCACTGTGTGGGGAGCGATCTGTGACAGCTTTCTGCATGAAATCCTCACCATGCAGAAAGCTGTCACAGAGCTGCAGCTCCACCCCTTCCTCCCCCCCGCACTGAGCTCCCACTGAGCTCGGCGGGGGAGAACTGTCACAGAGACGTTCGTCTCTGTTTACAATGTGAAGGCTGTGATTGGACACAGCCGTCACATGATCGGGAGGGCCAGTCACTGCACCCGTATCCCGATCTCCACTCAGCTGGATCCTGTGATCATAATGATCACAGGATCCAGCAGCAGCACGGCGCATGCCCGCGCTGCGAGCTCCCGTTCTGCAGGACGTAAATACACGTCCTGTCAGAACGGGGCCATATATGTGCAGTGGCCGGGTGGGAGGTGGTTAATTAACTCTTCAGCTGTCGTTTTTTCAACTGGTATAAATCCAATAAAATGCTCTTCAATAGAGTTGAGCGAACCTGAACTGTAAAGTTTGGGTTTATACTGAACTTTGCGGTATTCGGGACCCGAACCTGAACTTTTGAAAAAAAGTTTGGGTTGGGGTTCTCAGTTCTGGTATTTTTTTCCCAGCCAATCAACAAGCGTTTCACTGGTTTGCCCTTAGAAGCCATCACAGCCATGCCTACTAATGGCATGTCTGTGATTGGCCAGTGCATCATGTGACCCAGCCTCTGTATAAGCTGGAGTCACCTAGTGCTGCATGTCATATGCTCTCAGGCTAGTGTAGGGAGAGGATGCTGCTGGTGCTGTGAGGGACAGATTACAGATCTAATAACATCTCATCCTGCATTACAGAACGATCTAATTGTGGACTAGGTAGAGATTACTACTACTACTGCTTTTATTAACAGATTGCAGATCTAATAACATCTCATCCTGCATTACAGAAAAATCTGACTGGACTAGTTAGAGTCTACTGCTTAGAGGGACAGATTATTTTTCTAAAATCATCTCCTAGTTCTATAGTGTCAGGTTCCTACTGTTGCTGTAAGGGACAGATTATTGTCCTAAAATCATCTCCTACTGCTATAGGGTCAGGTTCCTGCTGTTGCTGTAAGGGACATGTAGTGATGTAGTAGTGGATGAGCGAATGTTATTATTTAGTTATTATTATGATGATTAATTTTCCGCAACACCCAGTTCTTCCAGAGAGAGAAGCATTTAATAACTTCAGACAGAATAAAAGTCCATCAAGAGATAATACAATCCAACATAGAGGTAGAGATGACAGGAATAATGTATCATCCAGACCACTTCAGAGGCACCCTGTTTTCCTGTCCTCCATTCCTTAACCCAGGCTCTTCTCTTATACAGCTTTCTCCCCCATCCCATGGGTGACTTAAGAGTGAACAATTTAATTAGACCTTTTGTCTTAAAAGAGTGACAGACAATGACCCCAAGCCGTCAACAGCTGTAAACTCCTAGGTGGTCTTTTATTAACATTAACATATCATGGAGGCATTATCTGTCAAAACTCCCTTTGAAATGCCTAATTAGATAACCAGTCCCGAATATTACAGGGCCGTTATCTTCCCCTTTTACATCTAAAGAACAATGGGTTTGGTCAGTCTATTCTTTCAAAACCCCCTTTGAAATGCCTAATTAGATAACCAGTCCCGAATATTACAGGGCCGTTATCTGCCCCTTTTAACATCGTTATCTTCCCCTTTTACATCTAAAGAACAACGGGTTTGGTCAGTCTATTCTTTCAAAAACCCCCTTTGAAATGCCTAACTAGATTGCCAAGTGTCTGTCCCAATACATAACTAATGTATGTATACACAATATAATATATATATATATGTACATGCACATATATATATAATATATATATGTGCATGTACACACACATACATACGTACCCACACACATACATATATATATATATAGATATATATATATATATATATATATATATATACATACTACAGGACAGATTATTGTTCTAAAATCATATCAAACTGCTATAGGGAGAGGTTCCTGCTGTTGCTGTAAGGGACAGATTATTGTTATTTCCCTAACCCCATTTCTTTGTAGGGCACTTGTCCTATTCTTACCCCCACTTTTCTTCCTTTTGCAGCCCTCTAGCACTTTCCAGGACTTTTTTACAGCCATTTTGTGCCCAAAAGTTTGGGTCCCCATTGATTTCAATGGGGTCCGGGGTCAAGTTTGGACCGAACCCGAACCAAAACTTTTCCACGAAAACCCAAACCCAAACCCGAACATCCAGGTGTCCGCTCAACTCTTCAACATCTCCTGATTTTTCATCAACATGTCTTAATACCACTGTCATCTGTTCAATGTGGTTCACATCCCTAGTGCAATCAAAATTATGGAATAATATTTTGCTTGAAGAATCCTCTCAATAACTTTCTGCTTGACAAGTTTGGCCATCAATGTAATTAGTTCATTTTGGATGTTTTTTCCCAAGTAATGGGTGCGAGTATGTTTCTCTTAAATTCGTTGCAAGTGTTCACGAAGAACAGGATCAAACCTTGCACAAAGCTTTATCAGATCAATAAAATTACCACTGTTCTCTTCCTGTAAATTATCTCTGTGACCTCGAAATGGTAAGTTATGACACAATAAGAATTGAACTGTGGCTATAAGCTTTTCCAGAATTTCACGCCAACGTTGCTTTTCCAGGAGTATTTGCTTTTGCACCAACGCATCAATAGTTTTACCACATCTGAATCTTTTCTCAGTTTATATCCATGTGATGATGTTCTCTAAGTGGTCAGAACTGTTTTCATGAAGACTAAGTCGATTGCTCAGGTTCTCCCAGTCACTGCAGCCCAGACACTAAAGCTCTCCGTAATGGTGAGAATAAATGACAGGCAAAACAGAAAACACAGTCCTAGCTTCTTAAATAAACTAACCAGTGCATGTCTTGTGTTTCCTTGTTGCTTAGACCCCTGGTGTAATGATAGGAAGAAAAATGTCTTTTTCCACTGTCTAATGGAAAAGTTAAGTTTTCTTCCCTTACTATTCCTTTCTGAATGTAACAGATTCTGTCTTTATCTTCCACTGGGAAAGTCCATTCTCCAGGATCATAACTTAGAGGCTGTTATGTGGACTCTGGTTGCTCAGAACTTGAAACATGAGGGTTTTCTGTAATTTCTTCTTCGGTACTACACAAAATGGTATACGATTCAGCAGAAGTGCTTGGCTGTGAATCGTCTTCTCTTTCAGTCAAAACCGATTCCCTCGTCTCAGGTTCATGCTCAGGCACCTCTTCACTTGTACTTATCTTGCCCGTCTTCAAAAACATATGCATAGAGCCACGTAACTCTTGTTTGCATTCCTCAAAAGCAATATTCTTTTTTCTTTTTTGGTGACCAGATTCAAATTTTCGCCCTTTGTCACATTCTCTTCCACTTTTATGCATATTTGTTTTAGATTGATAGAAAACTAATAAAAATTCTTCTCTATTAATTACACACAGCGTAGTAACACACACAATTTTAGAACAAAATAAACAAACGTTAAAAAGACCAACGCAGGAACAGAATTCTGACTGATTGAAGTGGTTTCTGCTTCTGGTCTCTCAATTGGTCAGACTGTTTTCATGCTAAATCTCTTCCTTGCTGTTTTCACAAATACACTCTCTGGCCTTTTAAAAGAAAACAAATACACTGGTTACCCAGCGTACTTGTAAAATTAGTATATCCAGCAAAAAGACATGGCCCGTGTACCCATCAAAGAGACATGGCCCGTGTACCCATCAAAGAGACCTGGCCCGTGTATCCATCAAACAGACATGGCCCATGTATCATCAAAGAGACATGGCCCGTGTATCCATCAAAGAGACATGGCCTGTGTAGCCATCAAAGAGACATGGCCTGTGTACCCATCAAAGAGACATGGCCTCCTGTACCCATCAAATTGACATGGCACATGTACCCATCAAAGAGACATGGCCTGTGTATGCAGCAAAGAGATATCCCCAGTATATTCAGCTCTGGGATAGTCCAGTCTAGCTAAGGGATAGTCAAGTCCAGCTAAGAGATAGTCCAGTCCAGCTAAGGGAAAGTACTATCCAGCTAAGGGACAGTACTATCCAGCTAAGGGACGGTACTATCCAGCTAAGGGACAGTGCTATCCAGCTAAGGGATGGTCCAGTCTAGCTAAGGAACAGTCCAGTCCAGCTAAGGGATAGTCCAGTCCAGCTAATGGATAGTCCAGTCCATCTAAGGGAAAGTACTATCCAGCTAAGGGACAGTGCTATCCAGCTAAGGGACAGTACTATCCAGCTAAGGGACAGTCCAATCCGGCTAAGGGACAGTCCAATCCACCTAAGGGAAAGTCCAGTCCAGCAAAGGGACAGTCCAATCCAGCTGAGGGACAGTCCAATCCAGCTGAGGGGCAGTCCAATCCAGCTGAGGGACAGTACAATCCAGCTAAGAAATAGTCCATTCCAGCTGTGGGACAGTCCAATCCAGCTAAGGGACAGTCCAATCCAGCTAAGAGCTAAGGGACAGTACTATCCAGCTAAGAAATGGTCCAATCCAGCTGTGGGACAGTCCAATCCAGCTAAGGGACAGTCCAATCCAGCTAAGAGCTAAGGGACAGTACTATCCAGCTAAGGGACAGTATTATCCAGCTAAAGGACAGTCCAATTCAGCTAAGGGGCAGTACTATCCAGCTAAGGGACAGTACTATCCAGCTAAAAAATATTCCAATCCAGCTAAGGGACAGTCCAATCCGGCTAAGGGACAGTCCAATCCACCTAAGGGAAAGTCCAGTCCAGCGAAGGGACAGTCCAATCCAGCTGAGGGACAGTCCAATTCAGCTGAGGGGCAGTCCAATCCAGCTGAGGGACAGTACAATCCAGCTAAGAAATAGTCCATTCCAGCTGTGGGACAGTCCAATCCAGCTAAGGGACAGTCCAATCCAGCTAAGAGCTAAGGGACAGTCCAATCCAGCTAAGAGCTAAGGGACAGTACTATCCAGCTAAGAAATGGTCCAATCCAGCTGTGGGACAGTCCAATCCAGCTAAGGGACAGTCCAATCCAGCTAAGAGCTAAGGGACAGTACTATCCAGCTAAAGGACAGTCCAATTCAGCTAAGGGACAGTCCAATCCAGCTAAGGGACAGTCCAATCCAGCTAAGGGACAGTCCACTCCAGCTGAGGGACAGTCCAATCCAGCTGAGGGGCAGTCCAATCCAGCTGAGGGACAGTACAATCCAGCTAAGAAATAGTCCATTCCAGCTGTGGGACAGTCCAATCCAGCTAAGGGACAGTCCAATCCAGCTAAGAGCTAAGGGACAGTACTATCCAGCTAAGAAATGGTCCAATCCAGCTGTGGGACAGTCCAATCCAGCTAAGGGACAGTCCAATCCAGCTAAGAGCTAAGGGACAGTACTATCCAGCTAAGGGACAGTACTATCCAGCTAAAGGACAGTCCAATTCAGCTAAGGGGCAGTACTATCCAGCTAAGGGACAGTACTATCCAGCTAAAAAATATTCCAATCCAGCTAAGGGACAGTCCAATCCAGCTAAGGGACAGTCCAATCCAGCTAAGGAACAGTCCACCCCAGCTAAGGGATAGTCCAATCCAGCTAAGGGAAAGTCCAGTCCAGCTAAGGGACAACACTATCCAGCTAAGGGACAGCACTATCCAGCTAAGGGACAGTACTATTCAGCTAAGGGACAGTACTATCCAGCTAAGGGATAGTCCAATCCAGCTAAGGGACAGTCCAATCCAGCTAAGAAATACAAGTCAGTCACAGACCCCACATCCAAGCAGATCCACATCCATAATACAAGAGATGGTCATAGACTGTATGCGAACAATGATACAAGAGATTGTCAGAGACTCTGTGAAAAAAATGGTCGGAGACTGTGTGATAGGGTTGCACCGATACCACTTTTTTAAGACAAAGTACAACTAACGATACTTTTTTTCCAAGTACTCGCCAATACTGATCCTTTTTTTTATGTGACAGTGGCACTAATATGAAGCACTGATGAGGAGTGATTATGTCGGTAGTTTTTTTTTTTTACAATTTTATATTTTACAATTTATTTTTTTATTATTTTTTACAATTTATATATATTTTTGTTATTTTTTTCCTAACAATACTTTCTTTTTTTTGGGGGGGGGGGCAGTGGATGAGGTCAGTGTTTTTTTAATAAAATGTATTACTATTTTTACAATTTATTTATTACAATTCTTAATTTTTTTTATCAACCCTGTTGAGCAGCTTTGGTGAGATATCTGGGTGTCTAAACAGACCCCTAACTTCTCTACTTTTAGACAGGGAAAGGGACTGAGGACACAGATTCCCCAGTCCCTTTCTCAGCAGTCTCAGTTGCACTGAAGATGAATGGACAGGAGACAGAAGCTCCTCTCCATTCATACACTGAAGCAATGTAAACACAGTTTACAATGCTTAGGTATGATTGGACAGTCAGTGATCACTGATCGCTCTCCATCCTGACAGATCCAGGACGAGGGGGGACTGGAGGAGGAGCCGGAGAGGACACAGGGGACAGTGGGGATGATCGGTGCGGTGCTGGGGGCAGTTACAAGCACCGATCTCCAGCTATACAGGGGGCTCAGTGCTTGTAACCTCCCCCACCGATCATCTATGATGCTGCCCCCCCTCCCGCTACACTGAGGACGTGTACTGGCCTCTTGCCAGGTATCTGTTCAAGCATCGGATCATTTGCACGAGTACTCGTGCAAATGCTTGCATCGGCACCGATACTAGTATCGGTGCAACCCTACTGCACGATCATGATACAGGAGGTGGTCAGAGACTGTGTGCAGACAATAATACAAAAGATGGTCAGAGACTGTGTGCGGACAATGATACAGGAGATATTCAGACTGTGTGCCTGCACTGATAGAGGAGATGGTCAGAGACTGTGTGCGGACAATGATAGAGGAGATATTCAGACAGTGTGTGGACAATGATATAGGAGATAGTCAGAGACTGTGTGCGGACAATCATACAAGAGATGGATTTATTATGGTAATGACAAGCAAACTCTTACCTCTCTAATACGGTAACAACCACTGGAGCCACAGACCGGGTGCAGATAGACCATCCTGACACAGGCCGGGTGCAGATAGACAATCCTGACACAGACAGGGTGCAGACAGACAAACCAGCCACAGACAGACGATCCTGCCACAATGATACAGGAGATGGTCAGAGACTGTGTGCGGTCAATGATACAGGAGATGGTCAGAGATTGCGCAGCCATGATACAGGTGATGGTCAGAGATTGCATGGACATGATACAGGAGATGATCAGAGACTGTGCGGCCACGATACAGGAGATGGTCAGACTGCGTGGCCATGATACAGGAGATGGTCAGAGACTGTGTGTAGACAATGATACAGGAGATGGATTTATTATGGTAATGACAACAAGCAAACTCTTACCTGTCTGATATGGTAACAAACACTGGAGCCACAGACAGGGTGCAGACAGACAATCCTGACACAGACAGGGTGCAGACAGACAAACCAGCCACAGACAGACGATAATGCCACAATGATACAGGAGATGGTCAGAGACTGTGTGCGGACAATGATACATTAAGTGGTAAGAGACTGTGTGTGGACCATGGCCATGATACAGGGGATGATCAGAGAATGCATACCCATGATACAGGAGATGGTCAGAGACTGCATGGCCATGATACAGGAGATGGTCAGAGACTGCGTGTGGACAATGATCCAGGAGATAGTCAGAGACTGCATAGCCATAATACAGGAGATGGTCAGAGAATGCATGGCCATGATACAGGAGATGGACAGAGACTGCATGGCCATGATACAGGAGATGGTCAGAGACTGCATAGCCATAATACAGGAGATGGTCAGAGAATGCGTGGCCATGATACAGGAGATGGTCAGAGACTGCATGGCCATGATACAGGAGATGGTCAGAAACTGCATGGCCATGATACAGGAGATAGTCAGAGACTGCATGGCCATGATACAGGAGATGGTCAGAGAATGCGTGGCCATGATACAGGAGATGGTCAGAAACTGCATGGTCATGATAAAGGAGATGGTCAGAGAATGCATGGCCATGATACAGGAGATGGTCAGAGAATGCATGGCCATGATACAGGAGATGGCCAGAGAATGCATGGCCATGATATAGGAGATGGTCAGAGACTGCGTGGCCATGATACAGGAGATGGTAAGAGACTGCATGGCCATGATACAGGAGATGGTCAGAGACTGCGTGCAGACAATGATACAGGAGATGGTCATAGACTGTGTGAGGACAATGACATAGGAGATGGTTTTATTACTGTAATGACACGCAAACTCTTACCTGGCTAACACTGGAGCCACAGAAAGCAGGATGCAGATGCCACGGACAGGGTGCAGATGCAACAGACAGGGTGCATACGCCACGGACAGGGTGCAGACACCGCGGACAGGGTGCAGACGCCACGGACAGGGTGCAGACACCAGGGTGCAGATGCCATGGACAGGGTGCAGATGCCACGGACAAAGTGCGGACACCAGGGTGCAAGTGCCACGGACAGGGGGCAGATGCCACGGATGGACAGTGCAGACACCTGGGTCCAGACGACCACAACCATAGACTGGGTACTACAGCTAGCCAGGCCTAGTACAGAATGCAGTCAGATGAAGTTCTGAACCTGCTCCTCCGTCCCCTACTACAAGCAGCAGAAGCCTACACCTACACACGTGATGTCTGTATCCTGCAGTCAGTGCAGTGCATTCTGGCCTGGGAGGTGTTGTCTCTGCAGAGCACAAACACCAAACAAGTGTAGTGTGCTCTGTGGAGAACTACAACTCCCTTCCTGCACTGTACTGGTCGCGCCCGCCGACTTTTGGGAAGGCTAGGGCAGCGCTACGGCTCTCTGCACTGAGAGCAGAGATGAATCTGATGTATTATCATCATGTATGTACAGTACTCTGAGTTCTCCATCACTCCTCGGAGCGGAGGCAGTCGCCAGTCAGCTAGAAGCTCAGCCTCAGGCAGTAGCAGAGTGAGAGTCTCAAGTCGTCACGATGTCTGATGATGTCATGTTTTTTTACACTGACCGCCGGCAGCGTGTGCCGCCAGAAGCCCGGCCGGCTGGGAGTCAGGACAGTCTGCGGTGCTCACACAGTCTTGTGACACACATAATTCTCTTCCCTTGTCCTCCTCCTTCTGTCAGGTAAATTAGGCGGCCGAGAGGCCCCAGGGAGGGTGAGGCCTTAGGTGGCTGCCTAATTTGCCTAATTAAAGGGCCGCCTCTGCCCCCCCCCCTCCTGGACCATACTAGACTGCATGCCCTCAACATGGGGAGTGTTGGTGCTTTGGGGCAGGGGGGCTCTGCGCCCCCATCCCAAAGCACCTTGTCCCCATGTTGATGAGGACAAGGCCCCCTCCCGAAAACCCTTGCCGTTGGTTGTCGGGGGTCTGCGGGTGGGGGGCTTTTTGGAATCTGGAAACCCCCTTTAATAAGGGGGCCCACAGATTCTGGCCCCTCACCTTATGTGAATGAGTATGGGGTACATTGTACCCCTACCCACACACCTAAAAAAGTGCAAAAAAAACACACTACACAGGTTTTTAAAGTATTTTATTAAATCAGCTCTGTCGTCTTCTCCCTCCGATTTCTTCTCCCCTCTCTGGTGTCTTCTTTCGTCTGCTCTTTTGTGAGGTCTTTTTTCTTCTGAGAGGTCTTCTTTCTTCTGCTGGTTATTCTCACTCTCCGTGGCATCTTTTGCTCTTTTGCGGTGTCTACTGCTCTTTTGCCGGGTCTTCTCCACTGTCTTCTCCCTCTGTTCTTCCTCTATTCTTCTTCCCATGTTGACACTACGTGATCTCACGCACGAATGCAGTTTCCGTGCTATGCGTTGATTTATATAGACACTGATGTCATCCAGAGGCCCCATACCCTTATAACTAACCACAGGGGCTTTGATTTAATTAAATACTTTAAAACCAGTGTAGTGTGTTTTTTTTACACTTTTTTTTACAACGTACCCCATAGGGTGGGGGGCCGGAATCTGGGGGCCCCCTTATCAAAGGGGGCTTCCAGATTCTGATAAGCCCCCCGCCCGCAGACCCCGACAACCATCAGCAAGGGTTGTCGGGAAGAGGCCCTTGTCCTCATCAACATGAGGACAAGGTGTTTTGGGGTGGGGGCGCCCCCCCCTGCCCAAAAGCACCCATACTCCCCATGTTGAGGGCATGCGGCCTGTTATGGTCCAGGAGGGGGGGGGCGCGCTCACTTGTCCCCACCCCATTTCCTGGCCTGCCAGGCTGTGTGCTTGGATAGGGGTCTGGTATGGATTTTGGGGGGACCCATGCTTTTTTTGGCTTGGGGGTTCCCCTTAAAATCAATACCAGACCGAAGGGCCTGGTATGCTCTTGAAGGGGGGGCCCCATACAGTTATTTGGCAGGGGTTGCCCTTCAAGATCCCCAGAGCACAAGTTGCTTGGTATTGTCGGGATCAAAGTCAGATCCCATTCACAGAAGTGGGACCGATGTAGAACTGTTGTAGGACACATGTTCCAGAGCATAGTGGGATCAAAGTTGGATCGTTTTTGTGTCGGATAGTGTGAACCTAGTTTCCGATGTAGAAACTGATCGGAAACTATGCACCCGTTTTAGAAAATCTCCCCCACAATGTATTGTCCTTATACAGACAGTTTGTGCACTCTGCATCAGCATACTGTCACAATACTAGCAGGTCATTTCTAGGTTAACCTAGCCAGAGTGGGTGAGCTGCAGGTATATAGCACACAATTCAACAACAAAAATGTACACATTTTAGAGGGACAGCAAGAACAAGGACCCATCTTGATGACGCTGGCAGGTAGGGTTGCAGTCTGGGAACTTATTTTATACACAGGAATGTGGCAGCCAGCAGCATGATGCGTGGGCGATTATGTAGCCTCTAGCATACTGGCTAATCTGTGTCACAGCCTGTGCTGTCCATGCATAAATCTGACCATGCATATTAACCAACATAACTGTGCTAAACATTTATTTCTTCTAATTATTTTTTTTTCTTTTCCCTGAACAGTATCATCAAGAGTATAAAAGCACATCAACCACTTTGCTGAATGCTATTTCAGACTGTGCTAATGAACTGTACACTATTGCGGACGATGTGGACAAATTCCATAAGGGAGCCACCATCACCAATGTTGTGGGAAGTACAGCTGGGATTGCAGGTGGAATCCTCACCATTGTAGGCATCGCTCTATCTCCAGTGACACTTGGCACATCTTTGATAATTAGCGGTGTTGGAATTGGTGTAGCTACAGCTGGAGGAGTCACTGGAGTTTCTGCTTCTATAGCAGATATTGTAAATACTAAAAAGAAATGTAATATAGTAAGTGAGAAGATACAAGAAATTAACAAGATAATAAAGTCATTTCAAGAAATTGCTTTAAATATCCAAAAACATGTTAAAAAAATCATAGATGAAGTTAAATTACATTTTGGGGAAGAAGTCCCTGATTTCGACAGCATGGGGGGCAGAGGACTGTTTGTTGCAGTGGAAGAAAGCAGATTGGCTCAGCTGGGGAGGATATCAACTGCTGCAGCTCGGGGGGCTGGGTTAGCAGCAAAGGGAGGACAAGCAATTCGTGCTGTTTCTGGAGTATTTGCTGCATTGTCTATAGTCATTGATGCCATCTTTCTTGTAAAGGGGTCAGTAGAGCTGCATAGAGGTGCTAAAACAGAGAAAGCGGAAGAGATAAGGAAGATTGCGGATGGGCTGCTAGGAACATTGCATGACATGCAAGAAAACAATAGGAACCTACTTGATGAAATGAAAGGATTTAACTTAGAACTTACTGAGTAATTACATGCATACCAATGCAAGCAAGCCCATACATTACATGTACATATATCAACAGTGGCTGGGAAAACATGCAGCCCCCAGATAATAATGATGTTACTTACATTAGCATTACTTTGTATGAATATATGCTAAATTGTACACTTTTTATAATCATGACCAATACAAAATGACTTTTTAGATCACAAAATTCATCTCAGGACTTAGTAGCGAATAGGAAATGTAAGTGTGTGTGTGTATGTATGTATGTATGTATATACACAGTTTCTCACAAAAGTAAGTATACAACTTTTTGTAAATATTTTATTCTATCTTTTCATGTGACAACACTGAAGAAATGACACTTTGCTACAATGTAAAGTAGTGGGTGTACAGCTTGTATAACAGTGTAAATTTGCTGTCCCCTCAAAATAACTCAACACACAACCATTAGTGTCTAAAATATTTACAAAAATGTGAGGGGTGTACTCACTTTTGTGAGATACTGTATATGTCTCACCAAGGTTTAATGGTTGCTGTGGAGAAATGCAAAATATACAACCTAACAATTCTACCCTAGCAGGAATTAAATAAATGTAACTACGATAAAAAAAATAAATAAAGGCAGGGTTTTTAAGAGAAAAGAATTCTAAAGATCCCCAGGATGTCAAGAGAGAAGGACTTTAGCTACCCATTGGTTAAGGAGGGGCAGTAGGAGACGGGCTGAACCGCCTTCCACTGCCTCCTCAGCCAATGGG
>BLSH010441295.1:86921-102931 GCA_018402905.1 Glandirana rugosa
GAATAGGTGTTGAAATAATAATGTATTCGTATTTTTTTTTGTATGTTCTGTTGTCCGATTGTGTGGAGTCGGGTGACCCTGGAATTTTATCGTTATTTTTGTTCATTTGTAAATAATATAACGTCGAATGGTCAAGAATTCACACTACCGACGTAAACAAAAGAAAAAATCAGAAAGAAAATAAAAGTACTGTGTCCTGTGATGCTGAGCTGTATACTTTGTCCTGTGATGCTGAGCTGTATACTCCTGACACAATATGTGGAATACAGGGGACGGAGTGGGTGGATTCTAAAAGGGGTGGGGCTTATTAAAAGTAGGAGGGGTCAAAAGGGAAGGGCGGGGCCTGGCGCCCCCCCATCCAAAAACTTCACCAGCCGCCACTGATTACAGTGCCCCATACTCTGGATGAAGGAGCAACAGACTAACTGGCCAGCTCACCAGGTGAAAATAAAAGAAAGACTAAAAAAGAAAACAAATGCAGCCATCACACTTAAGAACTGGTAAGCTGCAATATAATAAATGTTTACTTGTTTTTATTGCTATTTTAAGGTCCCAGTGGGCTGAGGTGTGTTAGCCTGTTGTCTTGTATGTTTTTTTTTATGCTTATGTAATAATAAAGTTGTGGATAAGCTGACGTGTGCTGGACATTTTTTTTGCATTAAATGGTATTAAACGATAATTTACAATAACCAGCGCTTTAAAATAGTCACTATAATCCTTTTGAAATAGTCTCTATGATTCTTTTGAAAGCAGAATGTTCATATATTGAAGCAGATTTCCATGTATAAATAAATAAAATATTCTCCTTATGTTCTCGCTTCCTATGAGGATGTCAATTCCGGCGAAACACGTCAATAAGTGACATCAGGCGTAAACCATAAATGACGCAGTGACCATTTTGGAAAGGGTTTTTGCATGTGTTTCTTGTGATAGATGTAAGAAGATTAAAAAAGCAAATAAATGTGGTTTTATATAAAGTATTATATTGCTGCACTATGGTCCTTCTGCTTCAACCTTGCATGGTCCTGAGCGATGTAGTGATACCATGAGTGAAGGAGTATGCTGGATATATGAAGATACAGCGCGGACCAGAGAATCTGTATTTGCCCGTTTTACTCTTAAGCTGGATCCAAATATACAATTTTTGTTGTTCGATTTCCTTTAGATTTACCTCCCAACTATGTAGTGCAAGGGCCTGCCTGATTACATACAATTTGAAAGTGTTTAAACTCATACTATATGGTTTTGGTAAATCTAAAGGAAAGTTGTACAAGAAATTGTATAAAAATTGTAGTGTGTGGCCAGCTTTAGGAAGGTGTAGTGTGTAGCCAGCTAAGGTGCATCATTTTATGGGTGAGGTGTGGTACGCATATGATGGATGGAATACACTTTCTGGTGATTTTCACACTTATTGAATGTGAGTTTGATTTTACTTTGTGACATTAAAAGTCTTAAAGATATGCTACAGTATGTTAGTGTTTTTTTCTTTGAATGATCATACTATAGGAGGATGTCATCTTCAGAAGGATTCTGGATGAATATTATATACATGGATGCAAGAATTCCTCTAACTGAGGGCAACAGCAGATATTGAGTGAGGTGGAAAGCAAGAATTTTTCACGTGGTTTAGCAATTTTTATGTCACTTTTTAAAGTGAGCATGCTAATTTATTTAATTTTTAAATTAAATACATACATACATGGTATGAGAGAAAGCATAGTGGAGCACATTGGACATTTGCAATCAAGACAGGATGCATGTGTATCTGTTGAAAGGCTTTATTTCATCCTGATTCTGGTGAGAGCATTAAGGCCTCATATACACAGGCGTTTTTTACAGCCGTGTTTTTGAGCTGTTTTTACAGCTTAAAAATGCCTCTCCATGTTATTCAATGGCCTCATACACACACAGACGTTTTTGAGCTGTAAGTGGCATAGGCGTTTTTAATTTAAAACATTTAGGCCTCATACACACGGGTGTTTGCAAAAAATAAGCAAAACGCCGGAACTGACGTCAGGGAAAAAATTGCAGTTTTTCTCGGCGTTTTGCATTGACGTCAATGGACATTTTTTCACGCTAGCTTTCAGCAGCGTTTTCTATGGGAGCCCATTGATTTGAATAGAAGCGGCACCAGAAGTCGGATCACGGTGATCCGACTTGCGGCGCAACTTGTGTGCAAGGTGTCTTAAAGGGGAACCCCCGCAAAAAATTTGCGTGGGGGTTCCCCCCCCCCAGAGCATTCCAGGCTCTTCGATCTGGCATGGATTTTAAGAGGAGCCCCCACGCCGAAAAAAACGGCGTAGGGTCCCCCCCAAAATCCATACCAGACCCTTATCCGAGCACGCAGCCTGGCAGGCCAGGAAAGGGGGTGGGGACGAGCGAGCGCCCCCCCCCTCCTGGACCGTACCAGGCCGCATGCCCTCAACATGGGGAGTGTGGGTGCTTTGAGGCAGGGGGGGGGCTCTGCGCCCCCCACCCTAAAGCACCTTGTCCCCATGTTGATGGGGACAAGAGCCTCTTTCCCGACAACCCTGGCCGTTGGTTGTCGGGGTCTGCGGGTGGGGGATTATTGGAATCTGGAAGCCCCCTTTAATAAGGGGGCCCCCAGATGCCGGGCCCCCCACCCTATGTAAATGAGTATGGGGTACATCGTACCCCTACCCATTTACCTGGGGGAAAAAGTGTACAAAAAAAAAAACACTACACAGCTTTTTAAAATATTTTATTAAATCAGCTCCGGCATCTTCTTCGGCTCTTTTGCAGGGTCTTCTGTCTTCTGAGGGGTCTTCTGCGGGTCTTCTGTGGGGTCTTCTGCTCTTTTGATCTTTTGCCGCTGTCTCCCCGGCTAGCTTCTCCATGTTGAAGGCATGTGACCTGGTACGGTCCGGGGGGGGGGGCGCTCGCTCGTCCCCACCCCCTTTCCTGGCCTGCGAGGCTGTGGATAAGGGTCTGGTATGGATTTTGGGGGGGGGGGGGGCCTATGCCATTTTTTTCGACGTGGGGGCTCCTCCTAAAATCCATGCCAGATCGAAGAGCCTGGAATGCTCTGGGGGGGGGGAACCCCCACGCAAATTTTTTGCGGGGGTTCCCCTTTAAGACACCTTGCACACAAGTTGCGCCGCAAGTCGGATCACCGTGATCCGACTTCTGGTGCGGCTTCTATTCAAATCAATGGGCTCCCATAGGGAACCATTGATTTTGAATAGAACGCCTGACGAGGCTTAACGCTGTGTATACAATGATAAGCAACGTTATTGAGCGTTTTGCCGGCTTGGCGTCAAAAACGCCATGACGCTGCAGCTTCAGAACGCACTGGTCCCACGTTCTAGCTACAGCTCACTAATGCCGATGCCCTCTACTGCTCAAAAACGTCAGCGTTTTAGAGGGCCATTGAATAACATGGAGAGCAGCAAAAAACGCCTAAAAACGTGGCATTACAAAATGCCCATGTGTATGAGGCCTAATGCAACATTTAGAATATTGACAGTTCTGGTATTATGTTGGTGAAACCACCAAAGCATAAAGTCCACAAAGTGCATAAAATCCACATAAGTGCAGGAGGGGATCTGTAACCAATGGAGGGTTCATAGGGCCTCTTACCCCAGCTGTTGGACCACTTCGATAAAAGATGATCAAAAGTCCTTTTCGTAATAATCCACAATATGGACTCCAAACACCAACTTTCACTGGAACACGTGACATAGGGATAGGTATGGAGACACTCTCTCTGCTCAGCTCCTCACACTTCCCTCCAGGCGGGAGTTTTTAAGCTGTAAAAAAAACCCAGGACCGTCGTGTTCTGAAGCTGCAGCACTAGAGCTGTTTCGATGCTGACGCCGGCAAAATGCTCAAAAACGCAGCTTAACGTTGTATACACAGCATTAAGCCTCATCAGGTGTTTCTCTGCTTCTATTCAAAATCAATGGTTCCCTATGGAAGTCCATTAATTTGAATAGAAGTCGTACCAGAAGTCAGATCATGATGATCTGACTTGCGGTTCGACTTGTGTACTGAGGGCCACCCGCTGACGTCATTCAAAGGCCACGCCCCCTTATGACATCACCGCCCGAGGCATGATGGGGCGGTGACATCATAAGGGATGGGGCCTCTGGATGACATCAGCGGATGGTCTCACCCCATGCCAATATAGGTCAACGCACAGCTCGGAGACACCATTAGTGCGGGAGATCGCTTTGTGTCAACATTGGAAGAAGAACAGAGGGAGAAGACAGCAGAGAAGACCCGACAAAAGAGGAGAAGACGGCGCAGAGAAAAGAACCGGCAAAAGAGCAGAAGAAAGAAGACCCCTCAGAAGAAAGAAGACCCCGCAAAAGAGCAGAAGAAAGAAGACGCCGTAGAGGGAGAAGAGCCGGAGAGGGAGAAGACGCCGGAGCTGATTAAATAAAATACTGTAAAGCGGAGTTCCACCCATTTAAAAGTCAGCAGCTGCAAAAAGTGTAGCTGCTGACTTTTAATAAATGGCTACTCACCTGTCCCACGGTCCAGCGATGCGGCCGCCCGATGCATCGCTTCTCTCCCCATCCCCTCCGCGACGCCGGCATAACAAGTGTGGGGCATGCACTGCGCATGCACGAGCCACGCTGTGAATGACCGGGCAATCTTCTGGGACCTGTGACGTGTCCCAGAAGATTGCTGGGAGGGAGGGGGGGAGAGGTGAACTTCCTTCAAGCTCCATGGCAACAGGAGAATAATTGGGAGCTGGGACCCAGTGAAAACAGGGTCCCTGTCCCCCCAAAATAAATTGGTATGTCATGGGGTCACCTACACTTAAAGCGGAAGTTCCACTTTTGAGTGGAACTCCGCTTTAAAAACATGTGTAGTGTGTTTATTTTTGACATTTTCCTTTTAGGTGAATGGGTAGGGGTACAATGTACCCCATACTCATTCACATAGGGTGGGGGGCCGGGATCTGGGGCCCTCTTGTTAACAGAGGCTTTCAGATTCCGATAAGCCCCCGCCCACAGACCCCGACAACCAACAGCCAGGTTTGTCGGGAAGAAGCCCTTGTCCTCATCAACATGGGGACAAGGTGCTTTGGGGTGGAGGGCCCCTAAGCACCCACCCCCCATGTTAAGGGCATGCAGCCTGGTATGGTCCAGGAGGGGGGGGGTGCTCGCTCGCCCCCCCTTTCCTGACCTGCCGGGCTGCGATAAGGGTCTGGTATGGATCTTGGGGGGAACCAATGACATTCTTTTTTGGCGTGGGGGTTCCCCTTAAAATCAATACCAGACTGAAGGGTCTGCTATCCCTTGGGTGGGAACCCCACGTAATTTTTTTTTTTCATTTTTGCAGTGGCTCCCCTTCAAGATTCTCAGCACACAAGTCAAACCGCAAGTTGGATCATCATGATCCGACTTCTGGTGCGACTTCTATTCAAATCAATGGGCTCCCAAAAGGAACCATTGATTTTGAATAGAGGCAGAGAAACACAGCTGAAAGATAGCTAATGTGTATTGACGTCAATGCATAAAGCTGATAAAATCGTGTTTGTAATGTGGCTTTTTTCCTGGCGTCGGTACCAGCTTTACAGCTCGTTTTTCATAACACCCGTGTGTATGTAGCCTAAGGAGTATATTTTATTTATTTATACATGGACATCTGCTTCAATATATGAACATTCTACTTTCAAAAGAATCAAAGAGACTATTTCAAAAGGATTATAGAGACTATTTTAAAGCACTGATTATTGTAAATTATTGTTTAATACTCGCAAAAAGGTGAGCAGCTTACCAAAAAAATGGTATACAGTGACCCCAGACAGTATGCTATCAAAATATATATGATTTATTGGGCATAAAACATAGATTGCAAAGAGACAAGAATAGAGTTGAGCGGACACCTGGATGTTCGGGTTCATAGGGTTCGGCCGAACTTCGCGAAAAAGTTAGTCCAGACCTGAACTTGACCCCGAACCCCATTGAAGTCAATGGTGACCCGAACTTTTGGGCACTAAAATGTCTCTAAAAAAGCCCGGGAAAGGGCTAGAGGGCTGCAAAAGGAAGCAACATGGGGGTAAGAGTAGGACAAGTGCCCTGCAAACAAATGTGGATAGGGAAATAACTTAAAGTCACATAAAAAAAATAAAAAATGAAAAATGGAGGAGGAGGTAGATGTGGATTAGGAGGTTGAGGAGGCGGTGACCGTGGCGGTGTAGGTGGAAGTGGCGGCGGAGAAGGAGGAGGAGGTAGCCAACACTGTTTTTTGTTTGTTTGTTTTTTTTTTTCTTCTAATTGGGGTAGCCCCCAAAATATTGAGACATATAAAAAAAAAAAAGAATAAGTTCACTTAAGTATACCAATGGCTGTGTGAGGCCGGTATAAATGTTTATCCTTGCCTGGTTCATTTTAATAAACGTTAGTTTGTCCACATTGGCTGTGGACAGGCGGCTGCGCTTGTCTGTGATAACGCCCCCTGCCGTGCTAAACACACGTTCAGACAATACACTGGCTGCAGGGCAGGCCAACACCTCCAAGGCATAAAGGGCAAGCTCAGGCCATGTGCCCAATTTGGAGACCCAGAAGTTGAATGGGGCAGACCCATCAGTCAGTACGTGTAGGCGTGTGCACACATACTGTTCCACCATGTTGCTGAAATGCTGCCTCCTGCTAAGACGTTGCCTATCAGCTGGTGGTGCTGTTTGTTGTGGCGTGCTGCTTACAAAGCTTTTCTACATTTTGGCCATGCTAACCCTGCCTTCTGAGGTGCTGGTGGTGCCACAGCTGCGTTGGCGACCTCTTCCTCCGCCTTCGCCTTGTGCTTCCACTGAGCCCCCGGTGTCATTTGGGAATGCCCTCAGCAGCGCGTCTACCAGCATGCGCTTGTAGTCGCGTATCTTCCGATCATGCTCCAGTGAGGGAATTAAGGACGGCACGTTGTCCTTGTAATGGGGATCCAGCAGGGTGGCCACCCAGTAATCAGCACAAGTTACAATGTGGGCAACTTGGCTGTCATTGCGCAGGCACTGCAGCATGTAGTCACTCATGTGTGCCAGGCTGCCCAGAGGCAAAGACAAGCTGTCCTCTGTGGGAGGTGTATCATCTGTGTCCTCCATATCCCCCCAGCCATGCTCCAGTGATGCCCACGAGCTGCATTGGGTGCCACCCTGCTGGGAACTCGGTTCCTCCTCCTCCTCCTCCCCATCATCCTCGTCCTCCTCATCCTCCAGAACTGTGCCCTGGCTTGAAAATGTTTCACCTGGCCTATGCTGGTGCAGGAACCCACCCTCCGAGCCACTTGTGAATGACTGGCCTGATAACCGTGGAAATTACCCCTCTTCCTCCTCCTTTTCCTCCTGTGCCACATCCTCTTCCATCATCACCCGAAGTGTTTTTTTCAAGATAGAAGTGGGATAGTAACGCTGAGAACAGCGTCATCAGCACTGGCCATGTTGGTGGAGTACTGGAAACACTGCAATATGGTACACAGGTCTTGCATGGAGGCCCACTCGTTGGTGGTGAAGTGGTGCTGTTCCGCAGAGCGACTGACCCGTGCGTGCTGCAGCTGAAACTCCACTATTGCCTGCTGCTGCTCGCACACTCTCTCCAGCATGTGCAAGGTGGAGTTTTACCTTGTGGGCACGTCGCATAGGAGGCGGTGAGCGGGAAGGCCGAAGATCTGCTGCAGCACAGACAGGCGAGCAGCAGCAGGGTGAGAACGCCGAAAGATGGCCCGCACTTTCTGCAGCAGCTCTGACATATCCGGGTAGTTTTTTAGAATTTCTGCACCACCAAATTCAGCACATGCACCAGGCAAGGGATGTACGTCAAACAGGCTAGGCCCAGAGCTGCTACGAGATTTCGCCCATTATCGCACACCACCAGGCCGGGCTTGAGGCTCAGTGGCAACAACCACTCATCGGCCTGTTGTTCAATGCCCATCCACAGCTGCTGCGCAGTGTGGGGTTTATCCCCCAAACATATCAGTTTTAAAACAGCCTGCTGTCGTTTCCCCCTGGATGTGCTGAAGTTGGTGGTGAAGGTGTTACGCTGACCGGATGAGGAGGTGGTAGAGGAGGAGGAAGCGGAGTAGGAGGCAACAGGAGGCAAAGAGAAATGCCCTGCAATCCTCGGTGGCGGAAGGACATGCGCCAAACTGCTATCCACCTCAGGCCCACCCGTCGCTACAATTGCCCAGTATGCAGTTAGCGAGATATAGCGTCCCTGCCCATGCTTACTGGTCCACGTATCAGTGGTTATGTGGACCTTGCCACAGATGGCGTTGCACAGTGCACACTTGATCTTGTCCCCGACTTGTTTGTGCAGGGAAGGGATAACTCGCCTGGAAGAGTAGTGGCGGCTGGGAACCACGTACTGTGGGACAGCCACCTCCATAAGGTTTTTAAAACTGTCCGTGTCCACTAGACGGAATGACAGCATTTCAAAGGCCAGGAATTTTGAAATGCTGGCATTCAGGGCCGGGGATCACGAGTGGGTAGGGGGGTACTTCATCTTTCTCTCCAGTGTTAGGGAGATGGACAGCTCTAAGCTTCCATGGGACCGTGTGGAAATGCTTGGGGACGGTGGCAGACATGGTGGCATTGCTGTCACATCGTCTGTTTGCTGGGTGGCAGGTGACACTGGCACTGTAGAGGTGGAGGAAGAGGCCGAGGCAGCAGCAGAAGAGGAAGCAGGAGGAGCCCGAGACCTTTCTTGGATTTTGAGGTGCTTATTCCACTGCAGCTCATGATTTGCATGTAGATGCCTGGTCATGCAGGTTGGTGCTCAGGTTTAGAACATTTATGCCTCGCTTCCGGCTCTGATTGCACAGCGTGCAAACCACTCGTGTCTTGTCGTCAGCACATTGTTTGAAGAACTTCCACACCAGGGAACGCCTTTGAGCTGCCTTTGGTGTACTAGGTACCTGGGTGCGGTGGGTAGTAGCAGGCGTACTGTCTAGAGGACGGTCGCTCCGCTTTTGCAACCTGCTTCCTCTTTTGCTGTGCTGGTGCCTCTGTGCGACCACCACCTCTTCCTCTAAACTGCACACGTCACTCGCATGACCTTCATTCCATGTGGGGTCTAGGACCTCATCATCCTCCACATCATCTTCCACCCACTCTTCACCACTGCCCTCCTTGTCAGTCTGCACACTGTAGAAAGCCGCAGCAGTTGGCACCTGTGTTTCGTCATCATAAGAGATGTGCTGCGGTGGTGTTTCCATGTCCTCATTCTGAAACAGAAGTGGTTGGGCATCGGTGCACTCAATGTCTTCCACTTCTGGGGCAGGGCTATGTGGATGGCCCATGGAAAGCACACCAGTAGAGTCATCAAAAAGCATAAGAGACTGCTGCATGACTTGGGGCTCATGGCTAAGGTACACCAGAATGTACCGTATTTTTCGCACCTTAAGACGCACCTGACCATAAGACGCACCTAGGTTTTAGAGGAAGAAAACAAGAAAAAAAAATATTCTGAACCAAATGGTGTACTAAAATATTTACCAGTGCAGCCATATACCAGAGTTCATGAAAATCAGCCATATACCAGATCCATGAAATACAGCATATACCAGATCCATCAAATACAGCCATATACCAGATCCATCAAATACAGCACATACCAGTGTCCATTAATACAGCATATACCAGATCCATGAAATACAGCCATATATCAGATCCATGAAACACAGCCATATATCAGATCCATGAAATACAGCCATATACCAGCTCCATGAAATACAGCCATATACCAGATCCATGAAATACAGCCATACACCAGATCCATGAAATACAGCACATACCAGATCCATGAAATACAGCCATATACCAGATCCATGAAATACAGCACATACCAGATCCATGAAATACAGCACATACCAGAGTCCATGAAATACAGCCTTGTACCAGATCCATGAAATACAGCCATATACCAGATCCATGAAATACAGCACATACCAGTGTCCATAAAATACAGCATATACCAGATCCATGAAATACAGCACATACCAGATCCATGAAATGCAGCCTGACAGAGATGAGAGGGAGATTCATATCTCCCGCCACTGCCGCGCTGTGATGATGTCATCACACTGCACCTAGTGGAGCTCCACTCTGCAGCCAGATCCCATTCAGATAGAAGACAGAGCAGCTCCAGCCGCCGCAGTACTTCATTCGGCCACTGGGGCTGCTCTGTCTTCTCACTGTGTGAGATGATCAGAGCAGTGCTCTATGGTGTCCGGGAGCCCGCAGTGTAATGCGGGCTCCCGGCGGTTTTTTCAGGTATTCGCACC
The DNA here is from genome assembly GCA_018402905.1 of Glandirana rugosa. NCBI lineage: Eukaryota > Metazoa > Chordata > Amphibia > Anura > Ranidae > Glandirana > Glandirana rugosa. The sequence continues at coordinate 97,170 of BLSH010441295.1, forward strand.
ATAAGACGCGGGGAGACTTTCCCCCACTTTTTGGGGGAAAAAAGTGCGTCTTATGGTGTGAAAAAAATGTTAACTCTGCCCAATATAACTCTTAACACTTTACAACAAATGACTCGTGACACCGTTCTGGAGAAAATTGGCCGTTCGCCCATTTATTAATAAATAACAATAACCATGAACTCTTAATACAAAACCCAAAGTTCCAGCTTGCACACTAGGTTGCATGTCTTGGGAGGCATCCCATCACCAATCCAGAATGAGTATTACTTTAATACTTTTTCCTGTTATTGTTCTCCCCAGCCGCGCAACACCGGCTCGGGAAAAAACCCCTGCTTGACTATCCCCAGCCACGTAACGCCGGCTCGAGGACAACCACCAATTGACTACCCCCCCCAGCCGCGCAACACCGGCTCAGGGGACCAACTTTCCTTTCCAATGGCCAATGCCTCCACAGACTCAACCGTCACAGCAGGTCAGAACAACATCGCGGCCAGCAGCTTGTAGGGCGGGAGGGTGGGAGATCGATACTGCTCTTCTTGTCTCCAGCAACGAATGCCTCGTGTCTCTCCACATCAGCTCCAGCCCCCACCCTCAGACCTTCCACCACCAATGAGGAAGCTCCCCTCCCCACTTCCAGTCTAAACCACTTAACCCCTTGTTTGTCGTTCCCCTGCTCACCCCAGCATGCAGCCCTGCGGCTATTTTTTTTTTTTGCTGTGGGCTTTACTTGGCTAGTGTACACTAGAATGTAACTCCAATATAACTCTTAACACTTTACAACAAACGACTCGTGACACCGTTCTGGAGAAAATTGGCCGTTCTGCCATTTATTAATAAATAACAATAACCATGAACAAACCCAAAGTCCCAGCTTGCACACTAGGTTGCATGTCTTAGGAGGCATCCCATCACCAATCCAGAATGAGTATTACTCTAATACTTTTTCCTGTTACTGTTCTCCCCAGCCGCGCAACACCGGCTCGGGAAAAACCCCCTGCTTGACTATCCCCAGCCACTTAACGCCGGCTCGGGGACAACCACCAGTTGACTACCCCCCCAGCCGCGCAACACCGGCTCGGGGGACCAACTTTCCTTTCCAATGGGCAATGCCTCCACAGACTCAACCGCCACCGCGCACAAGTGTGAAACCTTACACCTGTGAGCCCCTCCACAAGCGCAAGGCACGCTGTACACCATCCTGAATGCCTAAGGCCCACAAATGAACACCCACGGCATTCAGGTGTACGCCCTCGCCCAGGTATCCACCTCCAGTTCACAGTGTCTAACCACAAACCCTCCATTGCGTGCCACAAAGCGGCTCACCTCCTTATTGTCCATTATCCACGCTTTGTTCATTTAGCGGCCGACCTGGCAAAGCGCCAAGAAGTACGCCCCACCATGTCCGACCAGACCACCAGAAATCTAGGAAATTCCGTGCGCAGTCTAAGGAAGTCAAACCTGATATCCCGGGACAAAAGCCTCATGGACCGAATGCCCAAGTCGTTACCCCTGACATGTAGAACTAGCACATCGGGGGCTCTGTCCAACCGAGCGAAGTGGTGCACCTCTGGCAGGACCCTGCACCACAACAACCCAGGGATGCCAATCCACCTAACCTTGGCCACGTCCCTGCTAAAACCCAGCTGACACCCATTGGGTCTAATATCAGCCCTTTTTGCCCCCCCAGAAAACAAAAGAATGCCCCAAAATCCAAATGAGGCAAGGGGGGGTCCCTGTAACGAAACAAAACAAAATCACAGCAACCAGTAAAACAACATATTAGCCAATCAAATCAGTCCTGGCCGAACAAAAAGCCTAAAACGATCAGATTACCATCGCCCAATACGCCGAATGACCGCTTCATCCAATCCCCACCGAGCGGCTTCCGTGGCCGCTCCAATGGAGAAGGAGTGTGATGAGTAATTCCGTACCTCAATACCAGCTTTGCCCAAGCAACGCTGAAACACCGCCATAAACTGAAATTTCGACAGGGCTGAACCATCGAAGTGTAGAAGGAAAGAACCCTCCCGATGCTGGCAGCACCTCCCGTATTCCTCCACCATGGATACTGGGCATAGGGGGAACCCGGAATACTTTAAAGGTGCACATACCGACCCTGAGCCAGTTGATCAGTTTTAGAGCCCCGAATCAGTAACGCCACCAAAAACCGGGAATAACTTACCTCCTGTACTAGCAGCCCTCCATGTGCAGTCTTGGACGGACTGACCAATTCGCTAATTCGAAGGGCCCCAAAAAACGCCAGTACAAAAGCCGTTCGGAACAACACAGCCTCATATTCCGAATCGCAAACTAAACCGGCTTGCGTCCATAACGTTTGTAGCAGGCTAAAGGTAACTGGGCAGTGGCAGCCACGCCGCCGCCCCCCTCGCCTGTACCCTTTTAATGCTTGACGGACCAAGAATTCCTTGGTAAAATCCGGAACACCCCAAGCTTTGAAGGGGAAGGCCAGGCCGGACATCTTTCAGGTGACTGCCGAGACCGACACACCCTGCTCAAAATTCAAGCAAATGAAATATAACAACAGGGAAGGAAGTTCTGTACTTACCCCGTCCGCCCCTACCTGGGCCAAAAGATCCTCCCATTCTTTCCACACCTCAGAATACGCCGCCCACGTCGAAGCACTCAATGATTGTTGCAGCAGCGTTGACGCTACCCCAGAGCAACCCGCCACAGTTCCTGTGCGCAAGGCTCCCCGTATTGCTCCACTTCTGGTGCTAAGGCACGAAACTCATCCAACTGCAAAGGAGACAAAGCATCCGCCACTGTATTATTCACCCCAGGCAGGTGCACTGCATAAATGTAAAACATTTAACCATAAACACTGTAAAACCAAATTCTGCAACACCCAGACCACCGGCATGGAGGCAGCCGACAGCCGATAAAGAATCTGCACTACCGCCATATCCGGATACCTATTTAGAAAAGGACGCATCCTTTCCACCATCACCGGCATCGTCCCTTTTTCCTTGAGTATCCCCGGGACGTCTCTTTCCTTGCTTAAGGCAACGCGAAAAAGAATGGGACCCGCCGCAACTTGAGCACAAATGCTTGTACCGGCACGAGGAACCGAAATGGCACGTTCCTTCTTTGAACTGCCAACAGCAACCTTTTCGCTTGTCGGCCGGCTGTCCTGGGGTACTCGGACCACTGGCCCCGCTCAGAAACGGTGAACCCACCACAGGCTGATATCCTTGTGGTCCCACCGTAACGTCGGCCTAATGGCTTTGCGTTAATGAAACTGCTCATCATAACGCAGCCACGCCACCCCCCCCGTAAACCCGGTGCGCTTCACTGATGGCATTCTGGTAGCAAAAGAGCGCTGAACAGTTATCAGGATGTTTCTCCCCAATCACGCTGGCTAGGATAGCAAAGGCCTGCAACCAATTACTAAACGTTCGCGGAATCAAGTGATACCTACGTTTTTCTTCATCCTCCTTTTTTGATTCCTCCGGCTTGACCCTATCCAGGTTGAATTTTTCAAGGGGAAGTAACGTAAAAATTTCTACGTACCCATCTTTCCAAATTTTTTCCCGTACCTCTGGCTTGAGGTGCGTGCCCAGGAGGCCCTCAAAGCAGACGTACACTTCGCACTTGGCGGAATCCGCCAAGAGCACTGAATCCTGAGACTTACCTGTGGGGTCTTGGGATCCGCTCCCGAATCCCCCGATGCCGTATCCACAGAAGTCACCACTGGGGACCCTACAGTGTCCCCCCCTGCTGAGGGGGCTCAACTACTCCCAATCGATGCCGCGGGACCCACTGATGGCCCAGCCACCCCACCCTTGCACCCACGCAGCCGCGGGAGACGGGACAGGCGCTGAGCCCGAGTCGAACCGTTGGACCAGAGCTTGCAAACCCGCCACCAGATCCTTCAGGCCCGCCACCATTATGGATGCAGCAGATCCACGGTCCGTGACATGCGCAGTGGGAGCCGCCCCAGCCGCCGCCGACCCACTAGTGCCAGCTTGCCCCGCCAAGACAATAACCCACCTTGCAATCCTGTAGGAAAAGCAACATTATTAGGCATAGAGGACTTACCAGGCTGCGCAGGGCAAGCACCTGCAGCCGCCACTCCTGCATCCACCGCTGACTAGGGGCCCAGAACATCTCCGTCTTCATAACTGGACAACTCTCCCTCTGACCTGTCTGGCGATGCCTGTGGACGGCCGTCCTGGCGAGCGCTGGGTGGCACTGAGGGTCCAGGCCGATGGTCCATCTCCTCTCCACGCTGTGAGGGCCGCAACCTGCCACCAGAGAAATGGGGCCTCTTCCCCCCAGAACTCCGGACTGGTCCTGGTGCTGGCCACACCACCGGGGGCGCCACCCTGCTGCTCGGATGAGACAGGCCGTCAGCCACTCCAGGTGATCGGCTGGTGCCCGCATCACCAGGTGGGGCGACCGCGACATCTGGTCTCCCACACCTGCCTGCGACGGGGGTTCCTACCTGGGGTGGTGCTGGCCGCATTGGTGGGGGGCTGCGCCCTCCTCCCAGAAAGATCCATCCTTGATGGGCTCCCTAATTGGCGCCCAGCTCCGGAGGCATGCGGCGAACTGTAATGCTCCAGCGGCCGCGACCGCCGAGCGCGCTGTCCTCAACAGGGCTCTCCCCACCGAGCAGTGAGGAGACCTGTTCCTCCAGCCATCTGGGGCCCCTGGCATCCGCTGCCATTCTCAGCTGCCTCAGCAGCTGCTCGATCTCTGCCATGTGTAAATGGCGGGGATGGGGGGGAAGCAGCGTGCAGGGAGACACTGAGATCGATGCTGCTCTTCTTGTCTCCAGCAACGAATGCCTCGTGTCTCTCCACATCCGCTCCAGCCCCCACCCTCAGACCTTCCACCACCAATGAGGAAGCTCCCCTCCCCACTTCCAGTCTAAACCACTTAACCCCTTGCTTGTCGTTCCCCTGCTCACCCCAGTATGCAGCCCTGCGCCTATTTTTTTTTTTTTTCTTGCTGTGGGCTTTACTGACTGATTGGCTGATTTACAAGGGGCTGAGGTGAAAGGCAGATGGCCATGGGGTTTAGGTGCCAACTCTGAGCTTTCAGCAAGGGACCGGGTGGGAGACAATGTGAAGGAACTGGAGGCATTGTCAGCCACCCAATCTACTATCGCCTGTACTTGTTCTGGCCTAACCATTAGTTGAGTGGCATTCGGGCCTACCATATAACATTGAAGGTTCTGTCGGCTACTCGCACCTGAGGACGGTGTTTCACTTGTGCGTGTAGCTGGCACAGATCGACCACGTCCTCTCCTTGCAACAAAAGCTTCACCAACACCACCAACACCAGCAGCACCAGAAGCACCACGACCACGTCCCTTATTTGACGCTCTCCTCACTCTGGACGCAAATGTACTATTTAGCACAAATTTATATTATTTTTTAAACTGGCAATGTAGACGCAGTTTTTAATTTTGTGCAAGAAATGCACAGCAAGGTGCAAATATACTATGTAGCACTATTTATTAATAATAATAAAAAAGAATAATAAATTACTATTCTTTTTTTTTTTTTAAACAGCAATGTAGACGCACTTTTTATTTTTGTGCAAGAAATGCACCGCTGGCCGCAAATGTAGTATTTAGAATATTTTTTTTTCAACCAGTAATGTAGACGCACTTTTTATTTTTGTGCAAGAAATGCACCGCTGGCCGCAAATGTAGTATTTAGAATTTTTTTTTTTTTTTAAACCAGCAATGTAGATGCACTTTTTATTTTTGTGCAAGAAATGCACAGCAAGGT
>BLSH010441323.1:26593-47975 GCA_018402905.1 Glandirana rugosa
CAACTCGCTTGGGCCTGACATTGCAAGCCCAGGCATGGCTTGAAAACCCACAGGCACTGTGCCTGGGCCTGTAAAGTTTTTAGCCAAAAGTTCGGTACGGACCCGAACGTTACAGTCCGGGTTCGCTCAACACTATTTCTAATATTTTTTTTTAAACCAGCAATGTCGACGCACTTTGTAATTTTGTGAAAAAAAATGCACAGCAAGGTACAAATGTACTATGTAGCACTGTTTTTTATTTTTTTTAAACCAGCAATGTAGACGCACTTTTTTATTTTTGTGCAAGAAATGCACCGCTGGCCGCAAATGTAGTATTTTGAATATTTTTTTTTAAACCAGCAATGTTGACGCACTCTTTAACTTTGTGTAAGAAATGCACAGCAAGGTGCAAATGTACGATGTAGCACTATTTTTTATTTTTTTTTAAACCAGCAATGTCGACGCATTTTTTAATTTTGTGCAAGAAATGCACAGCAAGGTGCAAATGTACTATGTAGCACTATTTTTTTTTTTTAAACCAGCAATGTAGACACACTTTTTATGTTTGTGCAAGAAATGCACCGCTGGCAGCAAATGTAGTATTTAGAATATTTTTTTAAACCAGCAATGTAGACGCACTTTTTATTTTTGTGCAAGAAATGCACCACTGGCCGCAAATGTAATATTTAGAATATTTTTTTTTTTTAAACCAGCAATGTAGATGCACTTTTTATTTTGTGCAAGAAATGCACCGCTGGCCGCAAATGTAGTATTTAGAATATTTTTTTTTAAACCAGCAATGTAGACGCACTTTTTATTTTTGTGCAAGAAATGCATCACTGGCCACAAATATAGTATTTAGAATATTTTTTTTTTAAACCAGCAATGTAGACGCACTTTTTATTTTTGTGCAAGAAATGCACCGCTGACCGCAAATGTAGTATTTAGAATATTTTTTTTTTTAAACCAGCAATGTAGACGCACTTTTTAATTTTGTGCAAGAAATGCCCCGCTGGCCGCAAATGTAATATTTTGCACAAAAAAAAAAATGAATTTGTCTAACTGTATGTAAAGGCAGTATTTAAATATGCCAAAATGTTGCCAACTGAACTAACAAAACATGATTAAAGTAGTATCCCTGAAACACAAGCAGTTGAAAGTGCACTGCACTTGCAAAAATGGCTGCAAACGCCCACCTAACAAACAGAAAAATTGCTTAGGTTTTATATGAGGCACTTTGCTTAGCAAACAAAATGTACTCTAGCAAACAAAAATCTCCTCTAGCACCTACCCACCAATAAATCGCTGTTTTTAACAGATTTTCTAAAGCTAATCTGTCCCTCACAGCAGCAGCAGCAGCATCCTCTCCCTACACTAGTATGAGATGATTTTCTAAACCTAATCTGTCCCTCACAGCAGCAGCAGCATCATCCTCTCCCTACACTGGTATGAGATGATTTTCTAAAGCTAATCTGTCCCTCACAGCAGCAGCAGCATCCTCTCCCTACACTAGTATGAGATGATGTGACATGCAGCACTACATGATTCCAGCTTATATAGAGGCTGGGTCACATGATGCACTGGCCAATCACAGCCATGCCATTAGTAGGCATGGCTGTGATGGCTTCTAAGGGCAAACGAGTGAAATGCTTGTTGATTGGCTGCCCTGCAGCTATTCAACAGCGCGGAAAAATACCCAAAACCCAAGCCCCGAACCCGGACTTTTTCTCAAATGTCCGGGTTCAGGACACGGATACCCTAAAGTCCAGTATGGGTTCGCTCTACTCTATTTGGCAGTGATACCTTGTAATTCCTTGGCCTGACTCTCATGTGTGTCTGCTAACTCATTGTATGCACTGACATAGCTGCCAAGTTGATGCTCAATGGTACAGTAAATCAAGATATCTTCTTCCACCACACCAATAGTGATGCCTCTTTGCAAACTCCTTTTCTCAATGCAGGTAGAACACTCACCAGACAGTATCTCTTGTCAATTCACAGACAATCAATATGAATTTCAATAAATCTCCACACACCTTTCCTTAACGAACTTCATTCTACATTTATTCCACTCCACAATTCAATTGTCCTAACTAGTGAAATGAGAGTTATGTAGCCCAATGCAAGTTTCAGCCACTGATTCTAATGGCACAATTGTAACTATCCCAAATAAATACTTTTCATGTTGAGATGATATGTATCTTTTTCTCAAAGAAATTGTCCTTGCAACAATGTTGCTTCTTCTTCGTCTATTTTGGTTTTAAGAATGCTAGAATGTGTAATGTTTTCATGTTTTGGTAAAATATTTATTTATTTTTTTTCCAATAATCTTTTTTTGAGAGAGGGAAAAAAAAAGTTTTTACAGAACATAGTCATGTTATTTAACGGTGTTACATGTATAGTTGTTGATACAAGGTTTGCATAAAGTTCAAACAAATAAAATTCAGTCTGTAAAGAACAAGGTGATTCCAGAAAAGTGGTTGCAGTTCAGAGTACAGAAGTATGTATTTATAAAGGGGTTATTTTGATGGGTTTAGATCTTGGGTCAGGAGGCCAGAGGCCTAACTTAATGGTAAAATATTTTTTTCTCTGTCACTTTCACTTGATGCTGTCCATCTCAAAAAAATATTTAACCAAACTCACACAGGTATCTTTACAAACTACAAGCAATATCATTGCTGATGCAAATTTAAAATGAGTCATAATTTTGTGTGTTTTTTTATTATTTCCAAATGATCATAATTTGAGCCCAAAAAATGTGATATGTGTACCAACATCAGAAATAAAAATGTAATCCCCAAAAATCAAAGGGTAACATCACTATACTACACTCACACCAAGAACCACCGAATATCACAGAATAAATCAAGAAGAATAACTCCTGACTTTGTAATTGGACCGCCTACAGTATCTCATAAAAGTGAGTACACCCCTCACATTTTTGTAAATATTTTATTATATCTTTTCATGTGGCAACACTGAAGAAATTACACTTTGCTACGAAGTAAAGTAGTGAGTGTACAGCTTATATAGCAGTGTACATTTGCTGTCCCCTCAAAATAACAAAACATCAGCCATTAATATCTAAACCGCTGGCAACAAAAGTGAGTACAGCCCTAAGTGAAAATTTCCAAATTGGGCCCAATTAGACACTTTCCCTCCATGGTGTCATGTGACTTGTTAGTGTTACAAGTTTTCAGGTGTGAAAGGGGAGCAGGTGTGTTAAATTTGGTGTTATCGCTCTCACTCTCTCATACTGGTCACTGGAAGTTCAACATGGCACCTCATGGCAAACAACTCTCTGAGGATCTGAAAAAAAGAATTGTTGCTCTACATAAGGATGGCCTAGGCTATAAGAAAATTGCCAAGACCCTGAAACTGAGCTGCAGTATGGTGGCCAAGACCATACAGCAGTTTAACAAGACAGGTTTCACTCAGAATAGGCCTTGCCATGGTCAACCAAAAAGTTTAGTGCATGTGTCCAGCGTCATATTCAGAGGTCATCTTTGGGAAATACGCGTATTACCTTTACCCTCAGCTTCTTTAGCAAGGCAGTTGTCATTTTGGAATTGTGTTTGGGGTCATTATCATGTTGGAAGGGAGGAGATCTGTATGTCACAGTACATGTTGGCATTCATGGTTCCCTCAATGAACTGTAGCTCCTCAGTGCCGACAGCACTCATGTAGCCCTAGACCATTATACTCCTACCACCAAGCTTGACTGTAGGCAAGACACACTTGTCTTTGTACTCCTCACCTGGTTGGCCACCACACATGCTTGTCACCATTTGAACCAAATAAGTTTATCTTGGTCTCATCAGACCTCAGGACATGGTTCTAGTAATCCATATCCTTAGTCTGCTTGTCTGCAGCAAACTGTTTGCAGGCTTTCTTGTGCATCATCTTTAGAAGAATCTTCCTTCTGGGATGACAGCCATGCATACCAATTTGATGCAGTGTGCGGTGTCTGGTTTGAGCACTGACAGGCTGACCCCCCACCCCTTCAACCTCTGCAGCAATGCTGGCAGCACTCATACGCCTATTTCCCAAAGATGACCTCTGAATATGACGCTGGACACGTGCACTAAACTTTTTGGTTGACCATGGCAAGGCCTATTCTGAGTGAAACCTGTCTTGTTAAACTGCTGCATGGTTTTGGCCACCATGCTGCAGCTCAGTTTCAGGGTCTTGGCAATCTTCTTATAGCCTAGGCCATCTTTATGTGGAGCAACAATTCTTTTTTTCAGATCCTCAGAGAGTTCTTTGACATGAGGTGCCATGTTGAACTTCCAGTGACCAGTATGAGAGATTGAGAGCAATAACACCAAATTTAACCACTTGCCGACCGCCCGCCACAACATGATGGCAGCAAAGAGGTTCCTTATTGCAAACCACCGTCACCTGACGGCAGCTGCAATAACTAGCGTTGAGAGCGAGCATGCCGCCGGTGGAGCGCTCGCGTGCTCACTGTGTTCTGGGGGGGCCAGGGAGCACGTACAGCAGATTCGATCACCACCGGCTACCCGCTATGGACCCCCCGCAGTGAGAGAATGGATATCCGTGTATGTAAACATGAATCTCCGTTCTCAGAGAGGGGGAAGGGCTGTGATCACAGGCTTCCTGTTTATGGAAGCCGTGTTCACTCCCCTCCCCCTGCCAGCCCAGTCCACATACAGTTAGAGCACACCTAGGGAAAACATTTAACCCTTAGAGCCCCCCTCCAGGTTAACCCCTTCACTGCCAATGGCATTTACACAGTACTCAGTGCATTTTTATAGTACTGATTGCTGTATAGATGTCATTGGTCCCAAAAAAGTGTCATAAGTATCCAACATGTCCGCTACAATATTGCAGTACTGCTAAAAATCGCAGATCACCTTCATTACTAGTAAAAAAAAAATAAAAACCCCAGAAGTGAATTTTCATCATTCGTTAACGCGGCAACTTTTGTGCAAACCCATCAATAAACACCGATTGGGATTTTTTTTTAACAAAAATAGGAAGAATATAAATCGGCCAAAACCGATGAAAAAAAATTTTTTTTATATTTTTTTGGATTTGTATTTTAGCAAAAAGTAAGAAAAATTGTTTTTTTTGCAAAATTGTCACTTTTTTTGTTTATAACGGTGATTACGCAACAGGAAGCTGAGCTACCAGCTCTTATGAAGGAGCAGCGAACAGTCCCACAAATAGATATTAGACACAAGATAGATGCGGCTAGATTGTCACTAAACTAGAGACTAACTACTCAGGCTGAAAAATGGCTTTGAAGGTTGAAGCATAGATATTACACGATGAGCGATAAACCTACCACATTACTAGGCAGGAAATTAGTAGAGATGGGCTGAGTTTGGACCCGAATAGCGAACCCCATTAAAGTCAATGGGACCCAAACGTCAGAAATCAAAAGTGCCATTTTGAAGGCTTATGTGCGTGCAACTGGGCATTTAAAGGTTATAGGGGTCCGGGTCCTGCCCTGGGGGACATGTATCAATGAAAAAAAGTTTGTAGAAAACGTAATTTTTAAATGAGCAGTGATTTTTAGTCTACCTGTAAAGTGGCCGATCTGAACCACATCTAGAATCCGCTGCAGCAATAATTGCATTTATAAAGCCAAAAAAAAATACTATTTCTCTGTAAGCTGCCTTTATTTTGTTCAGCAACAGCTGGGGAGCTAGTGTGTATGATGAGGCCACAATGTAGTGTACTGGAAACAAGATTAGAGATTTTTTGGATAAATTCTGGTGTCACTTTGACTTTGGATAGTAGTAACAGGTGTGAAAAAATTGGGCTTTGGGTGTCGGTGGTGCCTTCACACCATAACCCTATAGAAGTGCTCTTCATGAAGGCGAAAATTGTCCTTTCTGTAAAAAAATTGCAATGATATGCACCTGTCAAACAGGTGCAAAAAAATTGGTCTTTGGGTGTCGGTGGCGCCTTCCCACCGTAACCCTATAGAGGTAATTTTGATGAAAGCAAGAATTGGCCTTGCTGTAAAAAATTGCAATGATATGCACCTGTCAAACAGGTGCAGAAATATTACTCTTTGGGTGTCGGTGGCACCTTACAACTTTAACCCTATAGAAGTGCTCTTGATGAAGGCAAAAAAACTTGCAATGATATGCACCTGTCAAACAGGTGCTGAAAAATTGGTCTTTGGGTGTTGTGCCCATGAAATCTATACCAAAAACATTGTTCCAGATGAAATGACTGAACACCCTCAAAGCTAGGCAGCCTTGAAGTCCTGCAGAGATTCCACATCCCAAAAACACTTCATCAGTGACATCGGCATCAGGGGCTTCATAGCTGGTAATCCAGGACTGATTCATTTTGATAAAAGTCAAACGGTCCATGGAGTCTGTGGACAGACGTGTTCTATCGTCAGTAACAAAACCTCCTGCAGCACTGAATGCCCGTTCTGAAAGCACACGCTGGATGCAGGGCAGCCCAACAACTCAAAAGCATACTGACCAAGTTCTGGCCAGTGATCTCTTCTCATGACCCAGTAAGCCAGTGGATCATAAACTGGAAAGCTCTCCATCTCTGTTTAATCGTCCACCATGTGATGCAGACCCTGCCAATGGATGTGGAAGCTGACAGCTCTGGGCGGCAAGGACTAAAAAAATTCTGAAATGCATCACTTAGATGGACGCCTTCTCCAACTCTCCTCTCTTGACCAACAGAAGCCTCAAAACTACGTTTTTCATGACATGTAACCTACTGGAATTGGGAAAAATGTTCAATAAAATCCTCTTTAATGCGTCCTCAAGAGATTTAATCTTCTGCACTCTTTGTGGGGATAGAATGAGTTCTGAGACCTTCCCCTTATAACAGTGGTCAATTAGGGTTGCCAACCAGTAATGATCCTTTTCCTTTATGGCACATATTCTTGGATCCTTTTGCAGGCTTTGAAGCATGAGGTTGCCCATGCACCTCAAATTTGCCGAGGCTCGAGAAGCAGATTCCTCGGGGTCAGGATAACAGCATCTGGAACTTCCTCCTCCCAGCCACATATTACTCCAAAGGGTCCTGGGGTTGGAAAGCCATCGCTTACAGATTGATGCATGTCTTCCTCTTCTTCGAAGCCTATGAATTTGCCAGAATCCCCCTCATCATCCTCCTCCCATCTCTCCTCCTGTGTGTTCTGTGACATAGGAATGATGTTGTCTGGATAAAGTGGGCCTTGAGAGCAAAGGAAGTCCTCCTCTTCCTCCTGCTGCTCTGAATCCAGTGCCCTGTCTATAATGGCACACAGAGTCTGCTATAGCAGGAACACAACAGGGATTGTGTCTCTGATTCATGCACTGTCATGGCTCCCCATCCTTGTGGCCTCCTCAAATGGTGACAGTACAGTGCATGCATCCTTAATGATAAGCCATTGGCGTGGGGAAAAAAAGCAGAGGCGGCTTGAGCCTGTCATCATGCCATACTCACACAGGTACTCATTGATGGCCCTCTGTTGCATGTATAGCCACTGCAGCTTTGCCAAAGTTGAGTTCCACCTGGTGGGCATGTCACAAATCAGGCGGTTTACGAGCAGTTGGAATTCCCACTAAATTTCAGCCAACCAAGCACTGAGTGTATGACCACCTGAAATGGCTACAGACTCTTCTGGCCAGCTTTAGGACATCTTCAAACCCTGGGTACATATTTAGGAAATGCTGCACCACCAAACTGAGGACATGTGCCAGGCATGGCACATGTGTCAACTTTCCCTGTCTAAGAGCGGACGGGATGTTTGAGCCAATATCGCACACCACCTTTCCTGGCTCCAGCTGGCATGGTGTAAAACACCTCTGGGCCTGTCCCTGCAGAGCTGCAAGAATCTCTGCTACAGTGTGGTTCCTGTCCCCTAGACACACCAGCTGAAGCACTGCATGGCACCTTTTGGCCTGACTCATGGAATACCCCTTTGGACGCTTAGGAAGTACCTGATGTTCATAGGGCAATTTTGCAGAGGAGGGCATGAAGGTGGCGGCGGAGAAGTAGGAGGTGGAGGGGGTAGAACTCACAGGACTGGCATCATCACCACCAGCTGTATGGAGATGTGGGGGCACAACAAGCTGCAGCACTGAGCCCTGTCCTGTATCCTCCCGAGTTGCAAGCAGCATTACCCAGTGTGCTGTGAATGTCCCTGCCCATGCTTGCTGGATCACGTGTCAGCAGTAAGGTGTATTTTATGGCTGACTGCCTTGTCCAATGATGCCAGAACATTCCCTACCACGTTATGGTAGAGAGATGGAACGGCCTTACATGGAAATTAGTAGCAACTGGGAACATGCCATTGTGGTACAGCACATAGTGTGAATACCCAGAAGGGGGCAGAATCCACCAGGCTGAAAGGCAGAAGTTGGAAAGCCAACAGCTTTGACAAGCTTGCATTTAGACACTGGGCATGTGGGTGGCAGGAATTTTATTTTTTTTCCGCTGCAGCAGATGGGGCAGAGAAATTTGCCGGCTACAGTCTACAGCTGGTGGTGTGCTGCTAGGACCTTGGACACCCTGTGCTATACCATCATGCCTGTCAGTGGAGGCTGCTGAGAGGTCATGACTCGGTATAGCAAGGGCAGACTTAAGTGGGTAAGGAGGAGGAGGGACAGATGTGTGCCCCTTTTGTGTGGCTTTTAAGTGCTCATGCCAACGGGCTGAGTGGTTGGACTTTAAATGCCTTGTTAAGCATGTGGTACCCAAATGGCTGGTGTTTTTGTCACGTTTGACGTGTCTAAGACACAGTTTGCAGATAGCAACAGTGCGATCTGCTGCAGATGTGCTGGAAAAGACCCAGACAGCTGAGCTTTGGGAAGTGGGCCGGGAGATAACAGCTGCAGAATGTGATGGAAGAGGGTGGCTGATCTATACTATTTCTTGATGTCGGCCTCCTTGGGGTTGTGCCGCCTCACGTTCAGTTTCCTCCTCTGCTCTATCAGGTACCCAAGTCACATCATTGACTTCATCTTCATCATCATCTCCATCTCTTCCATCTTCATCATCATCATTACCACTGGAGACAATTTGGCAATACACTGCGGATGGGTGAACATGAATGCCAATTTGTCTACCAGTGTTCTCCCCTCTCTCTAGGCGCATGTTCCTGTCATCCTCAACCTCAGAACCAACATCTGAATCCAGTAATGGCTGGGCATAATCAAGGAGCAAGTGGCTGATGCTGTGGTCAAATAACTCAGATGACTCCTTCTCCATGGTTGATGTTGGGGCTATGGCAGGAATAGATGTGGACAAGTAGGCAGGTTTATCCACTCTGGCAACTGCAGGGGACAGCACACGTGTCTCTGCTTGCGTGACAGAGGATGAGGAAAGTTTAGTAAGCCAGTCCACCACTTCCTCTGCATGCTGTGGCTGGATAGCACGGGCAAACTCACTAAACAGAAGAAATGATGCCCGGCCTGAGGACTGACCACCATGTCCACCTTTGCCTGTGGACACATTTGTTGCTGGTCCCCTTACAGTGCCACAGGAAAGTCTGCCTCTCCTTGTTGTCCTCCCAGACATTATTAGGAGGGAGGGGGCGGTGCTTATTAGCAAATGTAAAGAAGAAGTGGAAATCTGTACATAGATGCACTTTAATCAATGTAAAGTGGTGTTTGGTGCACTTTAATTTGAGTACTCACACTACACAGACACACTCCACGGATACACTATAATATGCTGCAATATAATGTGTCAAACGTACAGTGACGCACAGAACTATATGGCGTTTACCTTGCAGTAACGCATACAGAAGTAAATGGCATTAAATTTGCAGTGACGCACACAAAACTATATGGCATTAAACTGGCAGTAACGCTAAGAACTATATGGCGTTAAGCTGGCAGTAATGCACACAGAAGTAAATGACGTTATACTTGCAGTAATGCACAAAACTATATGGCGTTAAACTAGCAGTAACGCACACAGAATAAATGGCGTTAAACTGGGAGTAATGCACAAAACTATATGGCGTTAAACTGGCAGTAACGCTCAAAAAACTATCTGGCGTTACACTGGCAGTAACACACACAGAAGTAAATGGTATTAAACTTGCAGTAATGCACAAAACTATATGGCGTTAAACTGGCAGTAACGCACACAAAACTATATGGCGTTAAACTGGCAGTAACACACACACAGAAGTAAATGGCATTAAACTGGCAGTAACACACAAAACTATAGGGCATTAAACTGGCAGTAACGCACACAAAACTATATGGTGTTAGACTGGCAGTAACACACACAGAAGTAAATGGCATTAAACTTGCAGTAACGCACAAAACTATATAGTGTTAAACTTGCAGTAACACACAGAAGTAAATGGTATTAAACTTGCAGTAAGGCACAGAAAACTATATGGCATTAAACTGGCAGTAACACACACAGAACTATATGGCGTTACACTGGCAGTAACGCACACAGAAGTAAATGGCATTAAACTTGCAATAACGCACAAAACTATATGGCGTTTAACTGGCAGTAACACACACAGAACTATATGGCGTTAAACTGGCATTAATGCAAACAGAAGTAAATGGTGTTAAACTTGCATTAACACACAAAACTATATGGCGTTAAACTGGCAGTAATGCACACAGAACTATATGGCGTTAAACTGGCAGTAACGTACACAGATGTAATTGGCGTTAAACTGGCAGTAACGCACACAGATGTAAATGGCGTTAAACTTGCAGTAACGCACAAAACTATATGATGTTAAACTTCCAGTAACGCACAGAACTATATGGCATTAAACTTGCATTAACGCACACAGAAGTAAATGGTGTTAAACTTGCAGTAACACACACAGAAGTAAATGGTGTTAAACTTGCAGTAACGCACACAGAAATATATGGTGTTAAACTTGGAGTAATGCACACAGAAGTAAATGGCATTAAACTTGCAGTAACGCACAAAACTATATGGCGTTAAACTAGCAGTAACGCACACAGAACTATATGGTGTTAAACTGGCAGTAACATACACATAAGTGAATGGCATTAAACTTGCAGTAACGCACAAAACTGTATGGCATTATAACAGGCAGTAACACACAAAACTATATGGCGTTAAACTGGCTGTTAGGAAAAAGCATCAGTCCAGATGTTTTCTGGCTGTTTCTGCGGTGGTGCACACGTGCGCAATGGAAATGGCATCAAACGGCACTATTTAAACCCTGTGCTCCCAGCAGCAAGTGCTCTCCATTCTACAGCGTCTCTGACCTGTGAGCCCCAGCTCTGAACCTCTGTTCCTGTACTGCTCTGTTTCCTGTTTGACCTGGCTTGACCTGACCTGCTGATCTGCTGCCTGCACCGACCCCAGCTATCTACGACCCTCCGATTGTCTGCTCCCTTTGTACTTCTGCTGCCCACCTGAAAACGAACCTTGCCTGGACTTGACCATCCTTCTGCCTGACCCATCTGTACCGCACTGCCTGCCTGTTGCTGACCCAGCCTGCACGACCATCCCTCTGACCAGCACGACCACCTGGATCATCACATCATCACCAGTGACCATCCAGCCCTCGTGCCATGCCACACTCTTGGACTTCTGTCTACTCTACCAGGGGTCCTTGAATCGGGTGCGCAAGAGCGGTTGTTCCCTGCACAAGACAGACTTCACCACCAGGCTCGTGACACTGGCAGTAACGCACACAGAACTATAGGGAGTTAAACTTGCAGTAACGCACACAGAAGTAAATGGCGTAAAATTGCAGTAACGCAATCAAATATACGGTGTTTAACCCTCACTACACTGATGCTATCTGAACTGTACCTACTCTAGCTATACACTAATGTAAAGATTAGTAACACAGTCTCACTACACTACAATTAAACTATCTGAGCTGTCCCTATTCTAGTTGCACACTATGCAAAGCTAAAATGATGGTCCTACTCACTAAACTCACACTACCCCTAGACTAACAATAAACTAATGTTATACACAGACAATTGAAGCACAATAGCACAGTATAGCACACTAGGTAACTAATAGCACTGAACAGGGCCCTGTTCTATCTCTCTCCATGACAAAATCACACTGAAAATGGCTGCCATTGAAAGAATACTTTTATGCTGTGGGGTGGGAATGCACCATGAATGGATAAAGTAATGAAGACAGTGTCCAATCATGACTCTGACAGTACTCTGTGCCCTAATTGGCTGAAGCTTCAGCCAATCAGGGCTTGCAATGCACTGTTCAGTGCCACAATGCATTGTGGTCTGTTCAGGGGGACCAAACAAATGGTCAAATGGCCTGAACAATGAAAGTTCGGCCATCCCTATAAATTAGTGCCCCGAGTGTAAGCACCTATGTTACCTAAACTGCGATTATCGAACGGACACCCAACCCAAAACCCTGAATCAATTTTGCAAGAATTCCATAAATTTTATCCTAATCTGTATAATACGTTGACCCAGTTCCCACAGGATAGAGCAGATGACTTTTTTCAGGATTTCTCATTACCTCACCTTCAACGAAGCCATGTCAAACTTATGGACAGGGAATTTACAGAAATGGAAATTAGAACAGCTATAAAAACTTTACATCCCTTCAAAGCCCAGGGCCCGGAAGGCTTTTCTGGCCATTATTATAGAAAATACCAGGACATCTTGATTCCTCATTTATGTTCTTATTTTAATGACATAAGACAAGGAAATAGCATCCCAACACACGAGAATGTAGCGTATATACATGTTATACCGAAACCGTGAAAAGACCACAGAGATTGTTCTATTTACCGTCTGACTTCTTTGATAAATGTGGACTTAAAACTAATAACTAAATTGTTAGCTTCCCGATTAAACTCCTTCCTTTCACAATATATCCATTTAGATCAAGCGGGTTTTGTCCCTAATCGTCAGGCATCGGATCAAACAAGGAGAATTATAGATATAATTTCAGCCATCCAATCAAACTGGGACAATGGGGGACCCTGACAGGGCATGGATATACATAAAGTGTTTGACTCCCTGTCTTGGGACTACTTATCCTATGTTCTATCTTGATATGGTTTCGGTCAAAAGTTTTTATCTATACTCTGCATGCTATATAACACACCCACGGCATCTTTAATGCTAAAAGGCTACTCCACAAGACCCCTAGCTATACAGAGAGGGACCTGACAGGAATGCCCCTGGCTCCATTACTTTTTATCTTGGCATTGGAACTGCTCGCTATCAAAATCCGAGCTAGCCCGGATGTCAGAGGGATAACATGTGGAGACAGGGACCACAAATGTTTTGTTTGCAGATGACATACTAATGGTTATTTCATCATCAGTCTATGCAATATTTCATCCTTTTTCGGCAATCTCAAGCCTATCAATTAACCATGATAAATCACGAGCCCTCAACATATTACAAGATAACACTCAAAAGGCCTTAGAACAATGATAAGTTCCGTTGGGAACCAGAGGCTCCATTTGACGCCTACTTTACAAACCCTATGTTCCCATAATTATCTGACACTCTACAAATGCTTGATAACTGACTTGAACAGATGGCAACTCCATCCTCTGTCGTGGTTCGGCAGACTACACTCCATAAAAATGAATATCCTTCCATGAACATTGTATCTGTTTGTATGTAATTTCATAAAAAGCTTCTACAGTATATGTGGGGAGATAAGAGGCCCATGGTGAATAAAAGGAAGTTGTTAACCCCAAAATGAAGAGGAGGCCTGGGATTTCCCGACCTACTGAAATATTGTTATGCTACCCAATTGACCCAACTCACCAGGTTTCATTCCCAGCATTCCAATGTGCTGTGGATGCAGGTAGAATCCTATTATTGCCAATCGAGGCCGATTTCTCATGTTATGTGGTTACCAACGAGAGACTGGCCTCCGATTTTATGCCCTTCTTTATCGCTGTCTTTTAGTATCTGGGACAGATTATCTTAGCCACATAATTTCAAATCACCTCATAGCCCCTTAGCCCCTTTCCTACGTAACAAAGACTTCACGTCCCCCTTGCTTTTGAATGGTGGTCCAGTAAGGCTTTACTGAGGATTGCGGGTCTGTGCGATCACAGAGGACCATTGTCAAAACATATGATGGTAGAAAAATATCAAATGCCAGAATCTGGACATTTTAGATATACCCAAATATACCATCTGCCTACCCTGACTCACAAATATGATATTGCTACCATGCCACCTATGGAATACTTGTGTAATCATGATAAAATTTGTGGTCATATATCTGAAATATACACCATTCTAATGCATTCCACAGTTAAACTAAGTTATATGATTAGTTGGGAACAGGACACTCAGACGACAGTGGAACTTGAATGGCACTCAATAGCATTGGCTGCTTCGAGGACACTCATCAATACTTCTATAGTTGAAGCAAATTTTAAGGTCCTAATGAGGTGGTATTTAGTGCCAACTAGATTAGCTACCTTTGTCCCGGGAGCCTCCTTGAGGTGTTTTTGAGGCTGCAGACAGGAAAATACGGTCTACCACATTTGGTGGCAGTGTACTAAGGCACGACAGTTTTGGGTAAGGAAATATATAGGGATGAAAGAATGGACTTTACCGGCACATAACATTACATAAAAAGGTTCATTTATTGATTCACTTTAAAATTACATATAAATAGAGTTGAGCGAACCCGAACTGTAAAGTTCGGGTCCGTACCAAACTTTGGGGTGTCTGTGACCCGGACCCGAACCCGGACATTTGAAAAAAAGTTTGGGTTCGGGTTCTGGGTTCGGGTATTTGATCACGCATGTTGAATAGCTGCAGGGCAGCCAATCAACAAGCGTTTCACTGGTTTGCCCTTAGAAGCCATCACAGCCATGCCTACTAATGTCATGGCTGTTATTGGCCAGTGCATCATGTGACCCAGCCTCTTTATAAGCTGGAGTCACTTAGTGCTGCATGTCACATGCTCTCTGGGTAGTGTAGGGAGAGGATGCTGCCGGTGCTGTGAGGGACGGATTGCAGATATAATAAACATCTCATCCTGCATTACAGAACGATCTGATTGTGGACTAGGTAGAGATTACTACTACTGCTTTTAGGGACAGATTGCAGATCTAATAACATCTCATCCTGCATTACAGAACGATCTGACTGGACTAGGTAAAGTCTACTGCTTAGAGGGACAGATTATTGTTCTAAAATCATCTTCTAGTTCTATAGGGTCAGGTTCCAGCTGTTGCTGTAAGGGACAGATTATTGTTCTAAAATCATCGCCTACTTCTATAGGGTCAGGTTCCTGCTGTTGCTGTAGGGGACAGATTATTGTTCTAAAATAATTTTACCTCCTTTTGCAGCCCTCTAGCACTTTCCATGACTTTTTTACAGTCATTTTTGTGCCAAAAAGTTTGGGTCCCCATTGACTTTAATGGGGTTCGGGTAAAGTTCGGGTCAAGTTCGGTACCGAACCCGGACTTTTTCCTGAAATTCGGCCGAACCCACCGAACCCGAACATCCAGGTGTTCGCTCAACTCTACATATAAACAACAATTTTCATTGGTGCTAACAATATAATAAAATTGCTTTTGTGACAGTGTAATTGGTTGCCCCTGAAAATACTACAGTAGCATAAATATGAAATGGAGGGAAACTTGTAGTCCTCAATATTACACTTTCAGGGGTTCCAGTTCACCGTTATTGCACAGAGACTGCTCTACATGTTTTGCGACAGCGTGGTCGCTTCCTCAGGTGCAAATGTTCTTTGCACCAACCGGGACTCAGCACGATGTTACTACAGGAGAAGGAGTGAGACGCCGCTCCCCAAGACGATTTGTCTCCGCTCAAATCCCAATAGCTAGGAACTGGAAACTGGCTACTATATCATTTGATCAACTGAAACATCAGCTCTCATGGCTCATGTTAAATGAACGGTTGAGAGCTATACTACATAATAGAGTCAAGAAATTAAAAAAAGTATGGGAACCCTGGATCCAATATTTGAGCACCGATCCACGGACTATCTCTGACTAGCCATCTCCCTAATTGTCATGAACCAGAGAGCTGAGTCCTTTCTCCCTTCCCCTTCCTACTCTCCCTTCTTTTCTTTCTTCTTTCCCATATTTCTTCACCTTCTGTTTTACTTTTTCTGGGCTTTGATGTTGAGAGACTCAAAGAGGGTGCTTGGGAGGCTGTGTTGCCCCCTTCTATTCAGATGGGGGACTGGAGAATGCTCTTTGAGCACTGTTGTTAACCTGAATGCCAATTATTCAGTCATGCAACACTGGTCCAAGTACCTGTCACCAGCTCATCAGAGTACCCGAGTACCGGTCACC
The DNA here is from genome assembly GCA_018402905.1 of Glandirana rugosa. Classification (NCBI taxonomy): domain Eukaryota; kingdom Metazoa; phylum Chordata; class Amphibia; order Anura; family Ranidae; genus Glandirana; species Glandirana rugosa. Next base: position 42,819 of record BLSH010441323.1, read on the forward strand.
AGCCCATCTGAGTACCCAAGATCTGTCACCAGCCCATAAAAGTATCCGAGTACCTGTCACCAGCCCATCAAAGTACCCGAGTACCTGTCACTAGCCCATCAGAGTACCCAAGTACCTGTCACCAGCCCATCAAAGTACCCGAGTACCTGTCACTAGCCCATCTCAGTACCCAAGTACCTGTCACCAGCCCGTCAGAGTACCCGAGTACCTGTCATCAGCCCATCAGATTACCTGTGTACCTGTCACCAGCCCATCAGAGTACCCAAGTACCTGTCATCAGCCCATCTGAGTACCCGAGTACCTGTCACCAGCCCATCGGAGTACCTGAGTACCTATCACCTGCACATCACAGTACCTGAGTACCTGTCACCAGCCCATCAGAGTACATGAGTACCTGTCATAAGCCCATCATAGTACCCGATTACCTATCACCAGCCCATCAGAGTACTCGAGTACCTGTCACCAGCCCATCTGAGTACCTGTCACCAGCCCATATGAGTACCTGAATATTTGTCACCAGCCCATCTGAGTACCCAAGTATCTGTCACCAACTCATCAAAGTACTGAGTACCTGTCACAAGCCCATCAAAGTACCCGAGTACCTGTCACTACCTCATCAAAGTACCCGAGTACCTGTCACAAGCCCATCTGAGTACCCAAGTACCTGTCACCAGCCCATCAAAGTACCCAAGTACCTGTCACCAGCCCATCTGAGCACCCGAATACCTGTCACCAGCCCCATCAGAGTACCCGAGTACCGGTCACCAGCCCATCAGGGTACCAAAGTACCTGTAACCAGCCTATCAGCGTATCTGAGTACCTGTCACCAGCCCATCAGAGTACCCAAGTACCTGTCACCAGCCCATCAGAGTACCCGAGTACCTGTCACATGCCCATCTGAGTACCCGAGTACTTGTCACCAGCCCATCAGAGTACTTGAGTAACAGTCACCAGCCCATCAAAGTACCCGAGTACCAGTCACAAGCTCATCAAGGTACCTGAATAACTGTCACCAGCCCATCAGAGTACCCGAGCACCTGTCACATGCCCATCGGAGTACCCGAGTACCTGTCACCAGCCCATCAGAGTACCCAAGCACCTGTCACAAGCCCCTCTGAGTACCCAAGAACCGTTCACCAGCCCATCAAAGTACCCGAGTACCTGTCACCAGCTCATCAAAGTACCCGATTACCTGTCACCAGACCATCTGAGCACCTGAATACCTATCACCAGCCCATCAGAGTACCCGAGTACCTGTCACCAGTCCATCTGAGTACCTGTCGCCAGCTCATAAAAGTACCTGAGTACCTGTCACCAGCCCATCAGAGTACCCGAGTACCTGTCACCAGTCCATCTGAGTACAGGTCACCAGCTCATCAGAGTACCCGAGTACCTGTAACCAGCCCATCAGAGTACCCGAGTACCTGTTACCAGACCATTAGCATACCCAAATACCTGTCACCAGCCCATCAGAGTACCTGCCACCAGTCCATCTGAATACCTGAGCACCTGTTACCAGCCCATCAGAGTACCTGAGTACCTGAAACCAGCCCATCAGAGTACCCGAGTACCTGTCACCAGCCCATCCGAGTACCCAAGGTATTTAGGAAATTTTATGTGTAATTTATGTTCCTAGAATGCTTGATGGTGCTCCCTACGTGTTGGACCAGTGGACCCTTGGGGGCCTGCAGTAGCGAGGAAATACAGAGGACGTCATATGACACCCGCCTGGAATGGGAGATCCCATCTGCGGACGTCATATGACTATGGCCCGGTAGTGAAGTAGTTAACAGTTTAAATTTAAATTTGGTAGATGAAAATATGTCTTTTTGTAATTGTACTATGCAAACTTTTCAATAAAAAGTATTGAAACATTAACAGGTGTGAGCACTTGATGACTGGTGGCTGTGTCTTTTATTGGGTAGGTGGAGGTCATGCTAGCAAGCTTAGCTAGGTTATTTAACCACTTCATCCCTGGAAGGATGTTCCCCCTTCCTGACCAGAGCACTTTTTGCGATTCAGCACTGCGTCAATTTAACTGACAATTGCACGCTCGTGCGACGCTGTACCCAAAAAAAATTTACGTCCTTTTTCTCCCACAAATAGAGCTTTCTTTTGGCGGTATTTGATCACCTCTGCAGTTTTTATTTTTTGCACTATAAATAAAAAAAGAATGACAATTTAAAAAAAAAAAACAATATTTTTTACTTTTTGCTATAATGCATATTCTTCTACCTATTTTTGGTAAAAAAAAATCACAATAGGCGTATATTGAGCGGGTTACACGTCTAAAAAGTATGGGAATAGATTTATGGCCTTCTTTTCTTTTTTTAGTAATGGTGGCGATCTGCAATTTTTATCAGGACTGTGATATAGCCGCAGACATATCGGACACTTTTGACACTTTTTTAGGACCAGTGACATTTATACAGTGATCAGAGCTAAAAACAGCCACTGATTACTGTATAAATGTCATTGGCAGGGAAGGGGTTAAACTGTAGGTTGTGATCAAGGGGTTAACTGTGTTCCCTCACTGTCTTCTAAATGTGTGGGGGCTGGGCTGTTGGCCAGGGCATGACAGATCTTACTGTTCTCGATTACTGGGAACAGAAGATTTGTTAAATGTCCCCTCATAGAATGGAGATCCGCCGTGTTTACACTGGCAGGTCTCCGTTCTGCCTCTGTAACAGGCGATCGTGGGTTGTAAGCGGACATCGAGTCAGCCCTTCCCACATGCACGCTCATGGAGCGTGCTGCATGTGCGCACCACTGGCGGCGCATGCTCGCACGCAAATCGCACATGTGCGGCCAACATACAATGACAGCGGTTTGCGTTTTGCGCAGCCAAGCTGTCGCAGTACAACTGCGGCAGCTAATCAGCAACTGGTTAAATGCCAGCATTTGTGACAGATGTTTGGCCTAAGAACAGGCCTGAAATTTTCTTTGCATTGAGTATATTGGGTTACAAATAGATATGGTTTTTGTGGGTGCATAATTCCTGACCCACACCCCACTAAGTTTGTTGTTTGAGGATTGCTTCTAAATCTCAAATGTTAGACTTACAACTGCTATGTAATGGTTTAGATGAAAAGGAAGGTTCTGGCTAATTCAATTCTGCTGTGTGTGTCAATGTAGTTTGTGCTCTTACGTTTAAGCTTTTGTATTCATTTTGTTTGTTTTTGATTATGATAATTCTGCCATGCAACTTTTTGGGGGTTTGGGGCGAGGACGTCTGATCACAAAAAAGGTTAGTCCTGCTTGTTATTAGCTTGATTTGTATCCCTGCTTTTCTAATGTGATTTGCTTAATGTGTCTAATTTTTAGTGTCCTACCTTTGTAGATTGTAAGCTCTTTTGAGCAGGGCCCTTCTAACTATATTGTCAAATGCTGGAGCATCATTTCCATGTTTTTTTATTTTTGGCCCAATGACATTAATGTTCCAAATGTTTATACTAATGTTGAAATAAAAAGTTGATTGTTTTTTGCTTTATCTTTGATTTTTGCATACTCAAAATACATATTTTCTAAGTTCAAACGATTCATACCCCTTCAAATCTGTATTAAATCTAGTTGCATACAAAAGTATTTGGTTGTGCACACATGCAAGTTCTTGAGTAGAAAGTGCAATGGATGGGAGGGGGCAGAACCCCCCCCCCCCAAAAAAAACCTAAAAAAAATAAATCCCTGCTCCAAAGCTGAATTTCAGGGCTCTATTCATTTTTTGTGGACTAGATAAGCTATAAAACATGTCAACTAAATGTGAATTTTCTCTAAGCACCAAATTAAGAAAAAAATACCCCAAAAAAAATTTTAAACATAATTTGGCATGCGGTCCCCCCAAAATTGATACAAGACCCTTTGGGCCTTGCATAGATTTTAAGCTGGACTCCACACTAAAATGTAAAAAAAAATGGCATGGGGTCCCTCCAAAATCCATACCAGACCCTTATCCGAGCATGTAGCCGGAAGCTCAGGGTAGGGGGGGCGAGCGAATGCCCCCCCACCTGAACCGTACCAGGCCACATGCCCTCAACATGGGGAGGGTGCTTTGGGGTCTCCCCAAAGCACCTTGCCCCCATGTTGATGGAGCAAAGGGCCTCTTCCCAACAACTCTGGCCGGTTGACGGTGCTCCCTACGTGTTGGACCAGTGGACCCTTGGGGGCCTGCAGTAGCGAGGAAATACAGAGGACGTCATATGACACCCGCCTTTTAGCAAGGGGGCTCCCAGATCCCGACCCCCCCCTATATCGTACCCCTACCTATTCACCAAAAAAGTAGTGTAATGTGACAAAAGACAATAGGCAGTTTTTGATCCTTTATTAAAAATGTCTTCTTCTTCCCCCTTCTTCCTTTGGTCTACTTCCTCCTTCTCCTTCCCCGCTTCTTCCTCTGGTCTTCTCCTTCTTCCTCTGGTCTTCTCCTTCTTCCACTGGTCTTCCTCCGGTTTCTTCTCCCCCCGCTTCTTCTTCCACCTCCTCCGCCACCACTTCCACCACTGACCTGCTGAAGATCCAAAATGACCTTCCTCTGAAGCTGCGGCCCGCCAATCTGTCCGCTTCCGTTGGGCACATGTCATATATAACTATGGGGCATGGCCATCAGATGGCATCTCTTGTGACATCACGGACCCATAATGCCCCAGGTGGTGAAGTCTCTAGGGGCGGGATCTGTCAATGACATCATCCACCCCATCGCATCATCATCAGCGGTTAATTTTTTTAATCTTCAATTGGTCAGCGGAAGCAGCGGAGGCGGAGGAAGAAGAAGAAGACCAGAGAATGGAGTGGGGGAAGAAGCCAGAGGAAGACCGAAGGAAGAAGGAGAAGACCAGAGGAAGAAGCAGGGAAGGAGTAGACCAGAGGAAGAAGGAGGAAAAAGCGGGGGGAAGAAGAAGACATTTTTAATAGAGGACTTGTCAAAAACTGCCTATTGTCTTTTTCCACATTACACTCCCAGTGTTGAGGGCATGTGACCTGTTATGGTTTAAGAGGGGGGCACTCACTTGTCCCCCCCTATCCTGACCTCCAGGCTGCATGCTCAGATAAGGGTCTGGTATGGATTTTGGGGGGGACCCCACATAAATTTTTTTAGAAATTTGGTGTGGGGTTCCCTTTACAATCCATAACCAGAAGAGGAAGAAGGAAGCCAGAAGGAGA
>BLSH010441323.1:61658-79868 GCA_018402905.1 Glandirana rugosa
AAAAAATTGTATGGTGTGATACCCTCAAGAAGAAAGAACGGAGGTGGCAGTAAGGTGGATTAACTCACCGTCTGACAACAATCGACTAGCGGGCGCACGACCGCGCAATTGTCAGTTAAAGCGACGCAGCGCCGAATCGCAAAAAGGGCTCCGGTCCTAAAGCTGGAAATCCTTCCGGGGCTGAAGTGGTTAAGACCCGTCCTTGCTGTTCTTATCCAGGGCGATCAGCTAACAACAGTCTGCCACTCAATTAGGTGGAATGACGGTGGAGGCAAGAAAGAAGAACTCCCATAGTGTGGTATGTTAAAAAAAATTACCAAAGATTTATTGTGCCAAATGCTTGCATACATTAAAAGAAATAAAGAATCGCAGTGGGTATACAAAGATGGCAGCTGGTGCCTCTTACTCTGCTTCCAATAACGTACGTCCGGTCACTTCCGCCTACATGTTACGTCACGTCACGTGACTTCATCAGGGTAAACATAATCCCACTAGGAGTATTTATACACAGGCGATTGCCCTATGTATTTGAGGTGAGAGTTCTGTGAGCACGGGACGGAGATTTCAAAACATTCCCTGCACCCCTTTTTGGCGGAGCGCTGAAGGTTCCCCCCAAAATTGGCTGGGATCACACGTGTGAATCACTTCAAGGCATTTGGAATAATATTGCACATATTGCACCTTATATGTTATATCACAGAGACTTTCTTTGAGCACCATCTGCAGAACCACGCTGTAGTCCCCAGCAGTGCTCTCACTATTTGAGTTGGCGTTAGTCACAGATTGCCTATTGTATACATGTTAGTTCACGTATATGAATATATTTAAGGTATAGCATCACTTGAAGTATATTTTAGTTTGCACCCGAATGAACACTGTTTACTGTATTTTGGGAGCTATTTCATACACTGGTAAGATCTTCCCATAAGGCTGCGCAGTATCATCATTTCAGACTATAGTGGGCCATAGGTGTATTTGTTGAAGATCAGTGTAGCTGGGTAGCTGTGTAGTCATAGTCATATTCCTCCCACCCAAGAGGGCAGAAGCCCCGGGGGGGGGGGTGAGGTAACAGCCCAAAGAGTGGATAACCCAGCTATGCGTTGAGATTCAAAAGGGCCCAGTCAGTTTGAGAAGTAAAGAAGCATTAATATAAGGCTTGAAAAGTGTGAAAGATCTCACCCATTGTTCTTCAAGGATGATCCCGGGGTTGCGTTGCGCTTCCTTTTAGAGGGGGTTCGATGTCCGTAGGATTCAGGGATGGGTTGTAAGGAGGGGATTTGATCCTGCCACCCTGGCAGTTCTACATGAGCCATGTTGAGGTCTTTCAGGAATGTTGAAAGATCTTCAGTAAACCTCAATGTAGAAGAACGGCCGTTTTTAGTGGCAATCAAGCACACTGGAAAGCCCCATCTGTATGTCGCACCGTCTGACCGTAGCTGATCTAGTAGGGGCCGAAGCGCACGGCGTCTTTCCAAGGTTTCTTTTGAGAGGTCAGGATAGATGGTTAATTTAGCGCCATCAAAGTCTATGTCAGAGGAGCCCCGGAGCTTGACCATGATGGCGTTTTTCTCTTCATAGTAGTGAAGGCGGCATATCACGTCTCTAGGCAGGTCTGCATTGAGATTATGGGGGCGCAAGGCCCTATGGACCCTGTCAAAGTGCAATGTCTCGGTCGCCGGTTTACCCATGACGTTGTTTAGAATGCTGCCGATCGTGGGTTCCAGGTCATCGTCCTTTGTTGCTTCAGGGAGTCCCCTGATGCGCAGATTGTTCCTGCGGTTTCTGTTTTCAATATCTTCCAATTTATATAGGGTGGCACGGTGTGCGATTGCAAGTCTGGTTACCGTACTCTGCAGCTCTTTGATCGCCTCTTCTTGTATGTCTTGCCGCTTTTCTGTCTCCTCTACTCGTGTGAGCAGGTGCGCCATGTCTGTTTGCACAGCGGAAAATTCTTTTTTCATAGCTTTCTCGAAGCTGTCGAACATGTCAGCAATTGGATCCTGCTGGTGAGCCTGCTGGGGAGCCCGGGTTCTCCATCAGTTCCGAGCCATGAGAGGAGGCCGGCGAGCAGACGCCGGAGGAGGCTGTGTGAGCGGAGGGGGACCGGCTTTAGCGCAAAGCCTTAGCCTTACTGCACGGCGGTGTAGGCTCGATCTGTTCTGTGGTGAGGCAATGTTGGATTGAGCCCAAGGTGGCCAGTTTTGCTGCAGAGCTCTTCCCCAGCTTCTTACTGGAGTTTATACGGCCGTTAGAGCCTTTGGATCGCATTGTCAGAGGAAAATAGGCCTGCTGTCGTACAGAGCTCTCAATGCGAATTGGGAGGGAGGACCCCCACAAGAAGGGTTCCTACTCTCCCTTGACCTTCATAAAGCGTTTGATGCGGTCCAATGGCAATATATATTTGACATTATTCGCAAATGGAACTTCAGGGAACACTTCATTAATGTCCTCTGTGCCCTCTATTCGCTCCCAGAGGCCCAAGTCCACCTTCAGGGACATCTCTCCCAACCCTTTGGAATTAGAAGGGGTACTAGGCAAGGCTGTCCGCTCTCCCCTATCATTTTTGCAATTGCAATTGAAACTTTGGCAGTGGCCATCAGAGAGAATCCCAACATACATGGTATACGATGTGGCCCAACTTCCCACAAATGCGCCCTCTTCGCAGATGACATACTTCTCTTTCTATCATCACCCTTGGTCTCCCTCCCGAATGTCTGCCGGCTCCTGGACGATTTTAGCAAAATATCTGGACTTAAAGTCAACTACGAAAAATCCCAAGCCCTGAATATAAATCTCCCTGATGCTGCCCTTTCCGGACTCTCTGACAGTTTCCGATTTACCTGGAATAAAAACACACCTCCCATACCTAGGGGTCACCCTGACACAAAAATTTGCACTGCTATACGGGGCCAATTTCCCCCCCCACGTACCAAAAACTTGAAAAGGACCTACAAAAATGGTCCTCCCTAAATCTGTCCTGGATGGGTAAGATCAACACGGTGAAAATGACGCTCTTACCTCAGATCCTTTATCTCTACAGGTCCCTTCCCATCTCTGTAGTGAAATCCCATTTATCCCGATTTCAAGCTAAAGTCATAAAATTTGTTTGGGGGAAGAAGGGACACCACCTCCCTAAGTCTACCCTGTTCAGGACCAGGGACAGGGGGGATTAGGCCTTCCCAATCTGGAGTGGTATCTCTGGGCAGCCCAAATCTCCCAATTCTTGCTTGTCTATTTCAAGGGTGAACTCCCAGATTGGGTCAGCATTGAACGACTAGCAGTATCCAGGCACACACTAGACTTCCTTCTCTGGAGCAATCCCAAGGAGAGACCCCCGATACTCTCACCCACACTTTCACACTCCTTTGCAATTTGGACAGGTTGTGAGACCACCCCCACATAACGTTCAAGATCAGACCCTTGAGACACATTTTTCATAATCCAGATCCCCCCCCCCGGCCTAGACATCAAAGACTTCAGGTGGTGGCTAGATAAAGGGCTATACAGAATCAGACACTATCTCAGACCTCTAGGCCCAATCACCAAGGCCTATTGCATTAGCAAGCTCGATATGCCTCCCTCAGAACATTTTCGTTTTATTCAAATTCACAACTTTTTACACAAACTCTGGTCCTCCCTCCGAGAGGACGCCAGCATTGCAGGCTACAAACAATGGTGTGGTCAAGCCATGCAGAGGAGAGGGGGAATCTCAATAGTCTACAGAGCACTCTCCGAACCCCAGGTAAAAACCAGCTATATGCTAGCATGGGAGTCTGATCTTAATCAACATTGGTCTCCCGAAACCTGGCATAGGAGCTTTTTCAGATCCTACAAAGGGATTTTAAATACTGCCCTGATTGAAACAAACGTCAAAGTAATGTCCAGGTGGTACCTAACCCCATCCAAACTCTCTTTTATGTATCAGGGTTGCTCTCCCCTGTGCTTCAGAGGCTGCGGTATTAGGGGAAATATGCTGCACATATGGTGGGAGTGCCCCAAAATTAGGGGCTTCTGGAACAAATTCTATGCTCCAATTAGCAAGATTTCCCAAATACGGGTTACGAAGTCCCCACATCATGCTCTCCTCAATTTCCCAGTGGAATCCTCCACTAGGAACATGCAACGCCTTATAATTTGCTAGGGGCAAAAATTACAATAGCGAGGTCCTGGAAAAAAACTGCTGTTTCGATATCAATGGCTAAGAGGAAAATCTCTTGGATCATGGCCCAGGAGAAGATAGCCAGCATTATTTTGGACTCCTCTGGGAAATTTGAAGTGACTTGGGAACCGTGGGCCTCCTACATGAAGATACCATTGTGTTCTTAAGTCTCTCTGCATTGGGCATCCTCTGGATTTCTGCTAGTGGGCCTCATCTTTTTCTTTTCCTCTCTTCTATTTCTAATCCTTTCCTCTTTGGTACTTGCTTTTTCCTTATGTCCCCTCTCGATTGAGGGGTCTTATTTTTGAGTATTTGACATCTTATAATCTTTTTATAAACATGCGTGCCTTTGTTCCACGAGATGGACCACCTCTCCCGGTACAGTGAGTTCCCAGATGGGGTACGGGGGTCGAGGCCCATCCTCTTACTTTTGTATGGGTCAGCCCTGAGGGCTATAAGTTTTACACTGATGCCTGTTGTCCCTTTTGACAGATTTGCTTGCATTGTTATATGTACATAACTGATATCAAACAATGTAATTCTTGTTTCAACAGCGCTATGTACTTATCATTTTGTAATCAACTCAATAAAAATCTATTGAAAGTTAATTGGGCGCTATTATCCTGCCCCTCTCAATCACATATTTGCGCTATAGTAAATGACCCCCATTGTGTGTAACCACCCCTTTCCTATTTTCAACATGCTCCTTTCCCCAAACATGTAGGGCTCTGGCTGTACGCCCAATGTATTGGAGCCCACAGCAACACTCCAACATGTATATTACACCAGTAGTGGAACAGGTAATCAGATCCCTGATCAGATATCTTTTTCCAGTTCTGGTGGAAACAAATTCTTTTTTTTTTTTTTTTCAATATTGCTCATTGCATGGTGGCATGCCAAGCATCTGCCCCATGCATGGAACCCAGTCAGAAAACAAAATAATATACTCTTCTTATATATAGGAGGATCAATAACTCTTGTCTTTCTTTTAATGCGGGGGCTTTTTTGTACATAAACCCTGGATTTACTGGTAAAACAGGTCCCAACACTTTGTCCTTCTTCAGAATACTCCAATGATTTTTATAATCTTTTCTACCTGTCTAAACTGAACATTATAGTCTAACACCATTTTGTATTCAAAACTCCGGGTTTCGCGCTGATTACCATCCTGTAACAATAATTGTCTATCCATTTCTAGCACTCTTTTATTATCATTCAGAATAGATGTAGGATCATACCCTTTTTCAATAAATCTATTGGACAGAACCTCTGATTGGAGAAGATAGTCTGACTCCTTAGAGCAATTTCTACGTACTCTAATAAACTGTCCCTTGGGGATATTGCTCAGCCAAATATTGTGATGGCAACTATCTAATGATAGATAGGAATTCCAATATGTTGCCTTGAAGTAGCTTCTGGTAAACAACTGACCCTGATCCTTAAATATTTCTAAATCCAGAAAAACTATCTGTTCAGTGCTAACGGTCCAGAAATGGATAGACATAGATAGAAATCTAGAAATGGATAGACAATTATTGCTATAGGATGGTAATTAGTGTGAAACCCTTTTGAATACAAAATGGTGTTAGACTATAATGTTCAGTTTAGACAGGTAGAAAAGGTTATTAAGAATCATTGGGGTATTCTGAGGAAGGACAATTCTGAGGAAGGACAAAGTGTTGGGAACTCTTTACCAGTAAACCCAGAGTTTATATACAAAAAAGCCCCCCGGTTTAAAAGATAGACTAGCCCCAGCAGTTATTGATCCTCCTATATATAAGAAGAGTACATTATTTAGTTTTCAGACCGGGTTCCATGCATGTGGCAGATGCTTGGCATGCCACCATGCCGTTAGCAATATTGAAGAAAAGAAAGAATTTGCTTCCACCAGCACTGGAAAAAGGTATCTGAACAGGTATCTGATTACCTGTTCCACTACTGGTGTAATATACATTTTGGAGTGTGGCTGTGGGCTCCAATACTTTGGGCGTACATCCAGAGCCCTACATGTTCGGGCAGATGAGCATGTTAGAAATATTAAAAAAGGGGTGGTTACACACAATGTGTCTAAACATTTTAAGTATGTCCACAATAAGTTCATTTAAATTTTGGAAATAGAACAAGTGAAGAGACATTGGAGGCACCGTAATTATATAAGGCAATTGAGCAGGAGGGAATCTTCCTGGATATTTGAGACCAAGGTTCTTATCCCTAGGGGGCTCTATGTGGATTTTGATTTCATTTGCTTTATCAGTGACCGATAAGTAATATGAGAAGGTCTGTTAGTTTTAAAGGGTATTTTTAATTTAATTTTAAGTTTACTTTTATTTAATTTATTTTTATTTTTATTTATGCATATTGATTCATTTTTTCTTTTCAATAATTTTTATTAGTTTCGTCAACATGAAAATACAAACAAATCGAGTATTGGCAGACACGGCTGGAAGGAAATCAGACAATTAGTTTGAAAAACATAGGAGAACAAGAGTTTGTGCTTCATGAACAATAGAAAAAACATCAGTGAGAAAACTAGTCCTATCCTGGATGGCATTAGGAGCTGTTGAGGTAAAAGAGACAAAAAAAAAAAAAAACTATTGCAACTTATTTACATAGTAGTAGCAAATATAACTTCAGGTGGGTAGCCATAGCATTACCTATTGGAAGGATGAAGAAGAGGAGGTTGTCCCTCCTGCCACCCCAATGGGATCACACTGTGGACAGGGAGACTTTGGCGACCTTATACAGTCAACAATACTAAGTAAGCCTACCTGGGTGGTAGGGAGGAGAGTACTGTTAGGAAGTACATAATCTAAGAACATACTGTAGTTTACATCAATAAATGAGCACAATCAGTTATCTGAGATGTTGCCCAGATAGGGATTAAAGAAAGAACCAATCAGTGACACAGACAAGTATTCTAGGCTAACTGAGCACTGAAGGAAATCTATCTGCTTACTGATTAGCTTATGGCTTGTTATGAGTTAGAAGACTGTGCTAAGGTTTAATGACAGTTGATTGTTGTTTCATCTAGCTCCTGGAAGGAGCAGCTCTATTTGAACTTCCTGTAGCCAGTGCTGTTCATTCTACAGCGTTCCTGCACCTGTGACCCCCCCGGTATCTGTTCAGAGTGACTTGCTGTTCCTGTGACCCCGGCTACCCCTTTGGACTTTGCTGCTATCTGCCTGCCCTGACCTCGGATTGTTTACGACCACTCTTCTGCCTGCTCCTTTTGTACTTCAGCCGCCAGCCCGTTGCCGACCCAGCCTGCACCCGACTACCCGTCTGCCTGATCCCTCTGTAACTCGCTGTCAGCCAGTTGCCGACCTGGACCGCACCACTACTCTTCAGCCTGCACGAGCATCTGTGGACCCGTACCAGTCACCAGGGACCTGTCCAGCCCTTGTGCCCCCCTGTGCTCCCTGTCTGCACTACCAGGGGTTCCGGAACCAGGACCGCAAGAGAGGTTGCCCCCGCATAAGCCAGACTCTACCACCAGGTACGTGACAGCATCGAACAGCCATGTCTGAGTCTGCGCCGGGGCCCTCTCCTATAGAGGAACTGTGTGCTCACCTAGCGGGCCTGACCCAAGCTGTGAAAGGCCTACAGGAAGGCTACACCTGTCTGGAAAGTCAAGTCCAGAATCTGGCTACCCCAGCACCAGCCAGTGCCAGTCAGACTTCCTCCTGCACCCTAGTGACTTTACCTACCGAGCCTAAGGTGCCCATGCCCGAGCGATTCACGGGGGATCCCAGGAAGTTTTGGGCGTTTCGCAGCTCCTGCAAATTGTACTCTGCACTCCAGCCCCGCATCTTTTCTCTGGAAGCCACCAAAGTGGGCCTAGCCATTTCCCTCCTCCGGGATGAGCCCCAAGCCTAGGCTCATCGCTTGCTGGAGCAGAACACCCCAGAGACCTCTAGCCTGGACGGATTCTTCAGCGCCATGGCCCAGTTATACCAGGATCCCTACCAGGCGGCCACGGCGGAAGCGGCACTTCATGCTCTGCAACAAGGCGGCCGCCCGACTGAAGACTATGTGTCAGAATTTAGGCGCTGGAGCGCCGACACTGGCTGGAACGACGCCGCTCTCTGCCACCAGTTCAGACTGGGGCTCTCCGAGCCGCTCAAGGATGAGCTGGCACGCGTCGGGGCTCCATACACCCTGGACACCCTGGTCAGTCTGGCAATCCAAATTGACCGCCGCCTGCGTGAACGCAGAGCGGAGAGAGCCACCGGAACCCTGTGCCCCGCTTGGGCGTCACCCCAAGTGTCCAGTCCCCCAGGGCCGGGTCCAGTCGCAGCATCCTCCTCCTCCTCTTCACAAGACCGTCTTAAACCTATGCACACTGGAAGTCCCCACTCGTCTCTCTCTTCTGAAGAATGACAGAGACGCATGACCCTCAGCCTATGCCTATATTGTGGGGGTTCAGGACATTTGGTGCGAACCTGCCCCGCTAAGGCCAGTAGGGGTTCTATCCCCACCTTATCCTCACCCTATCGCTACAGCTCCCCGGAAGGAGTGTTCAAGTTCCAGCCATCTTGGACTCAGGAGCCTGTAGCTGTTTTGTGGATATATTCTTCGCCACCCAGCATCGGATACCTCTTCGACCTAAGGACCACCAGATGATTATCCGATTGGCTGACGGATCAATGATAAAGTCTGGTACAGTCACACATGAGACTTTCCCCCTGTCGGCTCAGATGGCCGAAGGCCACACAGAATTCCTGTTACTAGATGCCATCGAAACTCCCCTCTTTCCAGTCATCCTCGGGCTCCCATGGCTCCGGATACACAGCCCACATATTGACTGGAGTACCAGGGAGATTCAGTTTCTGTCCCCCTACTGCCGAAGTCACTGCCTGAAGCCGCTTCAGAGGGCGTCGCCCACAGTTCTCAGTATCAACCTGGATCCTGATCCGGAGACCTGTAGTACTGTCCCTGACGCATACCACGATTTCCTGGATGTCTTTAGTAAGAAGGGGGCAGATACCCTTCCTCCACACAGATCCTACGACTGCCTGATTGATCTGCTGCCCGGATCCGAAGTCCCTTTTGGCAGGATATTCCCCCTTTCTGAGGTGGAGCTGGTGGGTCTCTAAGCAGACCTTGAGAAGAACCTGCAAAAGGGCTTTATCCGGCCCTCTACATCCCCTGCGGGAGCCAGAATCTTTTTCGTAGAAAAAAAGGACCATACTCTCAGGCCCTGCGTTGACTATAGGTAGCTCAACAACATTACAGTCAAGAACCGGTACCCCTTGCCCCTGGTACCGGAACTCTCTCAGAGACTTGGCTCCGCAGCCATGTTCACCAAGTTGGATCTCCGCGGTGCCTACAACTTGGTCCGTATACGGGAGGGGGACGAATGGAAGACAGCCTTTCGGACTCGGTTTGGCCATTTCGAGTACTTGGTCATGCCTTTTGGGCTCTGCAATGCCCCGGCCACGTTTCAACATCTAGTGAACGACGTCTTCCGGGATTACCTTGATCTGTTTGTAGTGGTCTACCTGGACAACATCCTGATTTTCTCCCCCTCCCTAGAGGAACATCGCAGGCACGTTAAGTGTGTGCTCAGCCGTCTTCGGCAGTATGGGCTATACGCCAAGGCGGAAAAATGCGCCTTTGAGCGCTCAGACATCTCCTTCCTGGGGTTTCATATCTCAACCATGGGCACTACCATGGACCCCCAGAAGGTCTCAGCTGTCATTGACTGGGCAACGCCGAAGGACGAGAAAGCGGTGCAGCGCTTTGTAGGCTTTGCCAACTTTTATCGGAAATTTATCCGAGGATTTTCATCTGTCATCGCCCCGATCACTCAGCTGACCAAGCAGAATTCCCGCTTTGTCTGGACTCCGGAGGCACAAGCAGCCTTTCAGACCTTGAAAAAGTTATTCACCTCTGCTCCTGTTCTAAAACATCCCGACTCCACACGGCCATATATCCTGGAAGTGGATGCTTCAGAGATCGCAGTCGGGCGGTCTTATCCCAGTGACAGGGGCCTAAAGCCTCCCTACACCCCATCGCCTTCTTCTCTCGGAAGCTTACTCCACCCGAGAGAAATTATGACGTTGGGGACAGAGAGCTGTTGGCGATCAAGTCTGCCTTGGAAGAGTGGAGATATCTTCTAGAAGGGGCAATTCACCCTGTTTTGGTCTTTACGGACCATAAAAATTTGGAGTATCTAAGGACTGCCAAAAGACTCCGACCCCGCCAGGCTCTCTGGGCCTTATTCTTTGCACGATTCTGGCTCCATATTACATACAGGCCTGGTTCTAAGAACATCAAGCCGGACGCATTATCTAGAATGTTTCAGGAAACCGAGGAGGCGTTCCCCCCAGACACCATCTTACCTGCCCACAGCTTTTTACTGGTCCAGGAGGACCTTCTAACTCGGATCAGGCAGACTCTAGCTGGCTCCACAATACCTGAGGACTTCGGACTTTCAATAAAGGACGGGCTGTGGTGGTCGGGGACTCAGATATTTGTGCCTGAAGAGCTCCACCTAGGTACCCTAGAACTTTGCCACGACCAAAAATTAGCTGGACATTTTGGCATCCACAAGACCATGGAACTGTTATCCCGCACCTTCTGGTGGCCCCATATGGTTGAGGACTGTAAAACCTATGTGGGTGCTTGCCCCACTTGTGCCCAAAACAAGTCATAAAGGACCAAAGCCTGGGGCCTGTTGAACCCACTGCCTATCCCCAAGCGCCCCTGGTCTCAAATCGCTATGGACTTCATAGTTGAGTTGCCCCCATCTGCAGGATATAACACCATTTTCGTGGTGGTTGACCGCCTTACGAAAATGGCACATTTCATTCTGATGAAGGGCACCCCCTCAGCAATGGAAACAGCAAATATTTTTATCAATCAAAGTGTTCCACCTTAGGAATTGAACTGGCCTTTTCCTCGGCTTATCACCCCCAGTCAAATGGGCAAACAGAGAGGACCAACCAGACCCTTGAGCAGTACCTTCGCTGATACTCCTCGTACTCCCAGGATGATTGGGTCTCCTTGCTGCTGGTAGCCGAGTTCGCCTACAACAATTCGGTCCATTCTGCCACAAAGCAGTCTCCGTTCTGGGCGAATCTCGGCTACCACCTTACGATCCTACCCAACCTGTTACCTGAAAGTGCGATTCCCGCTGCACAGGAAATCACCCAGTTCTTGGAGAAGAACAACAAGCTCTTGCAGGAGACCCTCGCTCAAACCCAGGAGCGCAACAAGAGGACATTCAATAGAAGGAAGCGAGGAGAACTGGACCTACAACCTGGCGACCGGGTCTGGTTGGCAATCAAAAATCTGAGGCTATCATGTCCCTCCAGGAAATTGGGGCCGAGGTACATTGGGCCCCTTCCAGGGGAGAAAAATGAATTCCGTGGCCTACGAGCTTGATCTTCCCCCTTCACTCCGGGTCCATCCCGTATTTCATGTGAACCTCCTCAAACCAGTCACCAAGGATCCCTTCCCGGGGCGGAGAACAGCGCCACCAGAACCCATCCTGGTGGACGGAGAGGAGGAGTTCGAGGTGGAAACTATTCTTGACTGCAGAAGGAGAGCTGGCATTATGCAG
Source organism: Glandirana rugosa (assembly GCA_018402905.1). Classification (NCBI taxonomy): domain Eukaryota; kingdom Metazoa; phylum Chordata; class Amphibia; order Anura; family Ranidae; genus Glandirana; species Glandirana rugosa. The sequence goes on from BLSH010441323.1 coordinate 73,385, forward strand.
TTCCTGGTGAAGTGGAGAGGATTTGGGCCTCAAGAAAGCTCGTGGGAGCCAGAAAGCAACTTGCATGCCCAAGAGCTTGTTAGGACTTTTTGGAGAAACAATCCAGCCAAGAGAGCTTGGTGGGGCATCCGGAGGCTGCCCCTTGGGGGGGGGGGCAATGTTAGAAGACTGTGCTAAGGGTTAATGGCAGTTGATTGTTGTTTCATCTAGCTCCTGGAATGAGCAGCTCTATTTGAACTTCCTGCTTCCTGTAGCCAGTGCTGTTCGTTCTACAGCGTTCCTGCACCTGTGACCCCCCCAGTATCTGTTCAGAGTGACTTCCTGTTCCTGTGACCCCGGCTACCCCTTTGGACTTTGCTGCTATCTGCCTGCCCTGACCTCAGATTGTTTACGACCACTCTTCTGCCTGCTCCTTTTTTACGTCAGCCGCCAGCCCGTTGCCGACCCAGCCTGCACCCGACTACCCGTCTGCCTGATCCCTCTGTACCTCGCTGCCAGCCAGTTGCCGACCCGGACCGCACCACTACTCTTCAGCCTGCACGAGACGAGCATCTGTGGACCTGTACCAGTCACTAGGGACCTGTCCAGCCCTCGTGCCCCCCTGTGCTCCGGAGCTTCCTGTCTGCACTACCAGGGGTTCCGGAACCAGGACCGCAAGAGGGGTTGCCCCCCGCATAAGCCAGACTCTACCACCAGGTACGTGACATTATTTCTTGAAGTCGTACAGAGAGTTGAAGGGTGAGAAGAGAAAGGTAGCAAGAAAGAGACTGAAAGAAAAGGGATGTATATTGGGGAGAAGGAAGAGATATAGAGGAAAGGAGTAGAGGGGTAAACTAGAGTTGGGTCACTTGTGTAGAAATATCTCCAGGATCTAAGGGAATGCAAGAATATTTAGCCCAGGGTTCCCAGATTAATTTGCAAATATGAAATCTGTCTTGGAGAATGCTTACTATTTTCTCCTGGGTCATAATCCAGAAGATATTGCGTTTTACAGCTGGGAGTGGAACTGAAGTATTTTTCCAAAATTTTGCTAAAGTGATTTTGGCACCTAGAAGCATGAAAAAGACCAGTGCTTGTGTGTTTTTAGTTAGTTTCTTCACTATAAGTAGCGCTATTTCAGAGTTTTGGGGAACAGGGAAGTCTGTGACCTTGCATATTAGAGAGTATTAGAGAGAAAAGTCTGTTCCAAAAACGTTGTATTCGAGGGCAGGTCCATCATATGTGGAACAATGTGCCCAAGTGGGTGCAGCCCCTGAAGCACAATGGGGAAGCATCTGGGTAGATCTTAGCAAGGAGAGTGGGGACTCGGTAACAACGTGTGAAGATTTTGATGTTAGCCTCAATCACATAGATGTTCAATAATCGCTTAAAGGAGTGTTGAAAGCTATAGTTCCATTTTTTGAGTTCCCACTCTACCTTGATATCATCTTCCCAGGCTTGAGCATAGGGTGGTTTGGACAAGGTTCCTGCTAGCGAGGAGTAGATAATGGATATCCTGCCCCTCTGATCCATGCTGATGGAGCACCAGGTTTTGTATACTGTAATCCTAGGGAGGTCTGGTTTATTGGGCCAAATAGAGTGTAGATAGTGTGATATTTGAGAATATCTGAACCGTTCTGATGTGGGCATTTCAAGTTTGCTATCCGAAAGGGGGTCGTTGAAGAGAAGAACTCTCCTATTCTAAGCATACCTTTGATAAGCCACCATGTTCAAGCCCGGAGGGAAGTCAGAGTTATGGAATAAGTATGTTAAGAGATGGAGCGCCAAAATCAATGAGGGGTGTTTGTGCATGTGGTTGGAATGGAAAGGAAAGGGCTAAGGAATGGGATAGGGTAAGGGCCAAGATTGGGGTCTTATTTTATTGGGGCTCCAAAGTAGAAAGTCTATTGTGTGGGGTGGAACTGCTTGCCTCTCCATTGACAGGAAGTCTGGTTTTAGACCTCAGGAGTATGCAATGGAAATCTGGGCTAGCTGTGCTGCCTGGTAGCACCACCATATGTTGGGAAAGGCTAGGCCTCCTTGCATTTAGAGTCTGAAGAGGATATTCTTAGAGCATCTTTTACCTGTGGAACCCCATATAAATTTTTACATTTTGGATTGAAATTGTAGCAAATGTGTTGTCCTAATCAGAATGGGTAGAGATCAGAAAAGATATAAGAGGCATGGTAGGAGAGTCTTCTTGACAGCATTAATTCGGCCTAGCCGGGATAGATCATGTTTGGACCATATAGAAAGGTCTGTTGCTAGTTTTTGGAACATAGTTTTTAGAATGGTAATTAGGGGGGCTTGGCAAGTGGCTGTAATGGACGCACACTGAGAGAGCTCCAGAGCAAACACACAGCTCGATAGCCTAAAACCCTGCTTCTAATCACAGATGCCGGTCAAGCGGACTTACAGCACACCGCACACCCATTCAAGACGTGGATCAGCCACTTCAGTGGTCCAAAACATCTTGCATCTGTTTACAGCACAGACCTTGGCCCGAAACAGCATTGGGGGATCCAAGATGGTGCTGGCACACAACGATGAAGACTTTAGTGAGGACTCACAGTCGGCCTCAGAGGATACAGGTAGGGGAGCCTCACCCTCCGATCACCCCCTCCCCTACTCTGATATGTCTGGCTTTGCAGCTGACATAAAATCAACATTGAAAACCAATCGCATGATGATCACCGAGAAGTTAACGACAGTGGAGGCTGCAGAGAAGCAGAGGGACAGAGCAATCCACAGGCATGGAAAGAGCTAATGTCTCCCACGCGGCACACTTTATTGAAATTAACAGACATTTAGAGGACCTGGACAATAGAGGAAAGAGGAATAATATTAGGGTGAGGGGAATACCGGAGTCGGTAGAAGCAGACCAGATAACACCGGCCCTACAAAGAGTCTTTAACAGCTTGCTTGAAAAACTAAAAGACTCCGAAATTGAATTTGTGAGGGCACATAGAGCACTCAGACCACCTGGCCCAGATTCAGCACCCCCAAGGCATGTAATTTGCTGCCTACAGAGCCTTGCCCTCAAAGAGGACATCACGAGGAAAGCAAGAATTAGCAACAGAATCATATTTAATGGGGAGACCATTATGCTGTATCAAAATCTCTCCCAAATTACACTGAAAAATCGAAGGGCACAGCGCCCCCTACTGGAGAAGCTGAGAGAGAAAGACTTGAGATATACCTGGCGCTTTCCTTTTGCACTTCTTCTCACAATACGCTTTGTGAACACTGGCAGACCTCTGTGACATCTTAGAGCTGGGCCACATAGAGCTTCCTGAATGGTATGGCGTATTTCAAATATTCCTCATGGAGAAAAGTCCTCCTGGATCTCCTTTCCTCTCTCCAGAGAATAGACAAACAAAGAGGATGAACCACAACCGCAGTGGTGGATCCAAGGCCGGAACACCTAACCTCAGAGCTGCAATTCCAAGAGATCAAGATGTTGGATAAACAAAAGAGAGAAACCAAGGGAAATGTAACCATGGGATACTTCTACCCCTCCTGTTAAACTGTTAAGTTGTTAACTAAAGTTTAATTTTCCTAAAGCTACCTAAATGCCACTGGACGTCTAGATAAGCACAGTTTGAAATATTTCTAATATCAAGATCACCTGGTAAGTAGCTCAGGCCATGCCCTGACTTGGAACCGACTGAGATTTAAACTAAACTACAATGGTGACAAGCTATACTAAACACTCTGGACAGTGCCATTCATAGTTGCTTAGTTACATAGTTAGTCAGGTTGAAAAAAGTCCATCCAGTTCAACCAAAAATAAATAAATAAATAAAAAATAAAAAAATTATATATAACCATATAATCCCATATACAATCCTTCACCCACAGTTGATCCAGAGGAAGGCAAAAAACCACAGCAAAGCATGATCCAATTTGCAATAGCGGTGGAAAAAAATTCCTTCCTGATCCCCCGAGATCAACTTCACCTAAAAATGTTAGTACCCAGTTATATTATTTAATTCAAGGAAAGAATCCAGGCCATTTTTAACCCATTCAAATCCACGCTATTGCCAAAGTACGGCTCCAGCACGGATCTGAATTTCCGGGTGGACGTCCATGGACGTCTTGGCCATGTGCGCGCTCCTGGCGCGCACTCACAGGTGCATGGGCGTACCCGCGGGTTGGGCGGACTCGATGTCCGCCCGAGACCAGCGATCCCCTGTCAGACCTGCAGAATGGGGAACCGCTGATGTAAACACGGCGGTTCTCCATTCTGTTACAGGGGACATATCAGATCTACCGATCCCTGTCACTGGGATCAATTAGATCTGTTCTGTCCCAACCAGCACCGCCCCCCCACAGTTAGAACACACCCAGGGAACACAGTTAACCCCTTCACTGCCCCCTGCAGGTTAACCCCTTCACTGCCAATGACATTTATACAGTAATCAGTGGACATTTAAATTTCTGATCGCTGTATAAATGTCATTGCTCCCAAAAACGTGTCAAAAACGTCCGACATGTCTGCCCCAATTTCGCAGTCCCAATAAAAATCGCAAATCGCCGCCATTACTAGTAAAAAATACATAAATAATAAAAACGCCATAAATCAATTCCCATAGTTTGTAGACGTGATAACTTTTGCGCTAACCAATCAATATACGCCGATTGCGATTTTTTTTACCAAAAATATGTAGAATATATATCGGCCAAACCCGATGAATAATTTTTTTTTGGATATTTATTATAGCAAAAAGTAAAAAATATTGTCCTTTTTTTCAAAATCATCGCTCTTTGTTTGTTTATAGCAGCGATCATAAATGAAGCAGAGGTGATCAAATACCACCGAAAGAAAGCTCTATTTGTGGGAAAAAAATGATATAAATTTAGTTTGGGTACAATATCGCATGACCGCGCAATTGTCTTTCAAAATGCGACAGCGCTGAAAGCCAAAAATTGGTCTGGGCAGGAGGGGGGTTTAAGTGCCCAGTAAGGAAGTGGTTAAATCAATCTACCGTGCTGGTCAAAACCACCTCTGGAGGGAGTCTATTCCACATTTTCACAGCTCTAACTGTGAGGAAACCTTTCCGTATTTGGAGATGAGATCTATTTTTCTCTAGACGTAAAGAGTGCCCCCCTTGTCCTTTGTGATGACCTTAAAGTAAATAACTCAACACCAATTTCACTGTATGGACCACTTACAGTGAGGAAAATAAGTATTTAAACACCCTGCTATTTTGCAAATTCTCCCACTTAGAAATCATGGAGGGGTCTGAAATTGTCATCGTAGGTGCATGTCCACTGTGAGAGACATAATCTAAAAAAAAAAATCCAGAAATCTCAATGTATGATTTTTAAACTATTTATTTGTATGATACAGCTGCAAATAAGTATTTGAACACCTGAGAAAGTCAATGTTAATATTTGGTACAGTAATTACAGAGGTCAAACGTTTCCTGTAGTTTTTCACCAGGTTTGCACACACTGCAGGAGGGATTTTGGCCCACTCCTCCACACAGATCTCCTCTAGATCAGTCAGGTTTCTGGCATTTGTCGCTGAGAAACACGGAGTTTGAGCTCCCTCCAAAGATTCTCTATTGGGTTTAGGTCTGGAGACTGTCTAGGCCATGCCAGAACCTTGATATGCTTCTTACAGAGCCACTCCTTGGTTATCCTGGCTGATTGCTTCGGGTCATTGTCATGTTGGAAGACCCAGCCTCGACCCATCTTCAATGCTCTAACTGAGGGAAGGAGGTTGTTCCCCAAAATCTCGCAATACATTGCCCCGGTCATCCTCTCCTTAATACAGTGCAGTCGCCCTGTCCCATATGCAGAAAAACACCCCCAAAGCATGATGCTACCACCCCCATGCTTCACAGTAGGGATGGTGTTCTTGGGATGGTACTCATCATTTTTCTTCCTCCAAACATGTTTAGTGGAATTATGACCCAAAAGTTCTATTTTGGTCTCATCTGATCACATTACTTTCTCCCATGACTCCTCTGGATCATCCAAATGGTCATTGGCAAACTTAAGACGTGCCTGGACATGTGCTGGTTTAAGCAGGGGAACCTTCCGTGCCATGCATACCTTCTTCGATTTGTACTGACAGTTAGAGGGAGCCTGACCCCGAGGTACGTTCTAGAGTGGAGCACCCCAGAGTTACTAGGATTCCTTCCACTCTTTAGTCGGGTCTTGATGTGCCCTCCTCGACCAGTTACTGGACTTTTCTCGACCCTGGTGGCAAAGGTTCCAATGACAACCATTATGTGATTCTGCAGTACCAAACTTTAGTACGTACCGTGCCTTCCAAGGGGACGAATTTGGTCGTGTACAGGTCCGTGCAGAATTCAAACGGTTACTGGTAAACCTACTAGGTCTCCTCAGTACCCTCTTTCATTACACTAGTCTACTCTGGTTTTATCTTGAAAACCCAGTATTAAGGTGATTTGTACAAACCTCCTTCTTTTTACTACTCATGGTAGGGTTCTTGTGGTAGGGATGACACTTCGTACCCCCACCATCGTAGTAC
>BLSH010441369.1:18601-28699 GCA_018402905.1 Glandirana rugosa
ATTTACCTATCTTTTGACCGATTTTCTGTCTTAAGTCTCTCATCACCAATTACTAAGAATAAGACTTACCATATTCCAATAGTCACCACATGGGGTTCCAAGCTCTCTGAATTCTGTCTTTTAGCCAGTTTTCTATCCATTTACAAACTGATCTTTCCAAGCCTGTAGACTTTACCTTACACATTAGCCGTGTGTGGGGAATGGTGTCAAACGATATTGCAAAATCCAAGTATACCACGTCCACAGCCACCCCTCTATCCAAGGGTTTACTTACCTCCTCATAAAAAGAAATCAGGTTTGTTTGACAACTTCTGTCTTTCATGAATCCATGCTGTCTGTTGCTTAAAACATTTTTTTCCAACAAGAACTCATCTATGTGGTCTTTTATTAAACTCTCCAGTAACTTCCCAGCTATAGAAGTTAAACTAACAGGTCTATAGTTGCTTGGTAAAGACTTTGATCCCTTTTTAAATATGGGCACCACATTGGCCCTACGCCAATCCAGTGGTACTATTCCAGTCATTAACCAGTTCCTTAGCGAGTCATTGTGAAATGACGTCGGCAGGAACCTCTCGTCGATCCGGGCCGACGTCATATGACGTCGGCCGCTTCTCGCTGCTACTGCAGGCCCCTGGGGGCCCACAGAGCGGCGATCACGGATCGATCGTCTGCCAGGGTTCTTGTCCCCCCCCAATTGGGGTAAAGAGCCAATAAAATTGGCTCTTTACCACGTGATCGGCTGTGTCCACTCACAGCCGGTCACTACCGATCTTCCCGTGCACGCCCCCGGGGGCGCACAGCCGCCGATCGGGGCTGAGGCTTGTCCCTCGGACAAAGCCCAGCTCCCATCAATGTAAAGAGCCAATAGAATTGGCTCTTTACCACGTGACCGGCTGTGTCAATCACAGCCGGTCATATGGTGTAAACAAACGGTTCTCCCTGTCACACACCGATTGTGTGTGACAGGGAGAATGCAGTAACAGCTCGTTATCGCCTACTGTACACCAAGCACACTGATCACCCCCCCAATAAAGAGGACCTGTCACCACCCCATCAAAGTACCTGTCACAGCCCATCAGAGTACCTGTCACCTGTCTATCAAAGTACCCTAGTACCTGTCACCTGTCCATCAGAGTACCCGAGTACCTGTCACCTGCCCATCTGAGTACCCAAGTACCTGTCACCTGTCCATCAGAGTACCCGAGTAGCCGTCACCATCCCATCAGAGTACCCGAGTACCTGTCACCATCCCATCAGAGTACCTGAGTACCTGTCACCAGCCCATCAGAGTACCTGAGTACCAGTCACCAACCCATCAAAGTACCCGAGTACCTGTCACCAGACCATCAGAGTACCCGAGTACCTGTCACCAGCCCATCAGAGTACCCGAGTACCTGTCACCTGCACATCAGAGTACCCGAGTACCTGTCACCAGCCCATCAGAGTACCCGAGTACCTGTCACCTGCACATCAGAGTACCCGAGTACCTGTCACCTGCCCATCAGAGTACCCGAGTACCTGTCACCTGCCCATCAGAGTACCAGAGTACCTGTCACCTGCCCATCAGAGTACCTGTCACCTGCCCAACATAGTATCGGAGTACCTGTCACCAGCCCATCAGAGTACCCAAGTACCTGTCACCTGCCCATCAGAGTACCAGTGTACCTGTCACCTGCCCATCAGTGTACCAGAGTACCTGTCACCAGCCCATCTGAGTACCCAAGTACCTGTCACCAGCCCATCAGAGTACCAGTGTACCTGTCACCTGCCCATCAGTGTACCAGAGTACCTGTCACCAGCCCATCTGAGTACCCAAGTACCTGTAACCAGCCCATCAGAGTACCTGAGTACCTGTCACCTGCACATAAGAGAACCTGAGTACCTGTCACCAGCCCAGCAAAGTACCCGAGTACCTGTCACCTGCCCATTAGAGTGCCCGATTACCTGTCACCAGACCATCAGCCTACCAAAGTACCTGTCACCTGCCCATCAGAGTACCCAAGTACCTGTCACCTGCCCATCTGAGTACCCAAGTACCTGTCACCAGCCCATCAGCGTACCCGAGTACCTGTCACCTGCCCACCTGAGTACCCGAGTACCTGTCACCAGCCCATCAGAGTACCCGAGTACCTGCCAACTGCCCTTCAGATTACCCGAGTACCTGTTGTGACGAACGCGGGTATCAGATTGCTGCCCTCCTCACCGACCGGTGACCAAGGGCCCCCCTGATCTAATACCACACTTGTCACAAACGTAACAATGCCACTCTCAGCTGCTTTCAGCACAAAGATTTCCCAGTTTGCGGGACCACCGACTAAGTGTCAGCCGCCTGAGAGCGATTGTTTCCTGGCTAATTCAAACAATTAACCCCTTTACTGCCACCACTTCTGGATGCCGGCCAGAAGACCCTTATGTTAGCAATACCAGTATTTCAGAATAACCGCCTGTACACACACTGTCACCGCAGAGAGATATATTCAGATGCGTTATTCTAAAAACAGTAGCGCTCTTCAAAGGAACAGATTCGTAATAGTTGCATTAAGAGCTTTAGGGACAAAATTAACACTTTTTAAAATAAGGTTTAATAATGAAAAGGTCAAGTTTTAGGTGCAGTAAAATATTTACAGAAAGATAAAAGTACAAAGTGAGACAAAATTGCAGCGAAAGAGAGCAGAATGAAAAAATACCTTGCATTTGAAATGTCCGTGCCTAATCAGTTTTTTGAAGATGATTTCCTGGTCCTCTGATGTTTTATTGATGGAAAGTGAGAACTGCCCCAATTGCTCTTGACAGTCCCTTTTCTCTGAATCACCAGGGGTGGAGCCATACCTCTCTGGCCATTCAATAAAAGTGGGCGTTTCCTTAGACAATGTCCAGGGTGGACTGTGGAGATACATGCCTCATAATCATGCATGGATCATAATTTGTGATTGGACCGTCCGACACATCTCACAGCAAGAAATTTAATTTCAGATTGCATAAAGCTTTCAAATGACTCCAAACACAAGGATTCTGAGACCTTCCCGGACCCTGGGGAGGGAACAGACTAATTCTACCCCTCCTTGGGTAACAAGGGGTGAATGTATATCCTTGAATTATCCGCGCCGAAATTCTACATTCAAATATGTATGTTTTATCACTATGGCATATTCCTACTGGAAATTATGGGCTGATGTAGCTTTTATGTAAGTTTAAGGCAGAGAGAGAGAGTCATCCCTAGGTCAGACCTGCCAGGGTAATTTATGGGCCAACATCAGTTTGTTGTATGTTTGTTCAAGATAAGCCGACAGGTCTTCTCCTGGCCTGGCCATAAACCATAATCAGAGGCCCCTTTTTAGTTGATCTGGCCAGAGACAGAGGGGGTGTAAAGGACAAGCTTGTTCTAACTGCCATGTTAGAAGGAGAGAAACCGAACATAACCCTTTACGTAGCTTCTCTTCCAAGATGGAGTAGTGTTGCTTCGGGTCTGGTATCATTACTTCGCGTGGGTCTCACACGTGATACCATCACACCTGTCACCAACCCATCTGAGTAACCGAGTACCTATCTCCAGCCCATCAAAGTACCCAAGTACCTATCTGCAGCCCATCAGAATACCCGAGTACCTATCTGCAGCCCATGACTCATAGAATATACCTCGGGTGTTCGCTTTCCGAAATGGGGTCATTTTGTGGGTAATTCCACTGTCCTGGTGCTTCGGGGCCTTCAAAAGTGTGATGGGTATGAATGAAATTTTACGTGTAATTTATGCACCTAGAACGCCTGACGGTGCTCCCTGCATGTTCGGCCTCTGTATGTGGCCAGGGTGTGAAAAAGTCTCACACATGTGGTATCGCCATACTCGGGACGAGTAGCAGAATATATTCTGGGGGGTAATTTTTGTGCATGCTATGTGTTAGAAATATCTTATAAATTGACCACTTTGTGTAAAAATAAAAGCGTTTTCATTTTCTTTCCACGTTTTTCGAAGACTTGTGAAAAAAAATGAACCATTCAAAAGACTCATAATGCCTCATAGATTATACATTGGGGTGTTTGCTTTCCAAAATGGGGTCATTTTGTGGGTAATTCCATTGTCCTGGTGCTCCAGGGCCTTCAAAAGTGTAATAGGTCCTAAGGAAATTCTGCTCCTAGAATGCATGACGGTGCTCCCTGCATGTTGGACCTCTCTATGTGGCCAGGCTGTGAAAAAGTCTCACACATGTGGTATCACCATACTCGGGGAGAGTAGCAGAATGTATTTTGGGGTGTAATTGGTAGTGTGCATATGCTGTGTGTGAGAAATAACTTGTTATGACAATTTTGTGCAAAAAAAAAAATAATAATTTCTTAATATTCCCAAGAATTGTGGGAAAAAAGTACAACTTCAAAAAACTCGCCATGCCTCTTACTAAATACCTTGGAATGTCTACTTTTCAAAATGGGGTCATTTGAGGGGTATTTGTACTTTCCTGACATTTCAGGGCCTCAAGAAATGAGATACGCCATCAGTGCATCAGGTGTGATCAATTTTCAATGATTGGCACCATAGCTTGTAGACTCTATAACTTTCACACAGACCAAATAATATACACTTATTTGGGTTATTTTTTACCAAAGACAGGTAGCAGTATAGGTTTTGGCCCAAATTTATGAACAAAAATTACTTATTTGCAAAATTTTATCACAGAAACTAAAAAAAGTTTTTTTTTTTCAAAATTTTCACACTTTTTTCAATTATGTCGCAAAAAATAAAAAACCCAGAGGTTCTTAAATACCACCAAAAGAAAGCTCTATTTGTGTGAAAAAAAAAAGATAAAAATGTTGTTTGGGTACAGTGTAGCATGAGAGAGTAATTGTCATTCAAAGTGTGAGAGCGCTGAAAGCTGAAAATTGGTTTGGGCAGGAAGGGGGTATGAACGTTCTGTATTGCAGTGGTTAAGGAGTCCCTAAAAATTATATACAATGACTTTGAAATGACAGAGCTCAATTCTTTTAGGATCTGTTCGGAAGCCAGGAACGAGCCGGAAGTGTCCGGTTGTGTAAACCTGCATAATTGACAATTCACAATCGTGAAGTGGCAATTTAATTGAAATAGCGAAATGCAGCGCACATTAGCATCTTTTTCAATGTGATAATATTGAAGCTGCTTTGCTGGTGATACTCATGTTACGAACGTAATGAAAGACATTTGTTCTGTAGTGCTAGAAATATTATTCACATTATTTTTGTTGTTTTTTTTTTTTTGCACATTCCACAATATCATTCTCCCTGATATTTTTTTTATTTTTTTTATTAATCTTTATTAAATTTTCTTTTAATCCATAAACCTCTTAAATGAGTGCATACAACATATCATATACCAGCCCCTCCCCCCCAGTCCCTACCCCCCCCTTATTGCTACATATCTTTGTAACACTAAGTTCCGTTATTATTATACCCCCATCACTCGTCCCCCACTACCCATTCCACAACCATCCACCCCACATACGAAATATCTCATATCACCCATAATTAGTTATTCACTTAGTGCCTCTAAGGAAGGTATCTGGCTATCCAAGGACCCCATTTTTTTTCAAAGTCTCCAAATTTGCCTCTTTTCACAAACACCCCTTTTTCTTTCCATATGATCTCATCTATTGATTTTCTCCAGCCATCTAGAGTTGGGGTAGGCTTGACTGCCACCTTTGTGCTATCAACCTCCTTGCTTGAAATAGACAGCCCACTACCGCAATCGGCAGGGCATTCCCCGCTCCGTCCCTTGACATACCACTCATTATACAGTGTCATGCGTCTATTTCCAGTGAGGTATTAAAGACTATGTTGATTACTTCAACCATCCCCTCCCAGTACCTGTGTAATTTTGGACACCTCCATAGCATATGCATTAAATCACCTATATTCTGGCATCTGGGACATTTATCATCTTGCCTTTTCCCAAATGTATATAGTTTTGTGGTGTATAATAGACTCTGTGTATCAGGAAGAGGTGCGATACTCTTTGGGAAGGGGCCATTGATACTTGTGGGCATAATCTCAGAATATTCTTCCACTGATCCCCATTTATTAATCCCCATTTATTCTACCCTATGTTCTTCCTCCCTCCTACCAAAATTCATATATAAACTAGAGATCAAGCCCTTTACTGGACTTGGTCTTATCACCTTTTGTAGGAGGGGGACACCATCCAGTTCTATCCTCTGTTTCCTGAATTGCTTAGCCAAAGCATGTCTGACCTGTAGATATGTATAGAATGAATGGTTCGAGATTCCCCACTCCTCTCTTAAATCAGTAAATTACTTCATGTTACCATCCACATATAATTGTGCAATGTTGTGCAATGTGGATAATCCCACATCTCTTACATTCCCTATTCATCTCTGTTTCAGTAAGTTTTTTTAAACGATTATTATCCCGTAAGGGTGTGTACTCCGAGAGATCCTTACATCTCATTGTAATTTGACTAGGCTCCAGATTCTGACAGCCATTGTCAATGTTGGAGTCCCAGGGGCAAAAGAATTGGCCTCCAATGCCTCCACGATTGCCCCATGTGTAGTACATTCCAACATGAGGCGGTCGTTAGTATCCAACCCTCCCTGCACCCCACATCCCGCCAAATGTTGTAATTGTGTTGCTAAGTGATAGTTCCTGGGGTGAGGGAGAGCTACCCCCCCTCACTCTGTTGCAGTTGGAGGGTATTCAAGCGAATCCTAGGAGCTCCCCCCCTCTATATTAATGTCCTAAAGAGTGTATCGATATTCTGAAACCACCTTTTATGGATCCAAACTGGTGAGTTGTGGAGCAGGCACAATAATTGCGGAAGCCACACCATTCGGATAAGGTTACATCTCCCTGCCATAGAGAGAGGGAGGTGTCTCCATGTCTCACCTTTATTTTTTAAATTTGTTCAAGAGTGGGGTCATGTTATTGACTAAGTAGTCCTTTGGGTCCTTTGAAAAGGGTATTTCATTCTGTCTGCTACTACTAAATTGGGAATTGAAGATAGCAACGGGGTACTAAGTTGATCCACCGGTAAGAACACTGATTTTTCCCAATTAATGTTAAGACCGGAGAATGCCCAGAAGTCTTTAACTAGTTTTATTGCATTTGGGAGTGAAGTTTGGGTGTCCCCCAAAAATAGCAAAATGTCGTCCGCATATGAAGCGACTCTCCAAAAACACGTTGGAAGCCCCTCAATTCTGCAGACGACCTAATCGCTACCGCTAAGGGCTCTATTGCAAGGGCGAAGAGCAGGGGCGACAGTGGGCACCCCTGTCTCATCCCCCTCGCCAACCCAAATCTCTCCGAACATATCCGATTAACCTGGACCTTAGCGCTGCGGTCATTATAAAGGGTCTTAACCCATGCGATAAAAGAGGGACCGAACCGGAAAGCTTCCAGAACCCACCAGAGATATTTTCAATCCAGACTGTCGAATGCCTTGATGGCAGGACAGCCCTTGAACCAACATTTGCAGTCTGAATTTGTAAATTTAAGAATACTCTTCTGATATTTATACTGGTACACCTGTTAGGAATGAGCCCTGATTGATCTGTGTGTATAAGCTTCTGAATGATCTGGTTTAATCTGGCAGCCAGAACTTTTTCTAGGATCTTAATGTCTGAGCATAATAATGAAATTGGTCTATATGAAGACATCTCTAATGGGCTCTTCCCTTCTTTATGTAAAACTACTATCATAGCTTCGTAGCTTCCCTCATTGAGGGGGGGGGGGGCTTTCCCTCGTCTGCCGCCCAACAAGCTGTTTTTAAAAGTTCTGGTAACAATATTTTCCCATACCGTTTGTACACCTCGATGGGTAACCCATCTGGGCCAGGCGTTTTTTGACTTGCCATTGACCCCACAGCTTTTTGAAGTTCCTCCAATGCTACAGGGGCCTCTAAATCCTCTATCTTTTTCAGAAAGTGTTGGGAACTCTAGATTACCCAGGAATTCTTCAATTTTGACTCCTGTTTCTCTTTTTTGAGCTTTGTAAAGATTCTCGTAGTATTCCTTGAATACCTTTGTAATCCCCAACATATGTGAGGTAGTCTTACCCCCGAGGTTTGTATTAGTGGTACCGATTTTGTGGGTGAGTTGTTCTTGATCAAAAAAGCAAGAGCTCACACTTTCCCACTCCATATAGAGGTTTTGCCTAAGCGCTAACTTCTTGTTTTCCTCTCTTAATAATGCAGATCTATACACCTGTTGCCTTTCCATCAAGATTCTATATTTCCCCTCCCTGGGTCCTCAATATATTGGGTCTCTGCCCTCTCCACCTCTACCCTGACGGCCTCCTCCCACTTCTTAGATTCCTTTTTAATCTTGGCTATTTGTTCAATTAATAAGCCACGGAGAAACGCCTTTAAGGTGTCCCATATTATCCCCACGAGGCCGTGCCTGAGTTTGCCTTCACAAACTCCTCCAAAGCTGCCAGAATTCCATCTGATTTGTCCATTAGTTCCAGCCAGTATGGACCTAACTTCCCATCTCTTTTAACACAACACCACCCAGTGTCTACCAACAGCACGAGAGGAGAATGGTCGGACAAACCTCTAGGCAAGTATGAGACATCATTAATTAGATGAAAATCCTACTCATTGCCTATAGCCAAGTCGATCCTGGATAATGAGGCATACAAGCTCAATAGGCATGAAAATTGCCGCTCCCCCGGATTATACTGCCACCAAATATCCATTTACCCTGCCTCTTCCAAGAATTGGGAGAGTTTGCCTCCCGACGGGCCCCCTCCCCCTCTCCTCCTCTCCTCAGGGGCAGTCTATCCCTACTCTCATCAATGACCATATTGAAGTCTCCCATCATTATAACTGGGATATGGGGTTTATCCAAAATGAACTCCAACATCTCATATAGGATCTCAACTTTAAATGGTGGGGGCATATATACATTGACCAAGACCATTTGCTTGTTTTCTATTAACCACTTCCCGACCGCCGTATGTGAAATGACGGCCGGGAAGTGGCTTAGTTATCCTGACTGGACGTCATATGATGTCCTCAGGATAACAAGCCGCCGCGCACCCGGGGGGGCGTGCATCGCAGCGATCGGTGGTGTGGGAGGTCAGTCTCGGTAAAGTGCTTCCATCCGAAGCACTTTACCATGTGATCAGCTGTGACCAATCACGGCTGGTCACAGTGTAACACAGGAAAGCCGTTTATCGGCTTTCCTGTACTCAGGTCTGCACACCTGAGGAGTGGAGAGCCGATCGGCTGCATCCCTGACAGGGAGGGTTTGTGCTGATGATTTATCAGCATAGCCCTCCCTCGGATCGCCACCCTAGACCACCAGGGAGCCTGCCCAGTGACCACCAGGGATGTGCCCACCCAGGACAACCAGGGACCCGATCTGGACCACCAGGGAGACCCCCCTAGACCACCAGGTAAGAGACATAGTGCCCAATGTGGATGGCACTCAGTGCCACCTTCAGATGCCACCCTAGAGCACCAGGGAATGAGCCCCTATCAGTATATATGCCCACCAGTGCCAACAGTGCCCCTATCAGTGCTTACCAGTGCCCATATCAATGCATACCTGTGCCACATATCAGTGCCCACCATTGCCACCTACCAGTGCCCACCTATCAGTTCCACCTATCAGTGCCCAGTGCCACCTATGAGTGCCAATCAGTGCTGTCTGAGTGCCCATCAGTGCCGCTTAGCAGTGTCCGTCAGTGCTGCATATCAGTGCCCGTCAGTGCTGTATATCAGTGCCACCTATCAGTACCCGTCAGTGCTGCTTATCAGTGCTGCCTAACAGTGCTCATCATTGCTGCATATAAGTGCCTCATCATCAGTGCCACCTCATCAGTGCCAATCAGTACTGCCACATCAGTGCCCGTCAGTGTAGCCTCATCAGTGCCCTCCAGTGATGGAGAAAATTTACTTATTTACAAAGTTTTGTGACAAAAATAGAGAACATTTTTTTTTTCAAAATTTTCGGTCTTTTTTTATTTGTAGCGCAAAAAATAAAAACCGCAGGGGTGATCAAATACCACCAAAAGAAAGCTCTATTTGTGGGAACAAAATGATAAAAAATCTGTTTGGGTACAGCGTCGCACGACTGCGCAATTGTCATTCAAAGTGCAACAGCACTGAAAACT
>BLSH010441369.1:49866-63354 GCA_018402905.1 Glandirana rugosa
GCCCTCGGCGGTCAGTGCCGTGCTAGAGTCACTTCCTTCCCGTGCCTCCGGCAAAGAAGTGACGCGCACACGGGCCACTGCATCCGTGTAGCGTCATGTGACGTATAGAGGATTTGGCATGTCCAAACCCTCTATACGTCTCGTGAATGTCCATTCGGTATAATATCCCAACTGTTGGTGAAATTTAGGAGAAAATTGTGATAGGAATACAACCATTTCGTAAAAACACAGTTTATAATAACGTTACAATACACGACTTCATCATAAAAAAAAGAGAGGTGTCAAAGGAAGGTTGGGTCTCGTTACCGTCCTTCAACGACGGGTATTCCCATCAATAGCACCTCCACAGTTGGGAAAATCCTATTGGTGCAAAAACTGGGCAGCAACTTCCTGCCATTGCTCTGGGTTGGAAGGAAACTGTGGAGAGAAAAAAAATACTACTTCAGCACATAACATTGCAATAATATTTGACACAAAAATGCTTTACCAACATAAGGATAGTGTTAAAAGAGGATTTAAAGTGGTTGTCAACCCTATAATATGGCTTACCTGTAAGTGCTCTGCATATCTCCCAAACCTGTACGGTTTAGGAGATATGCAGTGTACTGCGATGTGCCTACGTCACCGGGCACACGCGCAGTGAAGAAACGGCCTCCGTGCCCTTCCTTCACTGAGATCGTGCCGTGACTGGCGGCTCCCGCGCGACTCCGGCCAGCCACAGAGCTGGAGATCGCGGCCCCGTAAGGAAGAGGGGCTGAAGATGGATGGGGCCTGGAGCGGGGACATCGCTGGACATTGCTGGACATCGCCGGCTTCCAATGCAGGTAAGTGGCACATAATGGGCTAATATGCGATGCATACTAGCCCATTATGCTTTTACATTCCAGGGTAACATAGAGGAAGTAAACCCCATCAGGGTTTACTTCCTCTTTAAATAACAAAGTGTAAGGTGAACTTATTTACTTTCTCACCCCACTCTGGTGGCCCATTTGTCAACTTTCAGGGGGGTAGTAGGTAACGGGTAGATGTTTTGGACAGGTAATCCTCTCCAGTTTCGTGAGAGCTTGCTACAGGAATAATGGTTGTTAGTTTGCCGACTCCCTCCTCTATTGCCAGCCCAGTGGATAGGTAAGAAGTGTCATAATCTAAAGCTACATACACACTATACAATCAGAATCACATTTTTCCATTAATATTGAACCACCAATATAATAGGAGGTCAAATTATGAACTAATCAAGCAGGCCCTTGCACTACATGGTTTGGGTAATTATTAAGGAAATGTGACCCCCAAAAGATGGAGACTGTGTACGGGATATTACATGTCAGGAGATACAGTATTTTGATAGGATGACTTTAAAAAAATTTTCGGGGGGGATTATCTTTGACATAATAATAAGGCCTCAGGCACTCTGCAGGATCTGAAACACACAAATAATGTTTGAAAAGTTTCTTTTTTTGGGGGGGTAAGGCCCAAAATGTAGCTGACCAAAATCATTCGGAAGTTACCAGGCTGGGTGTGTGTGGACACAGGATAACATGCTGGGGAGGTTAGTATAGGAAAATAGATGTATAGACTGAAAAAAGGAGCTGAAAAACCTTAGAGCATGCATGGGGCCAAAGAGGACAGTCACAGCATATTGTAATCTTGCCAATTATGTGTTCAACAAAAGGGAAAATACAACATTAGCAAGCAAAACACATAGAATGTTGTATTAACATAAAACCTACCTTAATATAGTCCTTCTGCAGCACCTGAATGATGGCTGTGCAGGTCTCAGGATAATGAACTTCAATCCTGGAGTCTTCTTCCTGTCATCAGGTAACGCAAGGTGGCAATGAGTCTTTGCTCAAGGGAGATAGCAAGGTGCATGCATGTGTCCTGCTTCTGGATATAGGGGGACAATGCCAAGAGGTGGTTGAAGCAGGGCTCAGTCAACCATAAATAATTCCTAAAATCATCAGGATTATTCTCCTGTAGCTCCCTGAATAAAGACATATGACCTAATTGGTCACGATTAAGCAACCAAATTTTGGTCCAACAACTCCTCTTTCTCCTCTTCCTACGTTGGACATGGGTCCAAACTGCCGACAGCCAATTTGGACAAAAGTTGGACGTTCGGTCATATGATCATCGGCTCGTGTGTATGATTCATTAGACAGTCCCACCAAAAGTACAAAAATGTCACTATGGGGAACAATCTGGCGAGGGTGAAATAAATTTAAACAAAAAATGTAAATATGTGTCAAAAAACATGATAATCTCCTCCAGAATTCCCTAAAGAAATATGAAAAAAAAAAAACAATGACACAAAACACAATAATATATGTATGTACATTAGGAATGGGCCAAACACCCCCCGGTTTGGTTCGTACCAGAACTTGCAAACAGGCAAAAAATTTGTACGAACACGTGAACCCTATTAAAATCAATGGGACTTGAACATGAAAAATCAAAAGTGCTCATTTTAAAGGCTTATATGCAAGTTATTGCCATAAAAATTGTATGGGGACCTGGGTCCTGCCCTAGGGGACATGCATCAATGCAAAGTTTTTAAATCAATAATTTTTCAGGAGCAGAGATTTTAATAATGCTTAAAGTGAAAAAATATAAATGTAATATTCCTTTGAATATAGTGCCTGGGGGGTCCCCTTAGTATGCCTATAAAGTGGCGCATCTGTGCGATGTTTAGCACGGTGCCACCGCAAAATGACATTTGTAAAGGAAAAATTGTAATTTAAAATCACTCGCTGCTGTAATGAATTGCCGGTTCTTGGCAATATAGCTAAAAATCACTGAAAAACATTGCGTGGGGTCCCCCCAGTCCATACCAGGCCCTTCGGGTTTAGTGTGGATTTTAAGGGGAACCCCGCTCCAAAATTTAAAAAAAAAATTGCGTGGGGGTCCCCCTGAAGTCCGTGCCAGGCCCTTCAGGTCTTATATGGATTTTAAGGGGAACCCTGCATGAAAATTTTAAAACTATTTGCGTGGGGGTCCCTCCCAAAGTCCTTACCAGGCCTTCAGGTCTGCTATGGATTTTAAGGGGAACCCCATGCCGATTTTTTTAAAAAAATGGCATGGGGTCCCCCCCAAAATCCATACCAGACCCTTATCCAAGCCTGGCAGGGCAGGAGGAGGGGGAAGAGTGAGCGCCCCCCTCTGAACCGTACCAAGCCACATGCCCTCAACATGGGAAGGGTGCTTTGGGGTCCCCCCAAAGCACCTTGTCCCCATGTTGATGGGGAGAAGGGCGTCTTACCCACAACCCTGGCTGATGGTTGTGGGGGTCTGCAGTTGGGGGGCTTATCGGAATCTGGAAGCCCCCTTTAATAAGGGGGCCCCCAGATCCCAACCCCCACATGTGAATGAGTATGGGGTACATTGTACCCCTACCCATTCACCAAAAAAGGAGTGTAATAGTGTTACAAAAAATAGTATACAGCTTTATTAAAAATGTCTTCTTCTTTCTTCCTCCATCTTCTTCCCCGCTTCTTCTTCTGGACTTCTGCATCTTCTTTTGTTCTCCCTCCGCTTCTTCCTTCCTCTCGTCGCCTTCTTCTTTTTTCTCCGCTGCCACTGCCGTGCCGTCCAGAGGCGAATCCCAGAATGGGCAGTCTTCAGTTTGACGGTTATTTTATAGGTAAGGGTGGGGCCACCCAGTGACATAAACGGGTGACCCCGCCCCCTCTGATGTCACTTGACCTCAGCAGGGGCAGGGTGACTCCAAAGTACCCTTCCCATGTTGAGGGCATGTGGTCTGGTATAGTTCGGAGGGGAGGTGCTCGCTCGTCCCCTCTCCTACCATGCCAGGCTGCGTGCTCTGAAAAGGGTCTGGTATGGATTTTGGGGGGCCACCACGTCATTTTTTTAAATTTGGTGTGGGGTTCCCCTTTAAATACATACCAGACCTGAAGGGCCTGGTATGGATTTTGGGGGGACCCCATTCCATTTTTTTTCCTAATTCTGTCATAGCGTTCCCCTTAACCACTTCAATACACTGTGTTATATATACTACTACGGTGTGGAAAAATTGGGCCTTGAGTGTTGGTGGTAGCAGAACACTGTAACCCCTCCCAATTACTCTTGTTGGGAGCAGGAATGGGCCTTGCTGTTGTAATTTATTTTAAAAATTGTAATGACATGCCCCAGGCAAACAGATGCAGAAAAATTGGGCCTTGGGTGTTGGTGGTGCCCTAAACCCAAAATATTGTTGGAAGCTAGCATCATCAGGATTCAGGAGGAATAGGATAGGCAGCATAGGCAGTCTTCAAGGGATGCCAGATCCCTAGCAAATTCAGTCAGTTGCATCAGCATCAGGGGCTTGATATCTGCTGATCCAAGACTGATTCATTTTTATAAATGTGAGCCTATCAACAGAGTCTGTGGACAGGTGCACTTTTTGATCCATTACAAACCCTCCAGCAGCACTGAATATCCATTCAGAAAGCACGCTGGATGCAGGACAGGCCAGTAGCTCGATTGCATATTGAGCAAGTTCCGGCCAGTGGTCCATCCTCAAGACCCAGTAACTCAGTGGATGCTCAGTTGGAAAGTTCTCCAAGTCTGCTTTTGCCCCTAGGTATTCCTGCACCATATAATGCAGACGCTGACGACGGTTGCTTGAACCTATCAGCCCTGGGGACTGAGGACTGACTACCTTCTCCGCCGATCTTGCTCTGACCGAAGGAAGCCTCAGAAACACGTTGTCCAGCACCAGGAAATGGTAACTTCCCAGGGTCTGGAAAGGAGTTGCACAAACTTTTCTTCAAGGTATCCTGAAGATGTTTCATCCTCTGCTCCTGTCAGGTCACCTGGGGTCAAATGACAGATGTGCACCACTGGGGTACAAATCGCACCGCTGAAGTGCAAGCGCACCAATAAGGTTGTGAAGCGCACCGCTAAGGTTGTGGACCTAGAAGCTGACTGCTGCTAATGTGCTCCGGTTGGTATGGGAAGACGGCCCCTGGAGCACTGACACAGACACATAGGGAGCTAGTGCATTGGTTTCCCCAGGGTGCGGAGTCTAAGAGCCAGTAGATGTTCGCCAGAGCCCCTGGTGGTGAGGATGGATTTGGCTACAACTGGATCCAGGTCATGGCCCCCGGGGTCCCCTAGCTCACGCTCCGCTAGCAGAGGTGGAAGAGAGAAAGCAGCTGCGCAGGCAACAACAAGAAATAGTCAGGGCTAGCAAAGTGTCAGGGCCACAAGCAGACAGGGACAGCCAGGAGAGCACGCCAAGGTCAGGGTATCAAGCAAACAGGAGAACAGAGAACAAGCCAAAGGTCAGGGTATCAGGCAGGCAGGGATAGTCAGAACAAGCCAAAGGTTGATAAATGGAAAAAGACTCAGAGCACATGACAGGAACAACAGGCAGCAATGCTTGTAGTACATGATCCTAAATAGTGTCTCCTTAATTGGAGACTGAGGTGGAGTTCACCGAGGGGAGATTACTTAAACCACAGGTGATGATGTGCATGGCCTCTAAGCTGACACAACCAAGGAGGTAAGCAACCAGACAGGACATGAATGTACTATAGGTTCATGACAGCTCCCTCTGCAAAGGCAGGATGAGCTCTGCAACTTTAACCATGTAACATGAATCAAGATGGGTTGCCAGCCAGTAATGATCCCTCTCCTTGATACCACAAACCCTCTGGTCTTTTTGTAGGCTTTGTAGAATCAGGGAGGCCATTCAGTGTATGTTTGAGGAGGCATGAGAGTCCTCTGGGTCACTGAGGATGACATTGTCAGGAACTACCCCCTCCCAGCCATGTACAACTCCTTGGGATTCTGGGGACTGAAAACCATCCCTTGAAGACTGCTGCGTGTTATCCTCTACATCCATGCTGACACAATCCTCCTCCTCCTCTTATTTCTGTGTGTTTGGCGGCCCTGCAGGAATGGTATCTGCATAAAGGGGGCCTTAAGAGGAAAGGAAATCCTCCTCTTCCTCCCATTGTTCTGCCTCAAGTGCCCTGTCCATGATTCCACAAAGCATGCGCTCCAGCAGGAAGATTAGAGGGACAATGTCACTGATGCATACATTGTCGCTGCTCACCATCCTTGTGGCCTCCTCAAATGGTGACAGGACAGTGCATGCATCCTTGATCAGTAACCACTGGTGTGGCAAAAAAGGCCAAGCTCCCCTGAGCCTGTACTGGTGCCATACTCACACACGTACTCATTGATGGCCCTTTGCTGTGCGTGCAACCGCTGCAGCATTGCCAATATTGAGTTCCACCTGGTGGGCATGTCACAAATGGGGTGGTTGGTGGGCAGGTTGAATTCCCGCTAAATGTGTCAGTCAGCCAAGCACTGGCATTGTATGACTGCCTGAAATGACCACAGACTTTTCTGGCCTGCCTCAGAATATATGGTAAGCCTGGGTACCTGGTCAAGAAACGCTGCACCACCAAATTCAGGACCTGTTTAAAGCATGGAACATGTGTCAAGTGTCCCTGTCTGAGGGCAGAGAGAAGGTTGGTGCCATTGTTGCATACCATTCCTGGCTCAAGCTGCCATGGTGTCAACCACCTCTGAGCTTGCCCCCCGCAGAGCTGACAGAATCTCTGATCTGTGTGGCTTCTGTCCCCTAGACAGACCAACTGAAACACTGCATGGCATCTTTTAGCCTGACTGCTTGCGTAGCCCCTTGACCACTTAGGGAGCACTGCTGTTTCAGAGGACACTTCTGCATAAGATGCCACAGAGGAAGAAGAAGAGGAGGAGTGGAGGAAGCAGATGTGGAAGAATCATCACCACTTTTTTGCAAGCGTGGTGGCGAAACTAGCTCCAACACTGAACCCTGTCATGCATCCTTCCCAACTGCCAGCAGAGTTATCCAGTGCACCATGAAGAAAAGGTAATGTCCCTGACCATGCCTGCTGGACCATGAGTCAGCGGTAATATGAACCTTGTTGCTGACCGCCCTGTCCAAGGAGGCCAAAACATTGCCTTCTACATGATGGTAGAGAGCTGGAATGGCCTTATGTGAAAATAATTTTCTTTTGGAAACCTGCCACTGTGGTACAGCACATTTCACATATTCACGAAAGGGGGCAGAGTCTACCAGCTAGTCTACCAGCTGAAAAGGCAGCAGTTGTAGTGCTAGCAATTTGGCCAAGCTAGCATTTAGACCCTGAGCATGTGGATGGCTGGGACAGTATTTTTTTTTATGGTTCAGCAACTGGTGTAGGGAAATTTGCCTGCTGAAATCAACTGGTGGGGTACTGCTAGCAGATTGGCTGCAAGTACTTGTGGCACCCATTTCTAGACCTTCATTCCTCTCAGTGCAGGCTTTTGAGAGGACTGGAGGTATAGTAGGTGTTGAGGTCACATATGAGGAGCAAAGAGAAGTCCGCCTTGTTTTATGATGTGGGTCTTTCAAGTACTGTTGCCAACTGTCACGTACGGGGTGTGAGGCCGAGATGATAGAGGGCTTCCCTTGCCACTGAGTGAACAGCTACCCTGGGGATGAGACAGGGGAGCAGCGTCCAAAGAAGCACAGGTTGCCAGTAGGATATCCCAGAAGACTTGGAAGCAGGAAGCCACAGGAACAGCTGGTAGGTTCTGGTGTGCTTGCGACTCCGTGAGGAGTAAACTGGAGACCGGATCAGAAGCCAAGCCAAGGTCACACACAGTAAGACAGAGTCAAAAGGCAAGCCGGGTCAGCAAGGGATTAAGCCAGGAGAGTAGTCGGTGAAGCAAGCCGGGGGTCAGAACAGGAGAACTTTCGTTCATGCACCTGCTCGCACAGGCGTGCGCCTGAAGCAGCCATGTTGGGAAATGGCATTGGGCGCCGTCCTCTATTTCCCTGACAATGCCCCCCCAAGGGGCAGCCTTCAGATGCCCAAATGAGCCCATTTTTCCAGATGTCTGGCATGAAACTACCACACAAGTCTAGGGGCATGAATGTTACTGGCCGGTTCCCAAGAATTATCTTCCATCGGATAGCCCTTCCATTTAATGAGAAATTGTTTCTGCCTACCTCTCTTCCGGCAGTCCAGAATGGTTTCGACTTCAAACTCTGCATCTTCATTCACGATGACTGGAGGAGGAGGCACTTCTTCTCTCCCAGGAAAGGGGCTTTGGATGGCTGGCTTGAGCAGGGAGACGTGGAACACTGGGTGGACCTTGAAAGAGTTGGGTATTGCCAGTTCAAAGGCTACTGGGTTAACTTCCCTCTTGACTTAAAACGGTCCCACAATCCTTGGTCCCAACTTCCTAGAAGGACAAGACAATTTGAGGTTAGCAGAAGAGAGCCATACCTTGTCTCCGACCTTGAAATCTGGGCAGCTTCTCCTTTTCTTATCAAATTGCTTCTTGTAGTCCTCCTGTGCCTTTTACATGGTCTCCTGTAAAGTCCGGTAGTTGGATTGAATGAAGGATAAGCGGTCTTGTGCTGCTGGCACCGATGCTTCAGGAATGGAACTGAGCAGAAATGAAGGGTGGAATCCGTAATTAGCCCAAAAGGGGGATTGTTGGGTGGTTTCATGTGCAGGGTTATTATATGCAAATTCAGTGCAGGGAAGCAAAGAGTACCAGTTATCTTGAGAGAATGAGCAGAAGCATCTCAGATATTGTTCAAGAGTCTGATTAGTTCTTTCTGTCTGCCCATTGCTTTGGGGATGATATGCTGAAGACAAACAGACATCTATTGTCAGGCTTTTGTAAAGGCTCTTCCAAACTTTGGAGGTAAACTGGACCCCTCTATCTGAAACAATGTTATCAGGTAGGCCATGTAGTCTGAGTATCTCTCTGATGAAGAGGTCAACATTGTCTTTGGCTGAAGGAGTACCGATCATGGGCAAGAAGTGTGCCATCTTGGACAAACGGTCAACTACCACATAAATTGTGTGACCTTCTGATGGAGGTAAATCCACTATGAATTCCATCGAGATCTGCTTTCAAGGTTGTTCTGGAACTGGTAGTGGCCTTAGCAGACCCCAGGCCTTGGTATTAGACCCCTTATAACGTTGGCAAATGGTACAGGAGTCTACATAGACCTTACAGTCCTATTTCATGGTAGGCCACCAAAGCGAGCGCTGAATAAGTTCAATATACTTACGGACTCCGAAATCCCCAGCCAAAGGATGATTGTGGAAGGTTTTAAGGATCTGCATCCTAACCTGTTGTGGGATGAAGATCTTCCCTTGGTGCCAGAAAAAACCTTCCTGATTTCTTAGTGAGACAGTCTCAGGAGCAGTGCATAGAGTCGGGGCTTGTTTAATGGCTGTTCCCAAGTCCTGTTGTAGCAGAAGAAAGTTTTGATTGGACAGTATTGTGTCGGGTACTATGGCTTCCGGGGTGTCGGGGAACATTCGAGATGCATCAGCCTTGTTGTTTTTGGAACCCAGCTGGAAGGTTATGTGGAAATTGAACCGGGATATGGGCCTGTCGGGGTCTTAGGCGTTTAGCTGTTCAGTGGTATTCTAAGTTCTTGTGATCAGTAAAGATCAGTAAAGATCATGATGGGATGTGCTGCTCCTTCAAGGAGATGCCTCCATTCTTCCAAAGCCGTCTTAATGGCCAGGAGTTCCAGGTCTCCCATGTCGTAATTTCTCTCTGATGGACTCATTTTACGTGAGGAGAAGGCAACAGGGTGTAACAGTGCTTTAAACCCCTGGTGTTGTGATAGAACTGCTCCTGTAGCGACTTCTGACGCATCTACCTCAAGGACAAAAGGTAGGGCAGGGTCAGGATGCTGTAGCACCGGAGCCGAAGTGAACAGATTCTTCAATTTGTGTGATAGGAGCAATGATAGAGGAAAAGTTCTTAATCTCCTGTAAAAATTTGCAAATCCCACAAACCTCTGTACTCCTTTCTTGTCTGCAGGAGCGGGCCAGTCTAAAATAGCCTTGACCTTTTGTGGGTCCATAGAAATTCCATCTGTGGAGATGATAAACCCCAGGAACGGTATTGAACTTCTTTCGAAATCACATTTTTCGGCTTTTACATAAAGTCCATGTTCCCTTAGTGTTGCCAGTACTCTCCTGACGTGATCTGTGAAGTTCAAGGGTGGCCGAGAAAATGAGAATGTCATCCAGATAAACAATGACGAAGTGATCTAGGAACTCCCAAAAGATGTAATTTACTAGATGCTGGAATGTGGCGGGAGCATTGCACAGTCCAAAGTGCATCACTAAATACTCGAAGTGCCCAAAACGAGTCCTGAATGCCGCCTTCTATTCGTCACCCTCATGGATGCAAATTAAGTTGTAAGCCCCTCGGAGATCTAGCTTAGAGAAGATTCGGGTATTGCGAAATCTCTGGAACAGTTCTGGGATGAGAGGGAGTGGATAGCGGTTCTTTATGGTAATCTTGTTAAACTCCCTATAAGCCACACAGGGTCTAAGAGTCTTATCCTTCTTCTCTACGAAGAAGATGCCAGCTCCTGCGGGGGAAGAGGAAGAACGGATGAACCCCTTCTCCAGATTCTCATCAAGATATGCCCGAAGAGTTTCCAGCTCTTTCTAAGACAGTGGGAAGATGCGGCCAAACTGGATTTCAGAACCAGGCAATAGCTTGATTGGACAATCATAAGAGCGATGGGGTGGTAGAACATTGGCATTCTTTTTGTTGAAAACATCTGAAAAGTCTTTATAGGCGGATGGTACATTCTGGTGGACGCTGGACGTGGATTGAACTGCCAGGCAATTATCAGTTTCTTTTACTTCAGGGATAAAACAGCTCTGTCTTATCAAGGTAAGACAAGTCCATACACCAGGAGGCGTAGCCGGTATAGTACACAGGAGCAAGGCTGAGCAGAACAGGAGAGCAGGTTCAAGGTCAGGACAAGCCGGGTCGGATAACAGAAGATCAATCAGGATATCAGGAACACAGGAATCACAGGAGAGTTGAGAGATAATCCAGCAAAGTATTCCAGTCAGTGGCAGGTTTAAATAGCCCAGAGGGCACCAAAGTGTTTGTTACTGCACAACAGTGTGCGCCCTGCGTGTCCCCGCGCATCAGCGCGCGTCAACGTTCGTTCGTGCATGAACGTTTGTTCGTGCGCCTGCTCACACAGGCGTGCGCCTGAAGCGGCCATGTTGGGAATTGGCATTGGGCACCGTCCTCTGTCTATTTCCCTGACATCAACGGACTGCAAGGTCGTCATATGTCTTGTCAAGCATGTGGTGCCCAAGTGGTTGCTGTTCTGGCCACGCTTGATCTGCTTCAGACATAAACTACAAACAGCAAGGGTGCGATCTACTGCACAAGTGTTGAAAAAAGCCCACACCATTGAACTTTTGGAAGTCATTGGGGAGTCAGCGGCGCCCTGCACCTGTGGAGCTCTGTGGTGTGATGCAATAGGGTGGCTGCCTTTAAGCTGGCCCCTGGAGGACATCCTGCCTTGTTGGAGTTGTGCCTCCTCCTTCTCCCTTTCCTCCTCTCTTCTCTCAGGCACCCAAGTACAGTCAGTGTCCTCATCATTCCCTGCCTCCTCCTCACTGAAGCAAACTTGGCAGTATGCTGCAGCTGGGGGAACATGACTGCTAGTTTCTTGTCCTTCTGTGGCACCCCCTCTCTCTAGGCACATGTTACTCCCTTCTTCAACCTGGGAACCAACATCGGAGCCTTCAAATTGCTGAGCATCCTCCATCAGCATGTAACCAATACTATGGTTGAATAATTCTGGTGACTCCTCTGTGCATGATGGTGGGGCTACAGAAGGAGTAACTGTGAACAAGGATCCAGTGGAATAGGCTGCTTTGGCAGCTGAGTTGGAAGACAAACTAGCATGAGCCTGGGTGACATAGGATGAGGAGGATGAGGACGGCTTAGTTATCCACTCCAACAACTCTTCTGCATGTTGTGGCTCAATAACACGGCCAACAGCAGAAAAAAAGGACAAGCATGACCCCCCTGCAGAGGATGCACCATGTCCGCCACCACCACTGGCGGAAGCTGCTTGCCTTCTTTTAGTGGCCTGGGAGCATCTGCCTCTCCTTGGTGGCCTTCCGGACATGATAGGGATTTTTTTGAACACCGCACTACACTGTATGATATACTGTACACCGCCGAATGCACTATATATATGGTCTACACTGAACGCAGAGTGTGTGTGTGTATATATATATATATATATTCTTACACTGCTTGAACTGACTCTATATATTATACACTGAATGAGCTGTATATATATTCTACACTGAATGCAGCGTATATATATAAATATATAGTGTACAATGCAATCAGACCCCATCCCATCGGTCATATATAGAAGAAATAGTTCCAAGGATTGCTGCACAAATATTTATTCAAGTAAAAATTCAAAGATATTCCATCAGATTGTTACACTTTTGGGCAGTGACATTAGCGCCCTTCTTCAGATGTGGAATACATAATAATGAAACATTCAAGAATCAGTCCTTATAACAAACTCTAATTGGAATCAGCTATTTTTAATTAATTAGAGCAATAATCTAATCACATCTCTTTGTCGATTTCTTCTAACATAGTAGCATATTGATATGGCCGCATTGTGGAAAGGCGTTCACCCACACACTTACAAATTGTTATTCACCGATATTATCCTGAAAAATACAAAGACTTCAGTTTTTTATTTTTAAATGTTGATTAATATATACTGACATTCATAGATGTATGTAGCATATTATCAGAGTCCCTATCTATCAAGCATTTATCACCTAAATAAATTGTCTTTACACAAATAAATACAAATCCATTTTGGATTTTAACCCCTTAGGTTGCATGCTGTCCAATAAGTGTATCCAATGAACTTCTTTCTTTTTCAGGTTAAGTTCACGGTCACCGCCTTGGCTATTACGGTTTGTACTGTCTATGACCATGAACTTAAGCTGGGATATAGTGTGACATTTTAAGGAAATGTCTAGCTGGTGGTAATTGTGTGAGTTTATCCCTCACGGAATAGTTATGTCTAGCAATTTTATCCTTAACTTTTTGAGTTGTCTCACCCACATAAAGTAGCCCACATGAACACTTGATTGACACATATATGACATAAGAAGACTGACATGTATAGTGTCCCTTGATTATGACCTCTATGTGAGTGAGATAAGAATTATCCCTTGATCATAGAATTACATTGGATGCAGTTCAGTCATGGATATGAGCCATTGTTTCAAGGACCTAGAAAAGTTACTGGTCCCGTAGGGCTATTATAATGATCAGTCTTGTACCGCAGGGTTTTACCCTGTCTATATGAAGGTAGTGGGGGTGCTACAAATTATGGTATGCCCAGATAATTACTACTCAAAACTGGCCAATGTTTTTTGATAATGTTATAAATCTTATATGAAAATGGATGATATTGCGCAACAAAGGGAATCCTATTTTGTTTATTGGAACGTTGATGGGAACCACTTTTGTTTCTCCCCCACTCCATGCGACCTACTTCCAAAGGGTAACCCCTTTGGGTTAATTTATCCTCCATTTCTTTTAACCATTGCTGACATATCTCTGGGTCACTTACTATCCTGGTAACTCGCATACCTTGACTTTAAG
>BLSH010441386.1:24518-35118 GCA_018402905.1 Glandirana rugosa
CAGTGGGTACTGGGTAGTCACTGGTGGCGGGTCACTGATGGGTCATGGGTGACTGGCGGTGGTCACTGATGGGTCATGGGTGACTGGTGGTGGTCACTGATGGGTGACTGGTGGTGGTCACTGATGGGTGACTGGCGGTGGTCACTGATGGGTGCCGCGTGTCTGGTGGTGGTCACTGATGGGTGATGCGTGTCTGGCGGTGGTCACTAATGGGTGACCGGTGTCTGGTGGTGATCATTAATGCATGATGGGTGACTGGCGGTGGTCACAGATGTGTGACGGGTGACAGGTGACTGGTGGTGGTCACTGATGTGTGACGGGTGACAGGTGACTGGTGGTGGTCACTGATGGGTGACGGGTGACAAGTGACTGGCGGTGGTCACTGAAGGGTGACAGGTGACTGGCGGTGGTCACTGATGGGTGACGGGTGATTTGCGGTGGTCACTGATGGGTGACGGGTGGTGGTCAGTGATGGGTGATGGGCGACTGGTGGTGGTCAGTGATGGGTGACGGGTGACATGCCATGGTCACTGACGGGTGACAGATGCTCTTTATGATGGCAGTCTGATGACAGGTACACTTTATGATGACAGGTACCCTTTCTGAGGGTAGATGGGGTGACTGTTGGGTGACTGGTGCATTGGGGGGCAGGGGGTCAGTGTCAGTTTGCTTTTACTTTGCAGATCAGTAACTCACTGATCCCAGCTCTTCTCTCCTCACACTGGACACTGTGTGAGGAGAGAAGAGCTGGTCACAGTGAGTTACCGCTCTGTTTACATTGAATGTGATCAGCTGTGAGGTAGATCACAGCCGATCACAAGGTAACAGCTGCCGGCAGGCGGCTGATACCAGTGTCGGTGACAGGCAGTGTTCCCCAGGAATGCGCCGCCACCGACGCACATGCGCAGCGCGCTCCCGATCACGCGCATGCACCATGCGAACGGCGGACGTGCCATTTGTGATCAGCCGTGACTTTGTCACGGCCGATCACATGGTGAACAGCCATAACCAATGGCTGTTCACCCCTGTCGGTGAAGCGGTGTGTCCTAGGGACACGCCGACACCGACAGAGCCGGGATGTGCGCCCGATCGCGCGCAATCCCGGCTTAAAGGGAGGACGTCATATGACGTCCACCCGGAGTAATAGCAGGTCCGCCCCGCCGTCATTTGACAGTGGGCGGACCTGAGGCGGTTAAACAGACCCACAGCTGACTTTCTAGCACCAGAGGGGTGGCAGCAGCCCAAAAAACACCCAAGATCTCCCATTAGCCTCTCTACTCACACGAGGTTCAAGGAGAGCTGGTTACCTCCTTCCAACTTTCAATGGACACCTTACTCCGGTGATACCAGACTGGACCTTCAGTGGACAGCCTCCCTCAGTCAGCTCTCTCTCTCTAGCTTCAGGGTCTCAGCATTCAGGCCCTTAGGCTGCCCACCTGAGGCCTCGCAATGAAAGGAATGTAGCAACAATGTAACATAAGATACCTTAGACAATTACTGTGCTACGGTCATAATATATAACAGCTGCTGACACTGCAATCTGACAAAATTGTGCAAGTGGTAAATTCCAAGAGAGTGCAGCGTTAAATACAAAGCATATAAATCATAGAGGGTACAAGTGAGTAAACACATCAATATATACTCAGCTGTGTGTATGAGGTCACATTAACCAGTTGCCGACCGCCCACCATGGATTGAAGGTGGCAACATGGCTCTCCTGCGTGAATCGCCATAACCTGGCAGGGGGCGCAGGAGCAATTATTGTTTGGTGCGCACGCGCCGCTGGAGGCGGGCCCACATGCTAGCGGGGGAGGAAATCAGCTGGTGGGGAGGACTCGATGTCCGCCTGCCATCCGCGATCTCTCCAGAGAGAGGCAGAACGGGGATCTGCCAGTGTAAACAAAGCAGATCCCTGTTCTTTCATGGGAGATGAGTGATTTGTTCCCAGTGATAAGGAGCAGCGATCTCTCTCCTCCTCCAGTCAGCCCAACCCCCATACAGTTAGAAACGCCTCCCAGGGAACACATTTAACCCCTTTATCACCAGTAGTGTTAACCCCTTCCCTGCCAGTGACCTTTATACAGTAATCAGTGGTTATTTTTAGCTCTGATCGCTGTATAAATGTCACTATCAAAAAAGTGTCAAAAGTGTCCGACATGTTCGCCGCAATACCGCAGTCCCGCTAAAAATCGCTGATCGCCGCCATTACTAGTAAAATAATAATAAAAATGGAATAATCTTTCCCCTATTTTGTAAACGCTATAACTTTTATACAAACCAATCAATAGACGCTTATTGCAATTTTTTTACCAAAAATATGTAGAAGAATATATATCGGCCTAAACTGATGAAGAAATTTGTTTATTTACATTTTTTTGGATATTTATTATAGCATAAAGTAAAAAATATTGTTTTCTTTCAAAATTGCCGCTCGTTTTTTGTTTATAGCGCAAAAGATAAAAACCGTAGAGATGACCAAATACCACCAAAAGAAAGAACTATTTCTGTGAAAAAAAGGACATAAATTTAGTTTGGGTACAACGTCGCACGACAGCTCAATTGTCAGTTAAAGCGACGCAGTGCCGAATCGCAAAAAATGGCCTGGTCATTAAGGGGGAAATCCTCCGGGGCTGAAGTGGTTAAAAGCAGCCACTGTGTAACAAGATGGTAGAGGAAGGGTTAAAAGAACAAAAACCCAACATGAAGGAAACCGCTGTCCACTAATAGAGTCACCGGGCGATGGGCATCGCCACCCAGAGGGGAGAGTAAGAAAGTGTGGGCTCTACTGCCAGTGGCAAAGAGTTGACCACACATAGAGATGGAAGCAGTGGGCAATGATCCGGGAAGCAGTCACTGAGGAAATGTCACCACGATATTCCACAACTTCCATCCCGTGGGTCGGATCTTGGACTCCATAGTTCATAAAAAACAGAAGGCTTCTATAGGTAACGTCTCATCTTCCTTTTCAGTCAGCCGCATATAAGAACGATGCAGAGCCGCTGAGAAGGCCACATGTGCCAAGGCAAAGAGTCCGACCCCCACCAGCCCTTTCCAGATTGAGGGCGCTGCCAAGAGGGCTATCTAATGGGGGTTTATATGCACCCAGCATCATTCTGGGTTAGATAGCCCTCTTGGCAGCTCATCTTCTGCACACTGCACCAGGGATTTTGGGGCATGGCTCTCTGCACAATTATGAGTCAATTAACCCCTTGCTTACCGGGCACTTAAACCCCCCTCCTGCCCAGGTCAGCTTTCAGCGCTGTTGCATTTTGAATGACAATTGCGCTGGCATGGTTCACTGTACCCAAATGAAATTTTTATCATTTTTTTCACATAAATAGAGCTTTTTTTTGGTGGTATTTAGCCACTTGCCGACCGTCAACCACAGGTTGACGGCGACAAAGTGGCTCGATAACGCAAACCGCCGTCATACGACAGCGGCTGCGAGATTGTGCACTGTGAGGGTGCCCGTGCGCTCACTGTGTTCGGGGAGGGCCAGGGAGTGGGTGCGGCGGACTTGATCTCCACCGGCTACCCGCGATGCCCCCCCGCACTGAAAGAACGGAGGTCCGTGTCAGTAAACACGGACCTCCGTTCTGTGAGAGGGGGAAGGGCTGTGATCACTTCCCTTCCCCTGCTAGGGCAGTCCCCCCACAGTTAGACGCCCAGGGAACACAGTTAACCCTTAGCGCGCCCCCTGCAGGTTAACCCCTTCACTGCCAATGGCATTTACACAGTAATCAGTGCATTTTTATAGCACTGAGCGCTGTATAAATGCCAATGGTCCCAAAAAAGTGTCAAAATGGTCCCACATGTCGGCCGCAATATCGCAGTACCGCTAAAAATCGCAGATCGCCGCCATTACTAGTAAAAAATAAATAAATACATAGAAACCACAGAAATGAATTCTCATCGTCCGTATACGCGGCCAATTTTGCGCAAACCAATCCATAAACGCCGATTGCGATTTTTTTTTATCACAAATATGAGGAAGAATATAAATCGACCAAAAGTGATAAAAAAAAATGTTTTTTTGTAATTTTTTTGGATTTGTATTTTAGCAAAAAGTAAGAAATTTGTTTTTTTTTTTGCAAAATTGTCGCTCTTCTTTTGTTTATAGCGGCGATCAGAAATGACGCAGCGGTGATCAAATACCACCAAAAGAAAGCTCTGTTTGTGTGGGAAAAAAAGACGCAAATTTTGTTTGGGTACAACGCTGCACGACCGCGCAATTGTCAGTTAAAGCGACGCAGTGCCGAATCGCAAAAAGGGCTCTGGTCCTAAAGTGTGAAATCCTTCCGGGGCTGAAGTGGTTAATCACTGCTGGGTTGTTTATTTTTTCCTAAATTTGAAAATTTTGAAAAAAAAAAACAGTTTTATAGTTTGCTATAAAATTTTGAAAACAGGTAATTTTTCTCCTTCATTGATATAGGCTGATGAGGCAGCACTGCTGGGCACTAATAGGCTGCACTAGGCACTGAGAGGTGGCACTGATGGGCACTGAGAGATGGCACTGATGGGCAACGATAAGGGGCACTGATAATGTGGCACTAATGGCTACTGATAGGTGGCACTGGTGGGCACTGATGAGGTGGCACTGGTGGACACTGGTTTGTGGCACTTGTGGGTGGCAATGATGCATGGCACTGATGGGCACTGATGGGTGGCTCTGACGGGCAGCGCTGAAGGACACTGATGGGTGGCACTGATGGGTGACACGGATGGGCACTGATAAGGTGGCACTGATGGCCACTGATAGGTGGCACTGGAGGGCACTGATGAGGTGGCACTTTTGGGCACTGATTGTTGGCACTTGTGGGTGGTACTGATGGGTGGCATTGATGGGTAGCACTGGCGTGCGGTGCTAAAGTGCACTCATGGGTGGCACTGAAAGGCACCGATGGGTGGCACTGATAAGCAGCACTGATAGGTGGCACTGATGATGAGGCACAGATAGGCACGGGTTGGCAGCACTGGTGGCCATTGATAGGTGGCACTGGTAGGCACTAATAGGTGGCACTCATGGGCACTGGTAGGCTGCACTGATTTGCAAATGTAGGTGGCATTGGTGGGCACTAGTAGATGGCACTTGAGGGCCCGCACACAGAGGGGCTGTCGGCATGAAGGGAAAAAAAAGCTGATCACCGATCTTTTGTTTACATCACATGCTCAGTTGTCATTGGCTGACAGATGATCAGGTGGTAAGGGGCCAGGACCGGCCCCTTACACCGATCTGTGATCAGCCATGTCTCATAGACTCTGTGATCACAGAGCGTGCCGCACAGGGGCCCTCAGGCGGCTCATTCAGGTCCATAGCTGTAGCTGTGGTTTGGCTAAAGCACGGACATCAAGAGGTTCAGGTGATCACTTTGGGAGTTTCTTTTTCTTAGATCTATTTAGCACTTAGTCTTCACCGGTGTTTTCCCCCCAGGGGTATGTATGGTTGTTTCCATACAATACAATCACACTTGCTTTTTGTTCTTTTCTACTTTTTACACATTGGGGTTTGGTTCAATTGGACCCTATTTCACCTCTGAGAGTAATATCACTATACAGCCATAGCTACATACATTTTACTTTATTATATAGAATTTGGAGCTCCCAACTCTTCACTCTTCTTTCATTCCTTTTATCTTTTCTGGGGACCACATGTGTTCTCCATGGTCCTCTATCTCCACAGCTCCCGGGATAGACATTCCAGGCAGCCCTCAGCTTGCAGTATCTCATGGTTTCCATGCTAGCCGATATGAGAGTATTTTGGGGATGTTCAGTTTTTTCCTCCCACTCATAGAGGTTGATTTACTAAGACTGCAGGGTGCAAAATCTGGTGCAACTCTACATAGAGACCAATCAGCATCCAGTTTTGTTGTCAAAGCTTAAATTGAACAAGCTGAAGTTAGATGCCAATTGGCTATCATGCAGAGCTGCACCAGATTTTGCACTCTCCAGTTTTAGTAAATCAGCCCTATATTCTCTCCTCAATGTTTGGATTGAATATTGGATCATATTGGTTATTTATATCTTTTTCCAGATTATTGATGCATGCGCTCTTGAGGAAGTGGAGCAAATCTACTAAACTTGTCAAGCTTATCTGGATGTATATTTATATTTATAGATGGTTCAACAAATCATAGTAAGACCAGACTGCAGTACTTTGTTATTTCATTGACCTTATGACATGGAGGACCATCGCTTATACCTCATAATGCAATGTACTATGCTGGAATTTTATGTATTTATGTATCACAATACGGTATTGATATTTACTATGCATGTACAGCTGTAATGTGCCATACCATGCCATGAATAAACATACTCTTCACATATTTATGATTCTTCTAGTCATGCCACACCCCCATGTTTTGCATATAGATATAGGGATGGAGGCGTATATATTCCCATACATTTCATTTAAAGTCCAAAAACATCCCCTTCCAGTTTGGGAAGGAATTCCAGTTTTGGTCCAGGTGAAGGAATTGCAAAGCCAATGCAGAGAGGGGACTATCCTGGCACTAGGGGAAAGGTGGAAGTGCTGCCTATAACCACCAAAACCCCCTACAGGTGTGGAGGTCCCTGAACCATCCCTCAGTTTATGGCTCTTAAAACAAAGCCATACGTTTCCCTCTTGTGACACCAGAACTTCTCATTCCCATACTTGTCATTTACAAAGTGGAGAAATCATTCAGTGGATTGACGATCTCTTCTCAGGCAGGAGGTCCAGCAGGAAGGAGGAATTGATGACAACATTTGGACTTCCAGACACTGAGTACCTTAAACTGCTCTTTCTATCTTCATCCCCGCATCCGATAACCCACATACAGTACATCCAAAGGCGTGGTAATTCTATACCATATCACCAAACCCCACCAAGGGCATTTCTCACATTTATAATCTCCTTCAGAACAAGTTGATCTTCACGAAACCAATCCCTATAATGAAATGAGAGAGAGGTCTCCATCAATCCTTCACTATCCTCCAATGGGTAAAAGATCCCCAGTACACTTCTTCTACATCGCATTGTGACAACCACTGGGAGATTGCCCAAAAACTAGGAACACAATGGTATCCTACCCTGGTATCCAACCCTCACCACTTATCCCAGATTTCATCCTCCAATTCCTCCTTCTGCTGGTGGGATTGTGGCCACACGGGAAATGGATTTCATCATTTTTGGACCTGTAAAAATCTGTGCAATTTCTGGTGGAAGATTTTCAAATCCTCTCCGATGTCTCAGGAATTCTGACGCCCCCAAATCCTGCTCTAGGAATACTAAACATAAGAATTGATGACTTTCCTCCTTCGTACCGCACGGTAATAGCCAATATCTGATTATCTGCAAAACTCATCATCACAAGGCATTGGAAAAAGGAGATGGCACCTCATCTGTCCGAAGGCATTGCCCTGACCCAGTTACACTATTCATAGGAAAACATGTTTGCCCTTAGATCCGATTCCTTCCCTGCTTTTGAGAAATCTTGGAAACCATGGGCACTGTGGTCTGCTAAATAACCTGTAGATGATACGGATTTGGATATTCAATGCTGTTGATGGGTTGAAGGAATTGATTTCTGACTCCTTGTCATGTTTTTCATTTTCTGTTGTTTCCTTTCTTCTCCTGAGTTACAATGGCAGTGCCCGGCGTGGCCGATGTGCCTTTTGACTCATTTACCAGATTGTTATCACTTTATTACCAAAAACAATCAAAATTTAGTGAAATTTAAAAAAACACAATTTCCAAATTTCCTAGGAAAGATTTCAAAGTTTATGATGGAGACAGAAAATATCATAAATCCTTTATTGGCAATGACTCAGAACTACGACTGAGGCAAGGAAGCCAAAAACAAAGTGAATGTTTGATTGATTGATGGGTATATAGATTTATAACACTGAGATAGAGGACACAGATATGAAAATTAACCAACAGACTTTCTGAAGAAACGATGAACCTCCCCATAAATGAGTCCCCCTGGTTTCAGCACTGAGGAATGGGACTATTGTAAAGAACGAGCCCATTTTCTTAGGAAACCTTTTATTATATCCGATACAGAAAGACAAACATCTTTATTCTTAAAATGTTTTGTTTCATATTTATTTTTTCTTGTTATATTATTTTCATCAGAAGGACATCCCTGCCTTCCATGACCACATGGAATGAAATGCATCCCAATCACTAGACAATGATATTACTGGCAGAGTACATGTAGTGCTCCTCCTGTAGGAGCCGCAGGAATATTGTCCATGGCTTCCCCACAAACTATTCTAGGGGTGTTGTTCTTATTTTTGGAGAACTTGGATAGGGTTAGTATTAGTCGTAGTATTAGTAGTAGTAGTAGTAGTAGTAGTATTAGTATTAATAGTAGTATTAGTAATAATAGTAATAATAATAGTATTAGTAGTAGTAGTAGTAGTATTAGTAATAGTAGTAGTATTAGTAGTAGTAGTATTATTATTATTATTATTATTATTATTAGTAGTAGTAGTAGTAGTAGTAATAGTAGTAGCAGTAGTAGTAGTAGTATTAGTAACTTCAAACTCCTTACTTTAGAGTCACAAGAGTTCCATTTACAGAGAAATAGGTGCACTAAGCTCTTCAGGACACCAACCGGTGTCCCCTTTAAACAGACCCACAATGACTTTCTGGCACCAGAGGGGTGGCAGCAGCCCAAAAAACCCCCAAGATCTCCCATTAGCCTCTCTACTCACACGAGGTTCAAGGACAGCTGGTTGCCTCCTTCCAACTTCCAAAGGACACCTTACTCCGGTGATACCAGACTGGACCTTCAGTGGACAGCCTCCCTCAGTCAGCTCTCTCTCTTTAGCTTCAGGGTCTCAGCATTCAGGCCCTTAGGTTGCCCACCTGAGGCCTCGCAATGAAAGGAATGTGGCAACAATGTAACATGAGACACCTTAGACAATTACTGCGCTACGGTCATAATACATAACAGCTGCTGACACTACAATCTGACAAAATTGTGTAAGTGGTAAATTCCAAGAGAGTGCAGCGTTAAATACAAAGCATATAAATCATAGAGGGTACAAGTAAGTAAACACATCAATATATACTCAGCTGTGTATATGAGGTCACATTAACCAGTTGCCGACCGCCCACCGTGGATTGATGGTGGCAACATGGCTCTCCTGCACGAATCGTCGTCACCTGGCAGTGGGCGTGCGCTAGTGGGGGAGCCAATCAGCTGGCGGGGAGGACTCGATGTCCGCCTGCCATCCGCAATCTCTCCAGAGAGAGGCAGAACGGGGATCTGCCAGTGTAAACAAAGCAGATCCTTGTTCTTTCATGGGAGTTGAGTCAGATTGTCTATTTCCAGTGATCAGGAGCAGCGATCTCTCTCCTCCTCCAGTCAGCCCAACCCCCATACAGTTAGAAACACCTCCCAGGGAACACATTTAACCCCTTTATCCCCAGTAGTGTTAACTCCTTCCCTGCCGGTGACCTTTATACAGTAATCAGTGGTTATTTTTAGCTCTGATCGCTGTATAAATATCACTGTCAAAAGTGTCCGATCTGTCCGCCGCAATACCGCAGTCCCGCTAAAAATCGCAGATCGCCGCCATTACTAGTAAAAAAAATAATAATAAAAATGCAATAATCTGTCCCCTATTTTGTAAACGCTATAACTTTTATACAAACCAATCAATAGACGCTTATTGCAATTTTTTTTGCCAAAAATATGTAGAAGAATATATATCGGCCTAAACTGATGAAGAAATTTGTTTATTTAGAGTTTTTTGGATATTTATCATAGCATAAAGTAAAAAATATTGTTTTCATTCAAAATTGAGGCTCTTTTTTTGTTTATAGCGCAAAAGATAAAAACATTAAAGATGATCAAATACCACCAAAAGAAAGAACTATTTCTGGGGAAAAAGGACATAAATTTAGTTTGGGTACAACGTCGCACGACAGCTCAATTGTGAGTTAACCACCTCCCACCCGGCCACTGTATGTATACGGCCGGGTGGGAGCTTCCCCGTTCTGACAGGACGTATATATACGTCCTGCAGAAGGGAGCTCGCAGCGCGGGCACACGCCGCGCTGCTGCTGGATCCTGTGATCATTATGATCACAGGATCCAGCTGAGCAGAGATCGGGATACGGGCACAGTGACTGGCCCTCCCGATCATGTGACGGCTGTGTCCAATCACAGCCATCACATTGTAAACAGAGACGAACGTCTCTGTGACAGTTCTCCCCCCGCCAAGCTCAGTGCAGGGGGGGAGGGGGGGAGCTGCAGCTCTGTGACAGCTTTCTGCATGATGAGGATTTCATGCAAAAAGCTGTCACAGATCGCCCCCCACACAGTGCACCAAGCACACTGATACCCCTGTCCCCATACACATAAGTGTCCCCATAAAACTGCCCCCAAAACATCTGTATGTCCCCCATCACATCTGTCACCATACACAAAACATCTGTATGTCACCGTCACATCTGTCTGTCCGCCAACACCAAATAAACCCCGATTTGGGTTATTTTTACCAAAGAAATGTAGCAGTATCATTTTTGGTCAAAATGTATCAAGAAAAAATACTTATTTGCAAAATTTTATAACAGAAAAGCAGAAAATGCATTGTTTTTGAA
>BLSH010441513.1:1592-15494 GCA_018402905.1 Glandirana rugosa
CCCCCCCCCCCCCCAGTGGATGATCCCTCAGCATCCTTACATCCAATGCAGGCTCAGGCAAGTAAAACAGTCAATCCTGTGCCTTTGCAGCAGACTGATGGCATCACCTCGGCCTTGGCAAACAGGAGGAAGCATTTGCCAGTGTATAGACTCCACATTGCAACTTTGAAGCAAGTCACAAGATGGGAGGTGGCAGCAGGGGCTGATCTGTCTCAGACATTTGTGAACACAGCCAAGAACTGCATAGACACCAGGATATACATGATTGTTTCATCTTTGGGCAAGCATCTCAGTTAGAGGTCGGCCGATATATAGGGCCGATTTTTGCCATTTAATTAATCGGCATCGGCCCATTGTGCTGCAAATTAGGCCGATTAATAGACAGGCGCATCTGGGGTGGCATTTATAGAGTTAAATCAGGCGGTAGGTGAAGGGGACATATTGCCTCCTCGCCACTTGTCCAAAACAAGGGCTGTGGCACATGTGAATGAGCCCTACCAAACAGATTCCAAGAGATACACCCAGTGTACAGAACCCACACAATTAACCCCTTCTTAGGGGTTAAAAGCGCCCCACTGCTGCCCAAATAGCGGTGCCAAAGTGCCACTATATAGAAAATAGCGGCGCTCTACCGCTACCGCCTGCCCACCCCAGTGTAAAAGGGCTCTTAAGTGAACCATACACATACATACAATGAATAAGCACAATTAACTGTTAGATTATATGACATGAAGGGACAAAATAAATAAATAAATAATCATATATCGGCCGTCCCGATTTCTAAATATCGGCATCGGCCAGAGTAAAACCCATATTGGTCTACCTCTAATCTCAGTCCTGGAAGAAGACCGTAACCCCCAGGTGATGCCTTCATCCTTCTGGGGAGTAAAGTAGAGGAAGTCATTGGCAGACAGAAGTATGGTGAACTCAGAGAGGTAATAAATACCCGAGTGCATTACACTGACATATTCCTTAGCAGGCATACACTTATTTTATTTATTTATTTCAGGTACTTATATAGTGCCATCAATTTACACAGTGCTTTACATATACATTGTACATTCACATCAGTTCAAGGAGCTTACAATCTGAGGCCCCTAACTCACATTCATACATATACTAGGGCCAATTTAGACAGGAGCCAATTTACCTACCAGCATGTCTTTGGAGTGTGGGAGGAAACCGGAGTACTCGGAGGAAACCCACGCAGGCACAGGGAGAACATGCAAACTCCAGGCAGGTAGAGTTGTAGTTGGGATTCAATCCAGTGACCCTTTTGCTGCCAGGCGAAAGTGCTATCCACTAACACCACTGTGCCACCCTACTTAACTTTTGGGTTCACTTTAAAAACAGGGCACAGTCACAGTATACTGGACCTACCATCACAACCTCATTAGCAGCACAACATCCTCTTTCTGGTCCTGTGGATCGAATGTACAGGGAACAGACAAAATATTGGAAACATTACACAAGGTGGAATGATTCTTGGCCAGAATTCATCATTTTCCATCACAAACAAGCGTGAACAAGCCGAGCCGGGCCAACTCTGTGAGGAAACTTCTACTTAGTGACCATAAACATCAAACAATGGCACACCAAGCCATCCACGACACCCCGAGGAATCGGCCCTTTAAATACAACATCCAGGGAGTGATGTACGAGGATGTAGAGCTCCGGGCCGGATGTGAACTTCCCATATCCATGGCTTACGATGAGGTCACACCATGGCTAATTATAAACAGTATGACTTGTAAAACTCAGGATATGTTTACATCAAAATGGGCGGTTGGATATCCTGGACTACCGCCATACTGGAAGTAACCGCTCACACTACAAGGCCTAGCTAAATCTGGACTAAGATGAGACAATATTGTCCAAATACAAGAGCCATGTGAATTCTTATTTATTATTTGAATCGGTGGGCTTTGTGCATTTCTCCCAGATCTGTGCAGTAATCCAGTGTGAGACTTCCTGTAATAAAGACCACTCACTGCTGCTCTCTCTCCTTGTGCAGGGTGACTGGTCTTGTCTCCGCCCCCTCCTGTAGTTTCCTCCAGGTAGCCTGTAGTGGGTGGAGTCTACTGGACCCCTCCCCCAGCTCCACTCTCTGCACAGGCTATCTACAGCACAGTGAAGATGTCACGGCTGGTGCGCAGTCATGTTGGAACAGGAAGGGGCCATCCCCAAACTGTTCCCACAAAGCTGGGAGCATGAAATTGTCCAAAATGTCTTGGTATGCTGACGCCTTAAGAGTTCCCTTCACTGGAACTAAGGTGCCAAGCCGAACCCCTGAAAAACAATCCCCACACCATAATCCCCCCTCCACCATATGACTTTAACAAGTACACAAAGCAAGGTCCATAAAA
Organism: Glandirana rugosa; assembly: GCA_018402905.1. Classification (NCBI taxonomy): domain Eukaryota; kingdom Metazoa; phylum Chordata; class Amphibia; order Anura; family Ranidae; genus Glandirana; species Glandirana rugosa. The sequence continues at coordinate 3,959 of BLSH010441513.1, forward strand.
GACATGGATGAGTGAGTTTGGGGTGGAGGAACTTGGCTGGCCTGCACAGAGTCCTGACCTCAACCCGATAGAACACCTTTGGGATGAATTAGAGCAGAGACTGCGAGCCAGGCCTTCTCATCCACATCAGTGCCTGACCTCACAAATACGCTTCTAGAAGAATGGTCAAACATTCCCATAGACACTAGAGGTAAACCAATATATTGGACCGATTTTTGTCATGTTTTAATTAAATTGGCATTGGCAGATTGTGCTGCAAATTAGGCCGATTTATGCACTAAAGGCAAGTTCACACAGGGGTGATCCGACTTGCGGGGCAACTCAGCGCGACTTGCAAACGCCTTGTGTAATAGAAGTCAATGCAATCAGCCTCAAAAGTAGTAAAGGAACCTTTTTCGAGGTCAGAGCAACTTGAGTGGCTCCAATTCGAACTGACAGAGAAGGACAGAAATCTGGGCAACCTGCCAAGTCTGAGAACATCGCTGATAAAATAACTAAAGAGATATAATGTTTATACTTATCAAAAGGAATGAACTCCTGTGTGCAAATAAGTTCAGTTTAACCATTTACAGACAATCTTTTCTGACATTTGTTGCTTACAAGTAAAAATCTGTATTTTCTGCTAGAAAATCACTTAAAACAGGGTGGATAAAAATCGATGATTTTTTTTTTTAAAAATCAAAAAAAAAATCTGATTTTTTTGATTTAAATCAGATTTTTTTAATTTTTATTGAACTATCTAAAGATAGTTTTCTATTTAAGCTGCATTAATAATTTAGTTCATTCAGCATGAAATGGAGCTTAGTTATGTAGCATGAGGCTGTATATTCTGCAATATTTACATTTTTGGTAAACTCATTCAATAAATCCAAGCTCTGCAAGCTGAGATAACATGCACTGCATTGATGCATTCACACAATTTCACAGTAATCTTGAGATAAAACAAAGTTCAGGAATATTCCTTTATCCCATTAATTTGCAAATCTATGTACACTACAAACTGTATGATTGAATCGGCTCTGATATCGCTGTATTACTAACCTGACAGCTTATTATTCTACATAGGAAACCTTCATTTTGTTTGCAAATATTAAAGATTCTAACTAAGAATAAGTCCTTACATTTAAAGAGCACCTGTCATTTCAGATACATCATGGCAGCGCCTGTTAGCGGCATCCACTCACCTGCTGCCGCCACACCCCTCACCTTGTTGTGTCACTGCCACATCACCAGCCATCCCATTAATGGGACTGTCGGTGAGCCAACAGTGGGTCAGAGGAGGAGGCGCTGCAGAACAGAGACGACAGTTGCCCTTTAAAAATGATGATTTAAATCAAGCCTTTTTACTAGTGATTTAAATCAAATCCACCCTGACTTAGAACCCACAAACATTTTATATATATATATATATATATATATATATATATATATATATATATATATATATATATATATATATTTATTTTTATATATATTTTTTTTTTTAACAGAGACCCTAGTGAACAAAATGGCGGTTGTTGCAATATTTTATGTCACATGGTGTTTGCGCAGCGGTCTTTCAAATGCAATTTTTTGGAAAAAAAAAAAATACACTTTAATGAATTAAAAAAAATAAATAAATAAAACTAAACCATAAAGTTAGCCCATTTTGTCAAAAATTTTGATTACTTGTTTTTGTGCATTTCATATTTAAGATACATCATCTTTTAAATCTAAATTATACATACAAGTGCACCAACTGAAGGCTTGTTGTGTTTTTTAATAAATGTTTAATTTAAGCAATTTACAGTATCCTATATTTGATTTTATAAGATGAAGCGAAAAAAAAAAAAAATGTGCTGCAGCAAAACTGCCATTTCTAAAGAAAAAAAAAAAAAAAAAAAAAAGGGAAGAAGGGCATCCCTTCGGGTCTGGTATGGATTTTAAGGGGAAGCCCATGCCAAAATTATAGAAAAAAAAAAGATAAATAAAAGTCCCAAAATCCATAACAGACCCTTAGGCGTGCATGCAGCCCGGCAGGTCAGAAGGGAGGGGGCTCCTGAACCATACCGAAGGGCACCCCATGCCATTTTTTTTTTCACTTTTAACAGGCGATGTTCGGGCCAAACTTTTGCTTGGCCCGAACCATTCGCCCAACTCTACCCTTTAGCAGATGTACAGCAGTGCCATTAGTTAATGGCACCCTGGTGCTTCTGCAGGTGCCAAACTGCTGGCACATGGTTCAGTGCGTTTCTGTAAAAGAGAGTGACTTCCCTGCATTTCTATTGCTGTAGGGCAGCCAATTGAAAATGATTGGGCTTCCTTACAAGAGATGCATGGAAACTCGCTCGCTCTGTCGTATCTGTAGATGTGAATCAAGCCAAAGAGACCTTGTATAACACTGCTGGAGCTGTATGGACTACAGCTGGTCATACACCAGCAGATTTTTTTTTTTTTTTTAACCAACATTCGCACCAAATTCCTATCGGTACACTCGAGGACTTGGCAAATGTCATTCAAAAACGTTTTCTCTTAACATTCGGTTTTGGAACAAATGGACTTTCCAGAATGACATCCACTTTCTCTATTAAAAATGTGTTGGAGAAAAATAAATAAATAAAAAAATTCCATCCAGGTCTTGCAAATTCTCATCACTACGGTCAAAGATGACCATCGATTTAACTCCACCATTAGAAAATCAAAACGAATGTTAAGATAAAATGGTTTAAGTGAAATTCTACAAGTGTATGGCCAGCTTTCCAGCAGAGATTGAGGCTTCCAGCAACAAAAGGTCTCAGCTTTGAGCCGTGTATCTCAGCTACTTTGGGTAACAGGGGAGATCACATTCACACCATTCCATTATGTAGGAGCGGGTCTATGGCAGGGCCTCTTGTACTGGGCTCACTCACAAATGAGTTTCTATTGTTTGCTACACAAAGTCAGCAGCAAATCAAATGAATAATACAGGAGGGCTCCAGGGCGTCCTGCAGATCAGGTGACCCCATAACAGAGACGTGAAACCTCAGCTGGTCAGGTGACCTTTACGTTTTATAAAGAATCAGCAAATGAAATGAGAAGTCAGCCGGTCACCTGGCAGCACTGGGTTTCTGGCTTCACTTTTCCTCCATGGTTCTGAATGGCTGCACTTGGGTGTCACCTCAGGGTGCCTTGATTTCCTCCAAAACTGCAGACCATTGATGTACTGTATTTAGCCACGATTGCCTCTAGTATTTATACAGGTAAGTGTATGGCGAATGCATATACATTACAACCATGCCCCTACCTGCCTGGAGTTTGCATGTTCTCCTGTGCGGGTTTCCTCAGAGCACTCCGGTTTCTTCCCACAGGTAGATCAGTGTTTCTCAACTCCAGTCCTCAAGGCGCCCCAACAGGTCATGTTTCCAGGCTTGCCATTATTTTGCACAGGTGATTGGATCACTTTCACTGCCTTAATAATTACTACAGTCGTTTCATCTGAGGGAAATCCTGAAAACATGACCTGTTAAGGCGCCTTCAGGACTGGAGTTGAGAAACAACGAGGTAGGTTAATTGACTCCTGGATGAATTGGCCCTAGTATGTGTAGAGTTGCCACCTCATCCCTTTAACCACTTCGCAACCAGGCCAATTCTGACATTTCTCTCCTACATGTAATAATCGTTTTTTTGGTAGAAAATTACTCAGAACCCCCAAACATATATATATTTTTTTTAGCAGAGATCTTAGAGAATAAAATGGTGGTAATTGCAACTTTTTATGTCACGTGGTATTTGCGCAGCAATTTTTCAAACGCGTTTTTTTTGGAAAAAAAAAGTTTCATGAATTAAAAAAAAAAAACAGAACAGTAAAGTTAGCCCAATTTTTTTGTATATTGTGAAAGATAATGTTACGCCGAGTAAATAGATACCCAACATGTCACGCTTTAAAATTGCGCCCACTCAGGAAATGGCGCCAAACTTTGGTACTTAAAAATCTCCATAGGTGATGCGTTAACAATTTTTACTGGTTACATTTTTAGAGTTACATTGGAGGTCTTGGGCTATAATTATTGCTCTCGCTCTAACGCACGCGGCGATACCTCACATGTGTGATTTGAACAACGTTTACATATGCGGGCGCAACTAACGCGTGCGTTCGCTTCTGTGCGCGAGCTCGCGGGGCGCGTTAAATTTTTTTTTTTTTTTAATTATTTATTTTACCTTTATTTTTTTATTTTTTACACTTTCTCTTTAAATTTTTTTTTTTGATCACTTTTATTCCTATTACAAGGAATGTAAACATCCCCTGTAATAGGAATCTTGCGTGACAGGTCCTCTTTATGGGGAGATATGGGGTCAATAAGACCTCACACCTCCCCTCTGAGATCTGAAAAAAAAAAAAGAGCGATCTCAGTCTTTTCCGCTGAGTAAACGGTCATTGTTTACATCACGTGACATCATACGTCGCGCCCGGGCCTCCGAGGTGCATTGAGATGACTGGTGACCATCTGGTCATCAGTCATCACTACGCACAGCAACCGCCGGCAACGGATCTGTTCTCCGGGCCGCCGATGGCACGAGCGGCCCGGGAGAAGCACTGGAGGGCGGCGGGAGGGGGGGGCGTCCCCTCCCGCTGCCGATAAGAACGATCAAGCGGCTGAACTGCCGCTATGATCGTTCTTATAGTGCAGGGAATCACCGGCGGAAAAAAATGATACCTGAATGATGCTGGTAGGTGCCGGCATCATTCAGATATCCCCACTCAAAGACAAGGAAGTCTTTAGACGTCCGGCGGTCGGGAAGTGGTTAAACCCGAACACATGAATTCCACTGGTTCTGAGGCTATTTTAATGTAGATAAGGCACCAAGAGAATTTAATTACCACCTTAAATAGGGAGATTGGGTTTACGTCCTCTACATTTCCCTGTAAAGTAGAAACATAATGGGCTACTATGCATCGCATAGTAGCCCATTATGTGCCAGTTACCTGCAAAGGAAGCCTGCGGCGTCCAGCGCTGTCCCCTGTGCTGGCGGCGTCCATCTTCTGCCCCTCTTCCTTCCGGGGCCGCGACTCCGGCGCTGTGACGTCACTCCCGCGCATGCGCACCGCAGCCGCCACTCACGGCACGGAGGCCGTTCGTTCACTGCGCATGTGCCGACATGACGTCAGCACAGCTTCAACACTGCATATCTCCTGAACCGTGCAGGTATAGGAGATATGCAGGGCACCTACAGGTAATCCTCATCATAGACTTACCTGTAGGTTAAAGTGGTTGTCACAAGACAACCACTTTAATCAGCCACAGAACCTGTGTAATTAATGTGTGTTCGGTTTTAAAAGGGATGAGGTGGCAACCCTAGGTATGTGTATGTATGAATGTGAGTTAGGGACCTTAGATTGTAAGCTCCTTGAGGGTAGGGACTGATGTGAATGTACAATGTAGATGTAAAGCGCTGTGTAAATTGATGGCGCTATATACAGTGCCTTGAAAAAAGTATTCATACCCCTTGAAATTTTCCGAAATTTTGTCACGTTACAACCAAAAACGTAAATGTATTTTATTGGGATTTTATGTGATAGACCGACACAAAGTGGTACATTTGTGAAGTGGAAGGAAAATGATAAATGGCTTTCAACATTTTTTTTACAAATAAATAACTGAAAAGTGTGGGGTGCATTTGTATTCAGCCCCCTTTACTCTGATACCCCTAACTAAAATCTAGTGGAATCAATTGGAGTTCACCTGTGTGTAATGTAATCTCAGTATAAATACAGCTGTTCTGTGAAGCCCTCAGAGGTTTGTTAGAGAACCTTAGTGAACAAACAGCATCACGAAGGCCAAGGAACACACCAGACAGGTCAAGGATAAAGTTGTGGAGAAGTTTAAAGCAGGGTGAGGTTATAAAAAAAAATATCCCAAGCTGTGAACATCTCACGGAGCTCTGTTCAATCCATCATCTGAAAATGGAAAGAGTATGGCATAACTGCAAACCTACCAAGACATGGCTGTCCACCTAAACTGACAGGCCGGGCAAGGAGAGCATTAATCAGAGAAGCGACCAAGAGGCCCATGGTAACTCTGGAGGAGCTGCAGAGATCCACAGCTCAGGTGAGAGAATCTCTCCACAGGACAACTATTAGCCCTCATACACATGGACCTTTTTTGACGCCACATTTATGGGCGTTTTTTACAGCTCTCCATGTTATTCAATGGCCCCCTAAAAACACAGACGTTTTTGAGCTGTAGAGGACGTCAGCGTTCGTGAGCTGTAACTAGAACGCGGGACTAGCACATTCTGAGGCTGTATCGTTTTGGATGCTAAACCGGCAAACCACTCACTAACGCCGTACCGGCATTTTCAGGTTAAAAAAATAGCAGAGGAATTTTTTTTCTTAAACGCCTATTGACGCCGATGCTCACAATGCCGAAAAAATGCTGATTTTTCCCTGACGTCGGGCCCAACATTTTGCCAATTTTTTTTTCATACACCCGTGTGTATGAGCCAAGTTGAGTGGCAAGATAAAAGCCATTGTTGAAAGAAAGCCACAAGAATAAGACACAGCAAACATGTGGAAGAAGGTGTTCTGGTCAGATGACCAGAGCCAAAATTGAAATTTTTGGCCTAAAAGCAAAATGCTATGTGTGGCGGAAAACTAACACTGCACATCACCCTGAATACACCATCCCCACTGTGAAGCATGGTGGTGGCAGCATCATGTTGTGGGGATGCTTTTCTTCAGCAGGGACAGCGAAGCTGGTCACAGTTGATGGGAAGATGGATGGAGCCAAATACAGGACAATCTTAGAAGAAAACCTGTTAGAGTCTGCAAAAGACTTGAGACTGGGGTGGAGGTTCACCTTCCATCAGGACAACAACCCTAAACATACAGCCAGAGTTACAATGGAATGGTTTAGAACAGGGATATGCAATTAGCGGACCTCCAGCTGTTGCAAAACTACAAGTCCCATCATGCCTCTGCCTCTGGGTGTCATGCTTGTGGCTGTCAGTCTTGCTATGCCTCATGGGATTTGTAGTTCTGCAACATCTGGAGGTCCGCTAATTGCATATCTCTGGTGTAAAAGATCAAAGCACATGCATGTGTTAGGTCTGGACTTTGACTGGGTCATTCTAAATCCAATGGAGAATCTGTGGTAAGACTTAAAAAATTGCTGTTCACAGATGCTCCAAGTTAAAACCACTTATTTTCCTTCCACTTCACAATTATGTGCCACTTTGTGTTGGTCTATCACATAAAATCCATTTAGGTTTTTGGTTTTAATATGACAAAAATGTGGAAAATTTCAAAGGGGTATGAATACTTTTCAAAAGGCACTGTGCTCACACACACACACACACACTTTGCTTTTCATTTCTATTTTAACCACTTGAGCTCCAGAAGGTTTTACCCCCTTCAAGACCAGAGCATTTTTGCTATTCAGCACTGCGCTGCTTTAACTGGTAATTGCTCAGTCATGCAACGCTGTATGCAAATAAAATTTATAACATTTTATATACACCCAAAAAAAACAAAAATTTTGAAAAAAAAAATCCTTTTACACCAAAATGTATTCGGCTACATAGCTTTGGTATACTGGCCTCATGCAGACAGGATGTTTTAAAAACGTCAGCGGTACAGCAGAGCTAAAAACGTGTGTTTTACAATTTGTGTCTTTGGATGTTTTTCCCTCCCTAGAATGTAAAAATGTCTAAAAACCTTGACACTGATGTTAATTGCCTAGTTTAGCCACGCCTGGAAGCACAGGATGTATTTTTTTTTCTACTGCCCCTAAACGCTTATGTGTGCATGGACCCATAGGCCAACACAACATGGAGGGGCTGTGTACCCCTAACAACAGCAGCTGTAAAACCGTTGTGTGCGCATGAGGCCTAATTGGCTTGTGCAAAAAAGGAACAGTGTCTACAAAAAAAGAAAAAAATAATTATATTATATATATATATATATATATATATATACACACACACACACACACACACACACACACACAAATTTACGCAGCTATGACACTCTACTGGTAATGGCGCTGACCAGCGACTTATAGTGGGACCGAGATAATGTGGTGGGCAGACTGGCGCTAGCTGACACAGGCTAGGAGGTGCACGGTGCACTAACTGGACTGACACCAACATCAATAGTGACACCAATATGGTAATCAGTGCTAAAACTGTACACTGTCACTGTACGGACACTGGCTGGGAGGGGTTAACATCTAGGGGCAATCAAAGGGTTAACTGTGCCTAACAATGTGTAATATGTGCCGCTTTTACTTAACGGTCCGTTTCTTAAACATATAGATTGCTGTTCACAGTACACAGCATTGTGTGCGATTGGCCAGAGCTGATCAGCGACTTCCGCCAAAAGCTTTGTCTGAAATCAGCTGCTAAACTCGCGCGGTGTCCAAACCTGGGAATAACGGGTGACGTACCGGTACATCGCCCAGCCTGCAGCTGCCATCCACTTGCAGTACAACTGCTAGGGGCCGGTGGCAAGTGGTTAAACTGACTGTAATGTTTTACAAGGCGAGGCTTTACAATCACTGAGATAGATGGAAATTACTAACTTATGTTCTTCAAGGTGGGTGTTCCGGTCACCTTTGTAAATCACTGAGCCCCCCCCCCCCAGTTGTGCTCGGTCCCAGAAGAAGAACCAATTTCAGGGGAAGACAAGCATTCCAGGGGAGTCATTTACAAGTCAATGAAGGGAAGGAGAATGGGCAAAAGTGTTGGAAGGTTGTGTGTACGCCATTCCTTCAAAGAGATTAGAATAGAAAATATAAACACTTAAGGCTCCTGGAATAGCGATGATTCAGCTTTGGGTCACAGATTCAAGACACCCTGGTGATCCGCATAATGACTCACCCCTCAGTCCTCCTCCCTCCCGAGTCACAGCTTCCTAATCTCATTAACAATGCAAATGTCAGTGTGGCTCCTTCATTACCAACACAATAGAGTGACTATAGCAGTGATCTCTCCCTCCCGGAGTTGGTGGATGGTAATATGGATGTTACTAGTAAGAGCACTGAGCTCACTGCCTACATACAGATATTTTATACATATACCCACCTCACTGGTACACCGGTCCATTTCCCCCAACATTGGCACCAATACTATGGACAATGGAGTCCCACTGTACTGCACACATCTGCCCTCAGCTTCACAGAATTCTCCAACTTTATGAACAAAGGGCAGTTCACCGTCTCTCCTGCAGACTTTTTTTATTGTTATTTTTTTTTTGGGGGGGGGGGGGTTCTTTGGTCAGAGTAGAAAATGCCCCGGGCTTGGTGATCAGTGGGAGTAAAAAAAGTAAAAAACACAACCTTACAGAGCACCGGTGGTTAGGAGGAGGAGGAATCGTCCAAATGTTGGCGTCATCCCGAGGATCCGTGCCTCATACAATAACCCAAGAGCTGGGTAAAAGCAAACAAAGGGCCACATCCAGCCCACTCAGGAATCCATTATTATTTTATTTTTATTTCAGGTACTTCTATAGCGCTGTCAATTTACGCAGCGCTTTACATATACATTGTACATTCACATCAATCCCCACCCTCAAGGAACTTACAATCTAAGGTCCCTAACTCACATTCATACACATACTGGGCCAATGTAGACAGCAGCCAATTAACCTACAAGCATGTCTTTGGAGTGTGGGAGGAAACCGGAGTACCTGGAGGAAACCCACGCAGGCACAGGGAGAACATGCAAACTCATGGCAGGTAGTGTCGTGATTGGGATTCGAACCAGTGACCCTTTTGCTGCCAGGCAAAAGTGCCATCCACTACACCACTGTGCCGATTAGAATCTCTTTGTTCATCAAACTAATGAAAAAAAAATTTGCATACAGTACGTGTGGCCAACTTTACCCATCATGCCATGCAATACAGAAGGCATTCTGAGGCGCGACTTTCCACAAGTCAGTATCTGAGTAGGGCTTGACATGAAGGAGCCCAGTGATAGATCCTTCACAAACAAAATTGACCAAGTGTGGCAAGCCCCAGGTTTGGGGCTACATTTGAAAATTTGGTCTCACCCAATGCCCCCCCCCCTTATGGCCAATAAGTACGGGCAGATTCTTACGCATCATCCAATGCAATCGGGGAGGCGTCTGATCAGTCCTAACCTCATTATGCAGCAATGACCCCAAACTCACACAAAATCATAAATGAAAGAATAGTAACAGGGAATCGTGCAACAGATGGGGAGACCTCCCACAGCGCCCGGACCTCGCCAAGCTGCGTTAAGACAGAAAGGCAATCAAATCACATTGAATACAGATTTTGTTATTTCTCAGTTCACAGCAATTTCTAGGAGGGTTTTATTAATAAAAATTATTCAATTAAATTATTTTGAAAATGTATTTTTTACAAAAAAAGTGCCTACAAAACACTTTATAGATCGAACACACAAACTTATATTAGGGCAGCTGAGATCCTGACAACTTTTTTTTTCTTCTCTATGGGTTTAAAATAGATGACTTGTGTTTTTTTTTTTGTTGTTGTTTTTTTTCCATCCATACTAACTATGCAACATACAAATATATACCCATAGATCAAGCATTGCACATATGGCATCCCATTTACTGACCAGCACCACAAACTGGCATTTTCAATACAACCGGAGCTACGCCATGCCCGCCACCTTCTATACAAATATCGGATTTATTTTTCCCATAGCCACCAATGAATATCTGCGTGATTACAGGAATTCCTCAGGAGACAAACATTTTATTATGTTTCTGTATGCGGTTTTTGTTTTACAGCTATACCGTCCAGTATAAATTAGGGCTTGTTAAAGAGATTATTATATTCATAAGACTGCACACAAATCCAACTGTTGCGAGTACACCGCTAAAAAAAGAAAAAAAAAAGGCAATGACACCACTGAAACCATGCCAACTATTTTGAATGGTAACTAGAGCATAAAAATGGCATTTACATAATGTGACCCGAGCGTCACCAGGGCGGCCAGCTGGTGGCAGGGAAGTAGACCGAGGCTGGTGACCCAGAATGTTTTATTTAGGTGAGCGGTCATCATATGCTATAGATTGTGAATGCCTGATAGAGATTATATATATACACAAATAAAAAACTGAAAAATTGGCGTGCAAAATTATTCAGCCTCCTTAAGTTAATACTTTGTAGCGCCACCTTTTGCTGCGATTACAGCTGTAAGTCACTTGGGGAAGTCTCTATCAGTTTTGCACATCGAGAGACTGAAATTTTTGCCCATTCTTCCTTGCAAAACAGCTGGAGCTCAGTGAGGTTGGATGGAGAGCGTTTGTGAACAGCAGTTTTCAGTTCTTTCCACAGATTCTCGATTGGATTCAGGTCTGGACTTTGACTTGGCCATTCTAACACCTGGATATGTTTATTTGTGAACCATTCCATTGTAGATTTTGCTTTATGTTTTGGATCATTGTCTTGTTGGAAGACAAATCTCCGTCCCAGTCTCAGGTCTTTTGCAGACTCCATCAGGTTTCCTTCCAGAATGGTCCTGTATTTGGCTCCATCCATCTTCCCATCAATTTTAACCATCTTCCCTGTCCCTGCTGAAGAAAAGC
>BLSH010441513.1:16457-27243 GCA_018402905.1 Glandirana rugosa
CGCCCAACGGTCGAAAATATATACACACACACACACACACACACACGGTTCTGGCCCAGAGTTCCTGGTTCGCCCAAACCCCTGTCCAGCTGGATATAACAACTAAGAAGAGATCTCACCCTGGGTCTCAGTGTGCTAAAAACTGAGGGAGCTATGAGCTGGATTTTCAGTTGCTCTAAATCAGGGATATGCAATTAGTGGACCTCTAGATGTTGCAGAACTACAAGTCCCATGATGCATAGCAATACTCTGACAGCCACAAGCATGACACCCAGAGACAGAGGCATGATGAGACTTGTAGTTTTGCAACAGCTGGAGGTCCGCTAATTGCTTATCCCTGCTCTAAAGACTGCAATGGAGTAAAGGCTTTGCATTTTGTTTGTTTAGAGGTGTCAGGGACAAGCCCTGACATCGTATAGAGAGGCCTTCTGCTTTGTATTAGTTTAGTGCCAGACGGCAAGATTTTGTTTTACGGTTTTGTTTGTTTTTGTAATTTGCAACCTTTTCTAAATAAAGCTGGCAACCCGCTACCCTTTTCCCAGGAAAGGTGATCCACAAGAGCTAATCTCCCACAATATTAGATACACCATTTTTTTTCCCCCAGATTTATTTTTAGAACAGAAAAAAAATCCATGCGGGATGACCAGGATTCCATTTTTAACCACTTCAGCTCTGGAAGATTTACCCCCATTCATGACCAGGTAATTTTTTTTCGAGATACAGCACTGCGTTATTTTAACTGACAAATGGGTGGTCATGAGACCCTGTACACGAATAACATGGAGGTCCTTTTTTCCACACAAATAGAGCTTTCTTTTGGTGGTATTTGATCCCCTCTGTTTTTTTTTTTTACTTTCGGCTATAAAACCAAAATCAATTTAGGCCAATATGTACTCTGCTACATATCTTTTGGTAAAAAAAAAAAAAAAAAAAAAAAAATAATCCCAGAAAGCATGTATTGATCAGTTTGTGCTAAAGCTGTAGCGTCTACAAACTATGGAATTTTTTTTCTTTTTTTTTTTTTTTAAATAGTAATGGTGCCGATAAACTACCTGGATGAGCTAGAGATGAGAATATTTTTATATAAAATATAGATTATATATATCTTATCTATCACAAACGTGATCTGGCGCACAGCTGCCGTCCTGTAGCAGAAAACCTGCTATAGGACGGTCAGCAAGTGGTTAAAAGGCGTTGATTTAAGAAAAAAACAAAAACAAACACACAGCGTGTGAAAGCTCATATGAAATTTCAGGCCTCATTCACACGGACGTTTTTTGAGGCCGGCGTTTTTTGCAGCTCTCCATGTTAGTCAATGGCCCCATAAAAATGCCGAAGTTTTTGAGCTGTAGATGACGTCGGCGTTAGTGAGCTGAAACTAGAACCCACAGCCATCGCGTTCTGAGGCTGTAACGTTTTGGCTTTTTTTTGACGCCGACGCCACAATATGCCAACAAACGCCACCTATTATTATACCGGCGTTTTCAGGTTGAAAAATAGCAGAGGGATGATTTTTTTTAAAAAACGCCTATTGACACCGACGCTCACTAACGCTCAAAAACGCCGATGCATAACGCCGAAAAACTTCGACTTTTTTTTTCCTTGACGTCGGGCCCGACGTTTTGTTTATTTTTTTAGAAACGTCCGTGTGTATGAGGCCTTAGTGTTCAGGTTAGATCGGTTTTAAATCCTTAAACCAGTTGGAAGGACACAAGGAAGGAGTCTGACACGCGCAGTAGGTTAGATCAGGCCTCTAATCCTCCATAGAACAAAACTACTCAACGCTGACCAATGAGGGAAATAAAAGGTTTGTTAGAAATCCATCATAGACAGATAGTGGGACTTCCTCATTCATCCCCGGATGTGTCATAGGAGGTTATTAATGGGAAGGGTTATTTTTACCTACCAACGGATTAAAGATTAATGAAATGAAGACCGCAAGAGGGAGAAAAAAAAAAAAAAACACAAATTTACATCCATCTTTGAGCATTGTAGTTGTAAAGAAGTCGATCAACCAATCAACTTTTGTATAACCGCCCTTTCAGATTTTTTGCTGCTCGATCAGCGCCACAAGCTATAGCCAGCAGCACTGATCAGTGAATCCTGATGGCTGGGGAAGTCTCCCCACTGTCAGAATACAAAAAGGCACAGCTGGAGGATTCCCCCATCCACCTTAAGGCCTCTTTCACATGGACAGTCCGATCAGGTCCACCTGTCAGTTTTTCAGGCAGACCTAATCGGACCCTCCATTCACTCCCATGGAGTAGAGCTGCACAATTAATTGTAATTCACCCCCCGCGATCTCAATCAGGCATTACCGTGATTTTCAGTGCAGTTAATGGAGTCCAACTTGTAGGGTGACTCAACTGTAATAAAAGTCAATGCAAGTCGCCTGAAGTCTTCCCAGGAATCTTTTTCGTCGGAGCGACTTGAGTCTCTGGGCAGAGAGCCAAGTCTGGGAAGAGAGCCAAGTTCTGAGGTCACTGCTGATAAAAGAAGCTAAAAGAGATACAATGTAATTACTTCAAAGGAATGATGAGTGTATAGAAGAGTTTAGTTTAACCATTTAAAGACTAAATCTTTTGACATTTGCTGCTTACAAGTAAAAATCTAGTATATTCTGCTAGAAAATTACTTAGAACCCCCAAACATTATATTATAATATATATATATATATTAGCAGGGACCCTAGAGAATAAAATGGCGATTGTTGCAATATTTTATGTCACACGCTGTTTGAAAGACCGCTGCGCAAACGCAATTTTTTGGGGAAAATGACACTTTCAAAAAAAAAAACAAAAAAAAAAACTAAAACAGTGCTGTTTAGCCCAATTGTTTTGTATATGTAAGAGGTTACGCTGCGAGAATCATGATCTTTATTCTAAGCAAAAAAATTGTGATTCTCATTTTGGCCAGAATCGTGCAGCTCTACTATGGAGCAGCGGTGACATGTCTGCTGACACCCACCGCTATCCGGTCTGTGAAAACCAGATGGATGGGAACCCTACTTTCCATCTGTCTGGAGGATTGGGTGAAAAGGGATAGGAGGAGAGGAGAGTGGGGGTCTGACAGATACTTCTCTGAACAGTGAGTGGAGATGGACCAGTCACCTGCCTGCTCAGCAGGGGGATCAACAGATCGATCCCCCTCTGAGCAAAGCAGAGTCTGCCGTGTGGAAGGACCCTAATTGTGTTGAAGGGGGGGGCAGTCATCTATGGACAGCTTAAGAATGAGAACTCCCTTAGGGGGATACAGACAACAGAAGTAACCAGGTAGGGGTTCTAACCCTTCCCCATTCTATTCAACAAAAACACAAAAGATTTGCTTTAGATATTTAGGCTGAGTTCACACTAATGTGATGCCAGACATCGCAATGGGATTCACACTGCGCATTGCTGTGCACATCACATGCGATGTCTGTGCAATGCGAATTCAGCTATACAGACTGTATGGATGAAAGTGCCTCGCAGTCGCACCAAAATGGTGCAGGACCCTTTTTTGGTCTGCACTGGAATCAGATCGTATGGGTGTTCATGCAATCCGATTCCACAGTTGTCACTGTGTTCTGTGAACAGATTTGGGGGCGTCATTAACTTTATATTGACACCCGCAGCGGTTTGCAGAGCAAAGTGTGAACTGCTGCAATTCAGATGCGATGCAGGAACCCACACAGGAATCGCGGTGGTTCCCGCATCACAGCAGTGTGAACTGGCTGAAGTTTAATCTGGGTATATTTTGTCTTCTCTGCCCCATTCTCCCACAACATGCTACATTAAAGCGGAGTTCCACCCACTTCTGCTTTAAGTGAAGGTGACCCCCTGACATGCCACAATTGGCATGTCATTTTTTGGGTGGGGGACCCCGTTTGTTTTCACAGGGTCCCAGGTCCACTTCCTCTCCTGGCGCAGGCGGAGCTGGCAGAAAGTTCACCCCCCCCCCCTCTCGGCAATCTTCTGGGACACGCCCAGAAGATACACCGGCAATCCACAGCATGCAGTGTGACTCATGCATGCGCAGTGCGCTTCCGGCTTTGAAGCCAAAGGTGGGTGCC
Source organism: Glandirana rugosa (assembly GCA_018402905.1). Classification (NCBI taxonomy): domain Eukaryota; kingdom Metazoa; phylum Chordata; class Amphibia; order Anura; family Ranidae; genus Glandirana; species Glandirana rugosa. The sequence continues at coordinate 20,509 of BLSH010441513.1, forward strand.
CACACTTGTGATGCCAGTGCCATATGAAGGAGGGGGAGAAGAGCGACGCTGCGGGCAGCCGCATCGCTGGAGCCTGGGACAGGTGAGTGTCCGATTATTAAAAGTCAGCAGCTACACTTTTTGTAGCTGCTGACTTTTAATAGGGTGGAACTCTGCTTTAAGTTTAAATAAAACCCTTTCCGCTTTTATTACATACTTTAATTTAGACTCAATGAGGTCTTCACTGGGTCTCTTTTCTTCTCTATGCAATTCAAGCAGATCGTGGCTGGTTGGCGCGGATGTACGTAGTTAACTGAAAACCAGCAGACTGCCCTAGATAACGTGATGTTGAGCCTCCGTGATTGAGGGAACTGAAATCCAATGAATAAAAAGGGGCAGGCCAAGGCAAGTCATGCTGGGGAGGGAATGGCTAAATGATGCTGGATGCCTGACAGCCAAGAAAAGAGATGGACTTCAGTCGACTTGCTGCAGCTAGTAATGCACACAGAGAAGCTCACAGTGTGCATCAGAGTAAGCAATTTCAGCACAGAAGAGGAGTCGGTATAACTGGGCAAGACTGAAGGAAAACCCGGAATTCAGCTTTTAATGCATCACTGCAAATTAAATCCATGCCCTTACCAATGTTCTTTAAATAATATTGGGAAGGATTCATCCAACTCAAAGTGCAATGATATTACATAATCAAAAAGTCTAAACTCTTCCCTTGTCCTTAATTGGCATAGAAAGGGCAGGCAAACACATCATTGATTGCACAGGCGGTAAGAAATGGCATGGCAACCCTGTGCGGTGAATGAGATGTAGCTGCAGCCAGATCAATAGACATCTAGAAGATAATTTTAGAAAGGAGCGGAGCAGTTGGTTATGGCACAACGCCAGGAGACATTCCACTACCAGGCCTTGGGGCCTGCAACTACGGCCAGGTGACAAGGCAGAGGCCATGTAGTACAGCCGGGTTGCCTCACCTTGTACAATGTAATGACGCTGGGCTTCGCCCCATACAACATCCTATTATATACTCCACCCAAGTCATTTCAGATCCAAAAATTATATACACTTCAGACAAGAGCCTTAAAACCTGTAACACAGCCCCTGGCCAAGGGCCATATTTAGCAATCATGTCACGTTGGTATACATAAAAAAAAAGGACCTCTAAAGCTTCTCCATTTTTGGCACCAGTAGAGTTACAAAAATAATGCTGCAAAACTTAAAACCAAAACAGCATGGGATGAAAGAAGAGATGGCTCCTTGTTACTTGAGCTACAGAGAGTCTCCACACCCCTCCCAATCCAGTCCTGCTTCCCAATTCAGTTTCACTGCTCAGCTGGCCTCCAGTGGAGCCCAATGAAAACAGAGGAAAAAAAAAACAAAAACAAAAAACACCATCTGATCAGATCAAGATTCAGCTGACTGTCTAAAACTTTACAAGCTGATCAATTGTTATCCCCACCATCTGTATGGCCAGCTTGAGAAAACCAAGTCCAACTGATAAATTGTTATCCCCACCATCTGTATGGCCAGCCTGAGGAACCCAAGTCCAACTGTTATCCCCACCATCTGTATGGCCAGCTTGAGGAACCCAAGTCCAACTGTTATCCCCACCATCTGTATGGCCAGCTTGAGAAACCCAAGTCCAACTGATAAATTGTTATCCCCACCATCTGTATGGCCAGCCTGAGGAACCCAAGTCCAACTGTTATCCCCACCATCTGTATGGCCAGCTTGAGGAACCCAAGTCCAACTGTTATCCCCACCATCTGTATGGCCAGCTTGAGGAACCCAAGACCAACTGATAAATTGTTATCCCCACCATCTGTATGGCCAGCCTGAGGAACCCAAGTCCAACTGTTATCCCCACCATCTGTATGGCCAGCTTGAGGAACCCAAGTCCAACTGTTATCCCCACCATCTGTATGGCCAGCTTGAGGAACCCAAGACCAACTGATCAACTGTTATCCCCACCATCTGTATGGCCAGCTTGAGGAACCCAAATCCAACTGTTATCCCCACCATCTGTATGGCCAGCTTGAGGAACCCAAATCCAACTGTTATCCCCACCAGAAATGGTCTTTTGCCATTAAAAGCCAAAAACACACAATTGCTTTTACACTTTGTCTAAGAGGAATTTTCCAGTCTTCAAACAATAGGCAATAGTAACGATCAGGAACAAAAAGAAAGACAAAAGGGGATGGGTGATGGTAGAGGATTATGGGTAATGACATAGTCCATAGCCTCCAGGAAAGTTTATGTTAAGCTCTAAGAGTTTACACCAACACAACATTCTTTACGGGAAATGCTAAATTCTCTATAACATTCTGTACAGATCTTACAGGAAAGGCCAGAATCATGTTTTTTCTGAACTGCCATTTACACAATTTCATCACATTTCTGTATGAGGAGTCATTACGTCTGAGCGCTGCCTCTGGCTGGAGGAGAGGATTTCCCTGACGTACAAATGCTAAAAAAGAGGTGCCGATGGAACAGTAAAGCTGGCCATACACCAGCAGAACTTCACTTGAACATTCAGAAAAATAATTAAGAGCGTTCAATGATGCGATTACAAACTTTTTCAGGGGGGGAATTCACTTGGATTGTCATGCGCAGGGGCGTTGCTAGGTCTACAAAAGATCTGGGGCTAGAGCCCATAGCAGCGAAGTAAAGAAAGACATACGCTTGAGCGGGCAAACATGTAGTAAAATAAATAATAATAGTAATAAATATATATGTGTATGTATGTATGCATGCATGAGATATATATATATATATATATATATATATATATATATATATATATATATGACACACACACACACACATACATACACACACACACACACAGTCTGCATTCCAGACCGGGACATACCTGCTAATTGCATAACTGCACCCAACCTGTAAGAGACCCGGGGCTATAGCCCCAATAGCCACCCCCTAGCAACGCCTCTGGCCATGCGACTTGCACATAGATTTTGTTATGCACACAACTACCATAAGCACATATTTTCCAGAATGAAGACCACATTCACGGTTAGCATGTCACTCATTCCAGTGAAATAATCCATCCTTCCACCTCTTTTTTTGCCACTACAGTCCAAATTGATTATCCAGTTGACCCGATCACAGATTAGAAAATTGAATAAAATGTTCTAAACTGAGATTGTACTGATGTGAGGCCCCATTCAGAAAGAAGGATATAGATTCTCATCTCTGACTCAGGAATTCTAGAGAGTTGGAGCTTCTCGGGTTACAGGAGTTTTATCATCACAGCAGGGGAATTCTGAAGAGGGATGAGTGGAAGAGGGAGGGAGACCTCCTGATTATCAGACCCTCTATGTGACCTGAATGGGGTGGGAGAGACACTGTGTACTACAGCAAATGGAGAGGGCCAGTGCACTGAAAAACTGCAATCTGTTGCCAATGTAACCATCTTTTGGGAAAAATCCTTGTGTTTTTTTTGCCCCATAGACTAATGAGAGCACTCGAAAAATGAGCTTTTACAGTCCCATTTAAAAAATCTATGGTGACCAACAATACAATGGGCTCATGCTAAAGTGTGAATGTGGGCTAACAGAATAAAGAATTTTCCCTTTTATTATTGCCATTCTTCTAGAAAATTGTGCAACCTTATCTATAATCAACTGAGTCAGTGTAGAAGCTCCTCCTATGCAATGGTGGTCAGTGTAGACGTGTAGAATCTCCTAAGCAATGGTGGTCAGTTTAGACGCTCCTCCTATGCAATGGTAGACGCTCCTCCTATGCAATGGTGGTCAGTTTAGAAACTCCTCCTATGCAATGGCATTGTAGACGTGTAGAAACTCCTCCTATGCAATGGTTGTCAGTGTAGAAGCTCCTCCTATGCAATGGTTGTCAGTGTAGAAGCTCCTCCTATGCAATGGTTGTCAGTGTAGAAGCTCCTCCTATGCAATGGTGGTCAGTGTAAAAGCTCCTCCTATGCAATGGTGGTCAGTGTAAAAGCTCCTCCTATGCAATGGTGGTCAGTGTAAAAGCTCCTCCTATGCAATGGTTGTCAGTGTAAAAGCTCCTCCTATGCAATGGTGGTCAGTGTAGAAAGTCCTCCTATGCAATGGTGGTCAGTGTAGGTGTAAAAGGTCCCCCCTATATTGGAGTAAAAGAGCCCTCTAGCATTGGTAATCAGGGTAGGTAGGAGATCAGTTCGTCATTGCAAATGGCTATGGTTCTGGCCAGCTAAGTAGATGGCTTTAAAAATAAAAAAGGCCTGGATTTTTTCCTAAATGCATTGCACAAAAGTAACGTTGATCCAGGGAAGATCAGATTGCCTGTCCGGGGATCAGGTAGAAATTGTCGTCATACGCCCCATTTTCTATTTGTGTGTTTTGTTTAGTTCTCTGTTGGTTGAACTGGATGGACTGGTGTCTCTTTTCAACCAGATTAACTATGCAATTGCCTGCTAGTCACACATCACCTAAAACCTCAGGAGGAACCGTGGTTGAGAAGTGCTGATCTGATCCAATCTCTGCGTTATTTTAGTAAACAATATCACCCCCCCCCCCCATGTTGCTCCAACACAGAAGTACTTTTGGTGGCCTGGGGCCAATCCCGTGCTGGACACAAATGTGCATACCGGTCACAAAGAACCTTCCAGGAGGTCAGGCCAGATCCATCAACAAGACCCTTCCAACAACCTCCATCCTAAACACAGCACAGAAGACCATCAATCTACAGATTATACTGAAGGTGACCCCGTCAGCCCGGGGCCCCTGCAATGACAAACCTGCTAAAAGGAGAGGCAATGTACCGACCGGCGTCTGATGGCAACAAAGTGGCTCGATATCGCAAACTGCTGTCCTACGACGGTGGCTGCAATATCCCGCACTGTGTTGGGGGGGGCAGGTGCGGCGGACTCGATCTCCACCGGCTACGCACGATGCCCCCCCCCCCCCCCTGAGAGAACGGAGGTCGGTGTAACTAAACACGGATCTCCGTTCTGACAGAGGGGAAAGGGCTGTGATCACAGGCTACCTCTATATGGAAGCTGTGATCACTCCCCTCCCCCTGCCAGCCCAGCCCACATACAGTTGGAACACACTGAGGGAACACAGTTAACCCTTACAGCGCCCCTCCAGGTTAATCCCTTCACTGCCAATGGCATTTACACAGTAATCAGTGCATTTTTATAGCACTGATCGCTGTATGAATGCCAATGGTCCCAAAAAAGTATCAAAATGGTCCTCTGCAATATCGCAGTACCGAAAAAAAAAAAAAAAAATTGCAGATCGCCGCCATTACTAGTAAAAAATAAAAATAAAAATCCCAGAAATGAATTCTCATTATCCGTAAACACAGCAACTTTTGCGCAAATCAATCAATAAACGCTGATTGCGATTTTTTTTACCAAAAATATGAGGAAGAATATAAAATCGGCCAAAACCGATGGAAAAAAATGTTTTTTTATATTTTTTTTTTTCTGGATTTGTATTTTAGCAAAGAGTAAGAAATTAGTTTTTTTTTTGCAAAATTGACGCTCTTCTTTTGTTTATAGCGGCGATCAAAAATGACGCAGCGGTGATCAAATACCACCAAAAGAAAGCTCTATTTGTGGGAAAAAAAGGATGCAAATTTTGTTCCCTGGCTGCACCATCTGGTTTGAAGAGTCGGATACTTTGCGACCACCACAAATGGCTATGGTTACTCCTGCCGGCTCGAACGTCTTGTATGAATGGATTGTTTGGTGGACAAAACCATAGCATGCAGCGGGGGAGCAGGAATTCCACAGAATGCTTGCAGCAGCCGGGGAGCAGTGAAGTAATTTCACACTTCGACCCATTTGTTGAAAGAAAACATCCACACTTCTTTTAGCAGGAATGGTTTTACTGTATACACAATGACCCTGTGCTGACAAGGGCACTTTAAAGTAATCATTGCATCAGATATTTTTTGGATTTTTTTTGGCACAATCCCATAAATCAGAGTGCCTGTGCAGTTTTTGGTTGTATTCACAAATGGCTGACGCAGATCAGCCCCTGACCTTGTGACTTACAACAAAAGTAAAATGTTGCAGTCTGATCAATGGGGGAGAGGAGACTGAAGAAATGCTCCCTCCAGCCTGCAGCAGACTGATCATTGCAGCCTAGGTGAAGTCATTGGATTGGTGCTCATAGACTTATACATAGGTGGCACTTTCCTGAAAATTATACCAATGTTTTATAATGTCAGGAATGTATTCATGCATACTTGAAAAGCTACAGGTATATTAAAGGTTAGTTATTATTAAATGGCTAACAGTGTAAAGTATATCCATGCACATTCCTCGGAGCCAGCCAAACCTGAACCCATTGTTTTAGAGAACCAAGGCTGGCATTAGATCACAGTTTCTAGTCTCCAAACTGTGGCCCAGGGGCCAAATGCAGCCCTTTGCTTGCTTTTATCCAGCCCCTGGGGCAGTAATTTCCCCCAATGACACCAATGATGGGGCACTATCCCCCCCCCCCAACCAATGATGAAGCACTATTCCCTCCCAATGACAGCAATAATGGGGCACAATTCCCCCCCAATGACACCAATGATTGGGCACTATCCCCCCCCCCCCAATGATGAAGCACTATTCCCTCCCAATGACACCAATAATGGGGCACAATTCCCCCCCAATGACACCAATAATGGGGCACTATCCCCCCCCCCAATGATGAAGCACTATTCCCTCCCAATGACACCAATAATGGGGCACAATTCCCCCCCAATGACACCAATAATGGGGCACTA
>BLSH010441513.1:45407-62390 GCA_018402905.1 Glandirana rugosa
CGACAGAGTCGCCAATCACCCATGGTGACCTTCCCTAAACAAGATTACATTCATAAAGTATTACACGATCGTACGTTACGTATGATCGTGTCATACGGTAACGGAATACCCAAAAAAAAGGTAAGAAATCGTCAAATATTGGTGAAATTCTAAAGGGAATTGACCTTGATTCCCCGGTTCGGGTTGGGGACTTTTTGTTGGGGTGTGGTTTTAGGGGGGAGGTGGTTTACTAAACCTGGTCCCGTGTTTCGTTCCAGGTATTTCTGTACCTACTCAGGAGTGTCTATGGGAAAGTTTGACCATTCTTCCAGAAGTGCATTTGTGAGGTCAGGCACTGATGTTGGACAAGAAGGCCTGGCTTGCAGTCTCCGCTCTAATTCATCCCAAAGGTGTTCTATGGGGTTGAGGTCAGGACTCTCGCTCATCCATGTCTTTATGGACCTTGCTTTGTGCCCTGGTCCAAATCATTTGGTGGAGGGGGGATTTTGGTGTGGGGTTGTTTTTCAGGGGTTGGGCTTGGCCCCTTAGTTCCAGTTAAGGGAAATCTTAAAGTGGTTATAAACTGCTAAAGAATGGAAAAAAAACCCATAAGGCAATGGCATACTGTGCTAGTATGCATTGCATGCTAGCACATTATGAAATACTTACATTAGAACAAATCCCTTCCAGTGGTACCCACTAACCGCTGAGACAGCTGACATCTTCCCCCGGTGTTTCTTCTGGGTTTGCGGGCTCTGGAGCTGTAAGTAGGCAGAGCTGCAATAACGTCACTCCTGCGCATGTGCGCAGGAGCCTCCGTTTCTGGCACGGGCTCTGAAGGTCCAGCACTGTAAGCTGGAACCTGTAGAGAGCATGCGCCGATGTCATGAAAGTGTATCTCCTAAACTGTGCACGTTTAGGAGATATAGGTACAAGTGGTGTAACAGAGTTTACTACTACTGCATCAGCATGCCAAGACATTTTGGACAATTTCATGTTCCCAACTTTGTGGGAACAGTTTGGGGATGGCCCCTTCCTATTCCAACATGACTGCGCACCAGTGCACAAAGCAAGGTCCATAAAGACATGGATGAGCGAGTTTGGGGTGGAGGAACTTGACTGGCCTGCACAGAGTCTTGACTTCAACCCGATAGAACACCTTTGGGCGGAGACTGCGAGGCAGGCCTTCTCGTCCAACATCAGTGTCTGACCTCACAAATGCGCTTCTGGAAGAATGGTCAAACATTCCTATAGACACTCCTAAACCTTGTGGACAGCCTTCCCAGAAGAGCTGAAGCTGTTATAGCTGCAAAGGGTGGGCCAACTCAATATTGAACCCTATAGGCCAAGACTGGGATGGCGTTAAAGTTTATGGTGTGTAACGGCAGGCGTCCCAATACTTTTGGTAATATAGTTGTCATGTTTCACATGTTTTGTGATATTACCATTAAATGTTATATGTATTCTCTGTCCCTGGTTCTTCCCCTTCCTGTAGCTCAAATTTACCCTGTATAGTTAGCTCCACCCTTTGTTCATTTTCCCAATAATGCATCTCAGCCACAAGTCTCATGGTGTTGTGTACCTTGGAGATGAGCCTGATGTATAGAGGGAGACCTCTCGTACAGGCCCTGCTTGAGGACCACTAGAGTTGAGACAGTGGCCGCGACAGCACGGTGAGGTAAGAGTGCCTGCAGAGTCACTTGCTGGATAAGATATCAGCTGATGAGTAGCCAGACCCATGGGTGCAGGTGTGCTGCGGATGCAGGTGTGCTGTGGATGCAGGACAGCGGATGCAGGTGTGCTGTGGATGCAGGCCAGTGGATGCAGGTGTGCCCGCGGATGCAGGTGTGCTGTACAGCTGAAGGGCAGGAGTCAGGAATGAAGTCAGACAAGCCAGATCATGCACAGAGGATCAGTCAGCATGAACAGCAGGCATAGATTAGTCAGAGTTTAGGCCAGGTTTGGCAACAGAGAATTAGGCAAACAGGCGGAAATAGCAGGGTCAAACAAGCCAGAAGTCAGGACTGGAGATAGCATCGTGGTCAGGAAGACGGGTCAACACTTGGAACGAATACAGGCAGAGGGTATAGCTGCAGGTCAAACAGCAAAGAACTAGTGCAGCTGAAGCATCTTTATAGGGCACTGGGCGCCTCCATGCACAATTGGCGCACACGCATGCGCACTGGAACCCGTCTGCGCCTGGGTATGCCAGTTTGTTGTTGACAGTGCCCCCTCCCTATGGGCAACCTCCGGGTGCCCAAATTAACTTTCTTTTGTGGATAGCTGTGAAAGAAGGCTGGATTAATTCCTTGGCATGAACATTCTACTTGGGTTCCCAGGAATTTTCTTCTGGGCCTTAACTGCTCCACTTGTTCAAGTATTGCAACTGGTTCCTCCTTCTCCTACAATCCACGATAGTCTCCACCACATATTCTTCATCCCCATTGACAATCATGGGTTCAGGTTCCCCTGTTTGAGAAGGGATTTGGTACTGTGGGTTTTAACAAAGATACATGAAATACTGGGTGGATTTTGAGCGAATCAGGTTTGAACAAGAAAGTTCATATGACACTTCATTTAATTTCCTTTTTGCCGGAAATGGACCAATGAACTTGGGTACCAGTTTTTTCGCGAGACAAGCCAGTGTGAGGTTAGTAGTAGACAACCACACCCGATCACCCGGTTGGAAACACAGTTCCCCTCTCCTCTTCCTGTTAAACAACCTCTTGTTAGTCACCTGTGCCTTAATCATGGCCTCTTGCAGTAACTTATTGTTGCCACTCAGGAAGTCCACAGTACTGTGAACTGCTGGAACCATGGATTCGGGAACAATACCAGGTAGGAAGACTGGATGGAACCCATAATTAGGGAAGAATGGGGACTGATCTGGGGCCGAGTGACTGGCATTGTTGTATGCGAACTCCGCCAAGGGCAATAGTGTTACCCAATCATCCTGAATGAACGTGGTGAAGCACCGGTATATTGTTAGAGAGTTTGGTACGTTCTTTCCATTTGCCCATTAGTCTGAGGGTGGTAAGCAGAAGATAGACAGTTCAATCTTTAGAACCTCACACAGTGCTTTCCAGAAACGAGAAGTGAACTGAACCCCCTCTATCTGAGACAATGTTCGTTGGGACCCTGTGCAGCCTTACAAACTCGTTGATGAAGACCCGGACAGTCTCCATTGCAGAAGGTGTATTCTTTAGTGGTACAAAATGAGCCATCTTAGACAAATGATCCACCACTACAAAGATGGCCGAACATCCTTCTGATGGGGGATGTTCCACTATAAAATCCACAGTGATCATTCTCCATGGCCTACCAGGGACTGATAGAGGTCTGAGCAGACCCCAGGCTTTGCTTCTGGCAGTTTTATTCCGAGTACAGGTGGCACATGAATTCACATATTCCTTACAATTCTTCTTGAGATCCGGCCACCAAAATATGCGTTCCATTAATTCAACAATCTTGTAAATCCCGAAATGGCCTGCCAGGGGATGATCATGACAAAGGCTAGCACTGGTTAGCACTGTTACCCAGATATTTTCTGGCCCAAACATTTTATTGTCTTCCATAGCAATCCATCTTTGGGTAATAGATTAATTCCCGGAGGGCAGGGCATATCTACTTATGCTTGTTTTATGCCAGACATCAGGTCCGTCTGTGAAAGCAGAAAGTTACCTTCTGATAGAATGGTATCTGGTGTTGACACTTCCTTCGGGTCATCAAACATGCAAGAAAGTGTGTCTGACTTGACATTCTTTGAACCCGGCCAGTAAGTAATGTGGAAGGAGAACCTAGAAAAGAATAATGTCCACCGTGCTTGACGTGGTTTCAGATGTTTGGCAGCTTTCAGGTATTCCAGGTTCTTGTGGTCTATGTAAATGAGCATGGGATGTCCTGCACCTTCCAACAGTTACCACCACTCTTCAAGTGCAGTTTTGATGGCCAAAAGCTCTCGGTCCCCCACATCATTTTTCTTGGCTGGAGATATTTTACGGGAGAAGAAAGCTATTGGGTGCATCAAGTCTTTGAGGCCCTGGCGTTGAGAAATAACTTCCCCTACTGCTGTTTCTGAGGCCTCTACTTTGAGCAGATAAGGCAGAGTGGGGTCTGGATGACTGAAGATGGGAGCAGATGTGAACAGCCCCTTTAAAGTTGCAAAGGCTGCCTGCAGAAGTCCAGCTGTGTAATTGGGGAGATTATAGCGGAGAATCCTTTGATGAATTTTGGGTAAAAGTTTGCAAAGCCTACAAAATGCTGCACCCCCTTTTTATCTGAGGGTGCAGGCCAGTCCAGAATGGCTGCAAGTTTTTGTGGATCCATCTTGAATTCTTCTGTATGTAGTGCCCCCTGGTAGGTGGGAGATAGTGTGGATAGATTTTTGGTAGGTGAGGAAAATGTAATCAGGCCTGACTGGTGTGCAGGCCTGATTGTTTTTGTTTCTGGGCTGGGAGTGGCTCAGGTAGGATTGAGTGATTCACAGCTGAGGTCACCAGGAACTCCCACTTCTTTCCAGAAACTGGTGCAGAGAGCTGGAAGGGAGATGTAGCCATCTGGAGTATTCTAAGGAGCCTTGATCAATCTTTAATCTGGATTGGTAGGGGCCAGGTCTCCTTAAATACTCAGGATCAGCCCAATCTGGGAGGAGTTCGGGTGGAAGTGCTGGAATGTAGCTGAGGTCAGGGAGGCCTCACCCGGGAGGGAGCCCCCAGTCTGGGGGGGGTGACCTTGAGGCTTGGGCTCGGTTGAAGCCAGGAGGAGGAGAAGTGAGATCCTGGAGCAGTACAAGGGAGCAGGAGAGCAACAGACAGTGCTACTGGAGAAGCTCAACAAGGTGTCCACCGGGTGGTTGGTGAGTGGCACACACCCTGAAAAGCTGTAGAGGCATGCCTAAGCTGATTAGGGTGAGAGACAATTTGGTAAGGATGCAGAAGTCAGGGAGGGACTGTGGTGTCATGGTGGTAATGGAGAAGGCCAATGCAGCTGGAGTAGCTGACAGGGCCTTGAGCAAGAGGATGGGCTTGGAGTAGTAGTCCACCAGATAGCACAGCAGTGTATCTACACGCTAGGGGACCAACTGTCCCTACCTGTAATGGGTGGTTCTGAGGCTCTGTGCACAGCATGACAGGCCTCACCATGTGCTAGTCAGGCTGGAGAAATGGAGAAGGCCTAGTAAATTTCCTTCTGGGCCTGGAACAAGTAATGTGCAGGAGAGAGGAACCGGAGTTTAGAGAATCAAGTGAAGTGCTGGAGGAAGAAGTGTAAGTGGAGCAAGTGAAGTGCTGGAGGACAAGAGGAGGTGTATATACAGAGATGTATATAGTGGTCCAATGTAAATGTGCAACTAATTCTCTGGGCATCCCATAACACCAATCCCCACCCAAGTTCAATTCCCTAATAAAACAAAACAAAGTACCAGCCTGTTCTTTGACTCCGGGTACGGTATGGATGTGATTGAGGGCAATGTGAGCAAGTGGACCACAACACTCAGCCACTCAGCACTAAAGGGTGCATTGGCTTCATGTAGATATTACCTGGCCTAGGAACTGGATACTCTGCCGCTCAAACTCACATTTTTCTGGCTTAGCATATAGTCCATGTTGACGAAGCCGGCAGAGTACATTCATGACATGTCCCCGGAGCTGATCATGGGATGTGGAGAAAATCAACATATCGTCTAGATAAACGATAACAAAGATATCCAATCAGTCTCTGAAAATGTTGTTGACAAAATGTTGAAAGGGGCAGGGGCATTGCACAGGCCAAAGGGCATCACCAGATATTCATAATGGCCAAACCTGGTGCGGAATGCTGTTTTCCATTCATCCCCTGCTCAAATGTGGACCAAATTGTAGGCCCCATGCAGGTCTAGTTTGGTAAACACAGAAACAGTCCTTAGCCTTTGGAAAAGTTCCGGTACCAGGAGAAGAGGATACCGGTTCTTAACAGTGATCTTATTTAGTTCTCGGTAGTCCACGCAGGGCCGAATGGAGTGGTCCTTCTTTTCCACAAAAAATGGATGGTCGGATGAATCCCCTTTTGAGGTTCTCATCTACATATTCCTTTAGCACCTCCAGTTCTCATTCAGATAATTCCAAGATTCACCCAAAGGGGATCTCAAAGCAGTTTGATTGGACAATTGTATGAACGATGCAGTGGGAGAGCCTCGGGCCCCTCATTTACTGAAGACATCCAGATATTCATGATATGGCTTGGGTAGTGCCGAACGTAATTCTGAATCAAATTCCAAGCATAACAGAGGACCAGAGGAGCTGGAAAGTGTGGGCAGGTAATGATGCTGGCTCCGAGGAAGTCTGCTATTGGTCAGACGAAACGCGTCACCATCACGTCACCTGACGGTCCCTGTGACGCACCTGAACCCGCCCTCCGCCATGGGGATGCTTCACCCTCGCTCCGTAACCGCTTTCTGAACCAGCCGGAGCTGGAGGGATATCGCCACGCTGCTGCATAGGTGGGAGGTCCCTGCAGGGAGATCGGTCCTGTGAATATCCGACCCTGAGGCATTCTGCCCCGTTATTGGTGCCGCCTGCAAGGATTTGGTGAGATCGATCCTTTAGTGCCTGTGTTGCCATTACGTGATAGACCCTTACAGCTTTTACAGCCGATACGGTTGCAGCTTCTATGTTGATCACTTTTTGTGGACCTATCCTGGATTTATGGTAACCACTTGATTGCACAATCACTGCTCTCACCTGGACTTCCATTTATACATCTCAAACAGCTACGTATGTCAGATAGCCCCTACCCTGTTACTGTGGAAGTATCTACTCTGGATTCAGTAGTTAAATGATTGCCTTGATTGAGACTGTAGCCTACAGCTGCAACGCACCCTCACTCCCCTGTTCAGGTTTCTTCCTGCCTACCTAGCTATTGAGGACTATGCAGCAGTAGCATTCCCACCCCCATATACCCCCGTGTCCCCAGATTATACATTGCACATACCTCCTTGTGTCCCTTACTTTATGGGATTGGATTCTCAGGTTCATAATTCTAGACACTGGTCATGGCAGGTTATCTGATTGCATGTGGTTGCTTGAAGCGGATGATGTATGGGTGTTAAGACGCGTCTAAGTTGGTAATTGACAACGTTGTCATTTTTAATTTTATTTACATTGCTCCAGTGGTTGTACACATTTTTACTATCTAATTACATTAAAAGCTATGTTTTATGAATTTTTTGGCTCCTTTATTAAGTGCGCTGGTGATTCTTAATCACCTTTTCTTTTTTGATTTATGTTTATGCACTTAGGAACCACGCCTGTATTCAGGCGTTTAATTCTAGGTTGGGAATATGGCTTGTAAATAGGCCGTCCTGATACCTATTTTACCTGGTCTGAACGGGTGAATTTTTATACTCTCGTTTAATGATGCTGGCAGTAAGAGGACTGGAACTCAATGTCAATTTGCGGGTTATGGACCTGCAGTCAAGGTAGGCCCTGGATGACTTGAAACAGGGGGGGCGCAATTGCATCCAGGCCTAACAGTTCCTTGTGGTCTGTGGAAGTAGTCACAGGTAGAGGAGGAGTCTCCTGGGTCACCAATCCAGATTTGATACGGGACCCATCTGGCAAAAAGAGAAAGTCTTTGAGCCTTGGGCCGGAATGGGATGTGTTGTTGTGCTGCAAAGTTCAAATCAATAAAACAACTACAAGCCCCAGAGTCAATTAATGAAGCTGAGATGAGAAGAGCCAGGTGAGTGGTGTTGGCAGGAGGTGGTATATAACTGGAAGAAGAGATAGACAGACATTACGTAGCTTTGCTGGGCAAGAGCGTACATAATGGCCCGGACTCCCCACAATACAGACATAGGTTATTCTGTCGCCAGCGTAGGCGTTCTTCAGCTGACAAAGAAGGTCGCATCAGTCCAAATTGCATGGGTTCAGAAGTATCTGGCATCTGGTTAGCAGGTACAGGGTTGGCTGAAACAGGACTGGCGGGCAAGTTCGTCCTTTAACCACTTGCCGACCGCCGATCGGCATCTGACGGCGGCAAAGTGGCTCTGTAAGGCGAAACGCCGTCATACAGCGGCGGCCGCCAGATCGCTCACTGTGTCCGGGGAGGGCCAGGGAGCGGGTGCGGCGGCTTCGATTGCCGCCGGCCACCCGCGATGCCCCCCCCCGGAGTGAAGGAACGGAGGTCCGTGTATGTAAACACGGACCTCCGTTCTGTGAAGGGGGAAGGGCTGTGATCACAGCCTTCCTGTACATGGAGGCTGTGACCACTTCCCTTCCCCAGCTAGGGCAGTCCCCCCACAGTTAGAACACGCCCAGGGAACACAGTTAACCCTTAGAGCGCCCCCTGCAGGTTAACCCCTTCACTGCCAATGGCATTTACACAGTAATCAGTGCATTTTTATAGCATTGATCGCTGTATAAATGCCAATGGTCCCAAAAAAGTGTCAAAATGTTCCGACATGTCCGCTGAAATATCGCAGTACCGCTAAAAATCGCAGATCGCCCCCATTATTAGTAAAAAAAAATAAAATAAATAAAAACCCCAAAAATGAATTCTCATCATGCGTAAACGCGACCACTTTTGCGCAAACCAATCAATAAACGCCGATTGTGATTTTTTTTTATCGCAAATATGATGAAGAATATAAATCGGCCAAAAACTGTGAAAAAAAATGTTTTTTTATATTTTTTTTTGGATTTGTATTTTAGCAAAAAGTAAGAAATTCGTTTTTTTTTTGCAAAATTGTCACTCTTCTTTTGTTTATAGCGGCGATCAGAAATGACGCAGAGGTGATCAAATACCACCAAAAGAAAGCTCTGTTTGTGGGAAAAAAAGTACGCAAATTTCGTTTCGGTACAATGTCGCACGACCGCGCAATTGTCAGTTAAAGCGACGCAGCGCCGAATCGCAAAAAGGGCTCCGGTCCTAAAGCTGGAAATACTTCCGGTCCTTAAGTGGTTAAACCTTCAGATGGATCAAGGCGAAATTGGTGCCACAGAGCTGCATTATTCAGCGCTCCAGCATCTGAAGTCCGTGGCATAGTCCTCTACCAATCTGCGGCCTTGCTGGAGCGCATGAAGAGCAGCTTCTGCAGTGTAAGTGCATTGGGGGTCATCGTATTGCTGAGCCATGGCGTGGAAGTATGATAAGGAATCTAGCAGTACATGGCGTTCCTCAAGCAGACGATGGGAACAGGCAGGAACCCTTGGCTCAGGAGGTAGCATCATTACAGTGGGACCAGTACCATTCTCTGTTGCAGCCATGCTAGTGGAAGAAGCTGACACTGCAGTAGGATTTGTGGCAGTAGCAAGGGATTGCACACGTTCTTCCAGTTGGACGTAACCATCCTGAAGAGATTTCACGGCTTGGGTGAGGGCTGCGAGGTGCTGGCAAATCTCATTCATAGAAGAGGGCTATCTTGCAGGCTCAGACATGGCTGTTTGATACTGTCACATACCTTGGAGATGAGCCTGACGTGCCAAGGGAGACCTCTCGTACAGCCCTGGTGCTGAGACCACTGGAGTTGAGACAGTGGCCGCGAGAGCACAGCAAGGTAAGAGTGCCTGCAGAGTATCTTGCTGGAAGAGGTAACAGCTGATGAGTAGCCAAACCTGCGAGTGCAGGTGTGCTGCAGATGCAGGACAGCGGATGCAGGTGTGCTGTACAGCTGAAGGGCAGGAGTCAGGAGTGAAGTCAGACAAGCCGGATCATGCACAGAGGATCAGAGAGCATAAACAGCAGGCAGAGATTAGTCAGAGTTCAGGCCGGGTTTGGCAACAAAGAATCAGCAAGAAGGCAGAAATAGCAGGGTCAAACAAGTCAGAGGTCGGGACTGGAGATAGCAGCGTGGTGAGGAAGCCGGGTCAACACTTGGAACAGATACAGGCACAGGATCAGGACACAGGGTATAGCTGCAGATCAAACAGCAAAGAACTAGTGCAGCTGAAGCATCTTTATAGGCCACTGGGCACCAAAGCATGACTACCATGGCGCACATGCATGCACACTGGCGCCCGTCTGCGCCTGTGTATATCAGTGTGTTCCTGACACAGGGACTGGATCACATTATGATCTTTTGACCTATCCCATGTTTATTGTTGTAAGATCATCACAGTTTATGGATTAAACTTCACAAATCTTCACGGTGTCGTCTGGATTGAGTCACTGTCTGTTTATCCAGCTAAGATTGGGTTATCGACATCTCAGCACAACTAACTAAGTTGCAGAGATCACACAGTGCTTAGATTGGAGAGACAGAACAGTGGGAGATTAGCTCGTGGGGATCAATCTTCAGAAGAAAAGATTCAGCATGGAGTTCAGTTTCTTTAAAATCTGGCGGCTTGCCAGGTTTTATTACAGGTTTGCAAGCTCAAAACACAGAACAGAACAGAAGACAAAACCTCGCCGTCCGGCACTAAACTAAACAATCAGGTTCCTCTCTATACAGTGTGGGGCTGTCCCACGACACCCACAAAACATCAGCACCTTGTTCTTTGAGTCCACATTAACACACAGAGCTCACTCAGCTTTCTCCCTCTGTGATCCAAGATAGAGCTCTCCTTTGCTCTCTTCCTGGTCATTAAATGCAGATGGAGAGGGGTTTGAGTGGACCAGAAAGTCCGGGCCGGAACCAGCTCTGCCACGGTGGCTGTCAAAACCCGGTTGGACTCTCGCTAGTCCCCTCAAAATGATCGCATGCGAGGCGACAAGTATCGCCCGTCCATTGCGGCGCCTCGCATAACGTCACATATTCCCCCCCCCCCCCTCTGCTCAAGCCCCTCGGGCGGAGCAACTGTCCCGACCATGCAGCGGGCCCAGGAAAGTCCATCAGCGTTATTTTGGAGCCTTCCAGCCCGGTGTTCCACTGAGAACCTAAATGGCTGTAGGGCCAGGAGCCACCTAGTCACGCGGCTATTTTTCTCCTGCTTGTTACACATCCACTTAACGGGGGCATGGTTGGTGACTACCTTGAATGACCTTCCCAGCAGGTAGTATTTTAGGGCCTCTAAGGCCCACTTGATAGCCAGGCACTCCTCCTCTACAATGGCATAATCCTTTCATGTCTATCAAGCTTCCTGCTTAAGTAAATGACTGGGTGCTCCTCACCATCTCTGATCTGGGACAGAACAGCACCTAGTCCCACCTCAGAAGCGTCAGTTTGAACTCCAAACTCCTTTGTGAAATCTGGGGTCGTGAGCAAGTACACAAAGGCCTTGCTTCAACTTCTGGAAGGCCTTCTCAGCTTCGAGATTCCACTTAACTATTCCTGACCCTCTACCCTTCGTCAGATCGGTCAGAGGGACGGCAACGGTGGCAAATTCAAAAGTGAATCGTCGGTAATCCCCAGAAAGCATGAACCTGTTTCTTGTTCACTGGTTGGTCCACTTATGAATGGCCTCGATCTTATTGGTTTGGGGCTTAATCAGACCCTGACCAATAACATACCCAAGGTATTTGGCCTCCTCTAGACCTATGGCACACTGATAAACCTGCTACCCTCAGAGAATCTACCACTGCCTGCACCCGGGGCAGATGTGATTCCCAATTTGGGCTGTGGATGACCACATCATCCAGATAGGCCGCTGCATAGGGCTGATGTGGTCTCAAAGTTTTGTCCATCATCCTCTGAAAGGATGCAGGGGCCCCATGCAGACCAAACAGCATTCGCTTGTATTGGAAGGATCCCTCGGGGGTAGAGAAGGCCATTTTTTCCTTTGCTGACTCAGTAAGGGGGATCTGCCAGTATCCCTTAGTTAGGTCTAGGGTTGTTATGTACCGGGCACCTCCCAACCTATCCACAAGTTCGTCAACCCGCAGCATTGGGTATGCGTCAAACTTAGATACTTCATTGAGCTTCCTGAAATCGTTACAGAACCGGATAGTGCCATCGGGCTTTGGGACCAGTACTATAGGGCTCTACTAGGTGCTGTGGGACTCCTCTATCATGTCTAACTCCAACATGGTTTTTATATCTCTCGCCACCGCCTCTTGCCTAGCCTCAGGTATTTGGTAGGGCTTTACATTTTGTCAGGAAACAACCGTTGCCCCTGGAATTCGGGTCGGGAAGCCTGTGCGGGGCGCATGTATCGTGTGTGCGTGCATGTGCGTGTGTGTGTGCGCACGCGTTTGCGCACGCCTGTATGCGTATGCGCCGACATTGGCGCCCAAACGGCCCATTTAAGCGGACAGCACCCTGCAACCAGTGCTGTCCGTTCTACAGTGTTTGTGTGTTCCTGAGCGACCCGTTACCTGATTATCTGTTCCTGTGACCCAGCTTGTCTTGACCCTGCTTTGATCTCTGCCTGCTCTGACCTCAGCTTCCATGACCACACTTCTGCCTGCCTTGTACCTTTGCTGCCCGTCTGTTAACGAACTCTGCCTGTGCCCGACTATTCTCCTGCCTGCTCCTTTTGTACCGCACAGCCAGCCAGTTGCCGACCCAGCCTGTACCACCATTCTGTCAACTAGCAGGAGATCAGAGGAACCACTTCAGTTGTCACCAGTGACCAGCTCAACCCTCGTGCCATCCTCACTCCTGAACCTCCTGTCTGCTCTACCAGGAGTTCCCAAATCAGGGTCGCAAGAGAGGTTACCCCTGCACAAGTCAGACTCCACAACCAGGTGCGTGACAGACCCCTGGTTCCGTGATTATGTCATGTTGTAGTACAGTGGTCAGTCCGGGTAGGGAAGAGAAAAAGTCTCTATTATTACTGACAAATTCCTTAATGTCGTTTTGTTGCTTTAGTGACAAGGACTCAGTTATGGGGACATCTGGGGTCAGGGGTAACCTGTCCTTTTGGGAAGTGGGCACCGCCAATAAACTCTCTCTGTCCTTCCACGGTTTTAGGAGATTAACATGTTAAATCTGCTCCAGTTTCCTTTTCCCAGGCTGGTAAACTGTTGTTTACTTCCCCTACTCTTTCCCTAATCTCAAAGGGACCCTGCCACTTTGCAAGGAATTTACTTTCAACCGTGGGGGCTAGCACTAGCACTCTGACTCCGGAGTTGAAAGTTTGGGTTTTGGCACCCCGATTGTAAATCCTTCTCTGGGCTTCCTCCATATGCTCTCATACAAGGGGCAGGACAGCTGCGATTCGATCCTGCATCAAGGAGACGTGCACTATAACGCTTCTATATGGGGTGGCATCTTCTTCCCACGTCTCTTTTGCAACATCTAGCAGCCCCCTGGGATGTCTACCATACAAGAGTTCAAAGGGGGAATACCCTGTAGATGCCTGCGGAACCTCTCATATGGCAAACATGGGTACAGCAACAAAAAATCCCAATTTCGCCCATCTTTATCCGCCACCTTTTTTAACATACTCTTAAGGGTCTTATTAAACCTTTCCACCAGACCGTCAGTTTGGGGGTTGTAAACAGAGGTACAGAGAGGGGAGATTTTATACAACTTGCACAATTCTCTAATTACTCTGGACATGAACGGGGTACCCTGATCCGTCAAGATTTCTTTAGGGATCCCCACCCAACTTAACACCTGGACCAGTTCCTTGGCGTTAGTCTTAGCGGAGGTATTCCGCAAGGGTATGGCCTTAGGATAGCGGCCCAGGATCACCAGGATGTGCTGGTGTCCCCGGGCAGATTTTACTACTGGTCCCACAAGATCCATGCCAATTCGCTCAAATGGCACTTCAATTATGGGAAGTGGGACAAGAGGGCTACGAAAATGGGGTGACGGGGCTGTCATTTGAAACTCAGGGCATGATTCATAGTATTCTTTGATGTCTGCATACAACCCAGGCCAGAAGAATCTCTCAGTTATTCTCTCCCTGGTTTTCTCCATACCCAGATGTCCTCCCATTACATGACCATGGGCCAGATCTAGCACTATCCGGCGGAAGGGTTTGGGAACCACTAGCTGTTCCACTTCATCCTCCCCGTGTTTCACCACTTGATACAACAAATTATTTTTAAGATCCATGTAGGGAAAAAGACACCTCCCGATTAGGGTCCACAGGTTCCCCATCCATCACATTCACATTTTCTCTGGCTCTGAGGAGAGTGACATCCTGTAGTTGCTCTGAAGTCCTCTGTCCGGACCTCTAAGTCAGGTACTACATTCGGTTCACGCTCACCGTCAGGGACAGAGACATGGTCTGGGTCATTAGCCCCCCGCTGTGAGCTATCTTCCAGCTCCTCCGGCTCCCCAGCCAGTACAGGAAAAGGAAGAGGGTCTCCTCCCTCCTCGGTCCTGCCACCAGTCTCCCCTTCCATTTGGCAAAACGGGTCTGGTGAGAGGTCCCGTGCTTCTGCAGCAGGGGGAGCTCTATCTTTCAGACTCCCTATTCCTTCCCATAACCTCCAAAAATGGGGAAAATCCCTGGCCACTAAGGCGTCATAAATTAGTGAAGGTGTCAGGGAATTCCTATAAGACGTCTGGCACGCAGATGTGCGCATGTTGTTTCCAGAAGACCGGCTAACAGGCGCAAGCATGCGCGCAGGAGTGCACAAGCACACATGCGCATGCGTGCGGGCACAATTTCACTTGGCACCAGATGGACTATTTAAAGGGAGCTCATTCCCATGATCTTTGCTGACTGATCTTCAGCTGTGTCCTGTATTCCTGACCAATCCTGTATGCTCTTCCTGTTGATAACCTGGCGTGTCACTTGACCTTGGCTTTGGATCCTGCTTCTGTTCTGCTGCTGACATTTGACCCAGCTCTGTCCCTGACTCTGGCTTTGCTGATGACTTAGTACCTCGCTGCCTGTATTTTGAGGACCTCGGCTATACCCATGATTCTGCTTCTGTCTTTGATCCTGGTTCCAGTTAACCATCAAGTGCTTGCCCCGCTGTCTGCTGCACCAGTGCTGCATATCGATGCATGTTCCAGCCCTCCAAGTCCTGTTATACTGCCAGCCCAGAACCTTCAACATACAGTATCTCACAAAAGTGATTACGCCCCTCACATTTTTGTAAATATTTTATTATATCTTTTCATGTGACAACAAGAACTGACACTTTGCTACAATGTAAAGTAGTGAGTGTACAACTTGTATAACAGTCTAAATTTGCTGTCCTCTCAAAATAACTCAACACACAGCCATTAATGTCTAAACTGCTGGCAACAAAAGTGAGTACACCCCTAAGTGAAAATGTCCAAATTGGGCCCAAAGTGTCAATATTTTGTGTGGCTGCCATTATTTTCCAGCATTGCCTTAACCCTCTTGGGCATGGAGTTCACCAGAGCTTCACAGGTTGCCACTGGAGTCCTCTTCCACTCCGCGACGACATCACTGAGCTGGTGGATATTAGAGACCTTGTGCTCCCCCACCTTCCATTTGAGGATGCCCCACAGATGCTCAATAGGGTTTAGGTCTGGAGACATGCTTGGCCAATCCATCACCTTTACCCTTAGCTTCTTTAGTAAGGCAGTGGTCGTCTTGAAGGGGTGTTTGGGGTCGTTATGTTGGAATACTGCCCTGTGGCCCAGTCTCCAAAGGGAGGGGATCATGCTCTGCTTCTGTATGTCACAGTACATGTTGTCATTTATGGTTCCCTCAATGAACTGTAGCTCCCCAGTGCCAGCAGCACTCATGCAGCCCCAGACCATGGCACTCCCACCACTATGCTTGACTGTAGGCAAGGCACACTTGTCTTTGTACTCCTCACCTGGTTGCCGCCACGCACGATTGACACCATCCAAATAAGTTTATCTTGGTCTCATCAGACCACAGGACATGGTTCCAGTAATCCATGTCCTTAGTCTGCTTGTCTTCAGCAAACTGTTTGGGGGCTTTCTTGTGCATCATCTTTAGAAGAGGCTTTCTTCTGGGATGACAGCCATGCAGACCAATTTGATGCAGTGTGTGGGGTATGGTCTGAGCACTAACAGGCTGACCCCTGCCCCTTCAACCTCTGCAGCAATGCTGGCAGCACTCATACGTCTATTTCCCAAAGACAACCTCTGGATATGCCGCTGAGCACGTGCACTCAACTTCTTTGGTCGACCATGGTGAGGCCTGTTCTGAGTGGAACCTGTCCTGTTAAACCTCTGTATGGTCTTGGCCACCGTGCTGCAGCTTAGTTTCAGGGTCTTGGCAATCTTCTTATAGCCTAGGCCATCTTTATGTAGAGCAACAATTATTTTTTTCAGATCCTAAGAGAGTTCTTTGCCATGAGGTGTCATGTTGAACTTCCAGTGACCAGTATGAGAGAGTGAGAGCGATAACACCAAATTTAACACACCTGCTGCCCATTCACACCTGAGACCTTGTAACACTAATGAGTCACATGACACCAGGGAGGGAAAATGGCTAATTGGGCCCAATTAGGACATTTTCACTTAGGGGTGTACTCACTTTTGTTGCCAGCGGTTTAGACATTAATGGCTGTGTGTTGAGTTATTTTGTGGGGACAGCAAATTTACACTGTTATACAAGCTGTACACTCACTACTTTACATTGTTGCAAAGTGTAATTTCTTCAGTGTTGTCACATGAAAAGAAATAATAAAATATTTACAAAAATGTGAAGGGTGTACTCACTTTTGTGAGATACTGTAAGTGGAGTGCCCCTTTAACCACTTCAGCCCCGGAAGGATTGGCTGCTTTAGGATTGGAGCCCTTTTTGCGATTCGGCACTGCGTCGCTTTAACTGACAATTGCGCGGTCGTGCGACGTTGTACCCAAACGAAATTTGCGTCCTTTTTTTCCCACAAACAGAGCTTTCTTTTGGTGGTATTTGATCCCCTCTGCGTCATTTCTGATTGCCGCTATAAACAAAAGAAGAGCGACAATTTTGCAAAAAAACACAAATTTCTTACTTTTTGCTAAAATACAAATCCAAAAAAAAAATATAAAAAAACATTTTTTTTCACCGTTTTTGGCCGATTTATATTCTTCCTCATATTTGCGATAAAAAAAATCGCAATCGGCGTTTATTGATTGGTTTGCGCAAAAGTGGTCGCGTTTACGGATGATGAGAATTCATTTTTGGGGTTTTTTTTTGTTTTTTTTTTTTAACTAGTAATGGCGGCGATCTGCGATTTTTTGCGGTACTGCGATAT
>BLSH010441517.1:0-13780 GCA_018402905.1 Glandirana rugosa
GACCGAACCCGAACGATTTTTGAAATGTCCGGGTCCGGGTCCGTGCCACAGACACCCGAAAGTTCGGTACGGACCCGAACGTTACAGTCCGGGTTCGCTCAACACTACTTTTGGATCATAAAGTGGTGTATTTGAAACTGGGTGGAATAATGTAGCTATTTTGGTTTTGCAACGTTGACCTTGGAGTTTCCTTGCTAATAGTTTCCCTGCTTTGTTATATGTAGAATAGTACAACATCTTTAATCTTTGAGTGGCACGTTCAAATTGGTGTAAGAGGAGCTCCTTGAGTTCGTATCTTAGGTCAGCTAATTTTTGGTGATTGCTGGGAAGGGGTTTTTTTTTTGTTTTCAGCCTCCAATTTAGCAATATTGGAGGTTATGGAACTAAACTGCCGCTGTCTCCTCCTCCTCTCCCGTACACCCAATTGGATACACACCCCTCTAATGAATGCCTTATGGGCATTCCACAGAACCATTGGATCATTTACGGAACCACAGTTGTTGTCAAAAAATTCTACCAGCTTTTCCTCAATTTGCGTCCTCATCTGTGTGGACTGGAGAAGTGAAGTATTCATCCTCCACACGAACGAGGAGTCTGAGGGATACGAGTCAGCCAAAGTAAGTGAGATTGAGGCATGATCAGACCAGGTGATCACATTAATTGTGGATTGTAAGACCTTCTGTAGAAGCCACTGGTCTGATACAAAATAGTCTATGCTGGAGTATGTTCCGGGGCAGGTAGAGAAAAAAGAGAAGTCCCTTTTGCTGGCGTGTTGACATCTCCAAATGTCATACAAGTCGTGGGTTAGAAGGAAGTTTCTGAGTGTTGCAGGATTTCTAGTTTTGGTTGCAGTTGTGTCCATTGTGGAGTCCGCAATTATGTTGAGGTCTCCCCCAATGAGAAGAGAACCTTTTTGATATTTCTTTATTTTCCGAAGTAGGGAGTTGAGATACCGTATTTGATGTTGATTGGGAACATATGTGTTTACCAAAGTATAGGTAGTGGAGTTTATGTCACAAATTAGTATAATGAAGCGCCCTTCTGGGTCTAATATAGCGTCGTGCACCCTACACGCCACCGTGTTTTTAATAGCAATCATTACTCCTCTCTTTTTTGCTGCCATGGATGAGTAGAAGATATGTGGGAAGTTCTTGTTGGTGCAGGTAGGGGGCTTCAGTTTATGGAAATGAGTCTCCTGTACAAAGACAATGTCACTTTTATGAATTTCAGCCTCTTTCCATAATGAGGCCCTTTTAACGGGGTGATTCAACCCTTTGGTGTTAATAGAGAGTAGTTTGATTCCCATTGTGGAGTGTAAGGTGATGAATAAACTTTACTCACTGTTAGTTGAGAAAACTTAGACCTGTCTCCTGGGCGACCTCTGGCGTCCTGAGGTGGAAGTGTTGGTTAAGCTGTGTCCCTTATTCAATGCAAGTCTTCAGTGGAGGGAGAAATCACTGCTCAATCAAACAAAAGAAAAAGTGAACAAGAACAATTCAATTATAAAAATATAGGCGAAATAAAAGGATGGTCTAATTGACCAGTGTGCAGAATTGCCTGCTCAAGGTGTGAGGGGTAGTACAATTTTGTAACGTTCCGGCTAACAGACCTAGCGTAGTGCAGAACATGCGGGGAATTTGGTGACATTAAGTTGTCAAAGAAGATTAATATAGCCCACGGTTTTTGTGTTATATAATGGTAAGGCACAGAGATCTTTATCCTTCGGCTTGCTGCGATAGATTTTCTAGGGATCCCCTCGGAGTAGTGTGTCCCCAGGTTTTTGGGCTGGATGGCGGAGTACGTGCTGGAATGATGTCCCAGGTTTTCAACAATTTTAGGCCTTTTTCTAAG
The DNA here is from genome assembly GCA_018402905.1 of Glandirana rugosa. Taxonomy (NCBI): domain Eukaryota; kingdom Metazoa; phylum Chordata; class Amphibia; order Anura; family Ranidae; genus Glandirana; species Glandirana rugosa. Next base: position 1,852 of record BLSH010441517.1, read on the forward strand.
GATGTGATTGTGTAGGAAGTACCCTTCCATTGTATAGCAAGCTTGGTGGGGAATTTCCATTGATAAGGAATATTGTTATTCCGCAAGGTTTTTGTGATTGTGTTCAGATTTCTCCGTAATTGCATGGTGTATTGAGAGAAATCCATGAACAATTGTAAGTTGTCATAGGGCTCTGGCAGGCTCCTTAACTTACGGGATGTTTGCATTATCTGTTCTTTAATGTGGAAAAGGAGCATCCGCAAAATTACATCTCGGGGTACATGCTCTGGTATGAAGGATGGCTTAGGGAGACGGTGTATTCTGTCTATAATGAGGTCAGTAGATGATAGGGTAGGTAACATGGAGGAAAACAGCTCCTCTGCGTATGCCTTTAAAGCTGTGCTGCCCACTGTTTCTGGTATACCTCTGATTTTGATGTTATTGCGTCTGCTTCTGTCTTCTAAACTTGCCAATTTCTCCTTAACCCATAGGTGATTGGTATCATTGGCCTCATTAGCATCCACCAGATCGTTGATTGTATCAGCAAATTCCCCCATCTTTGACTCTATATGTGAGACTCTGTTTTCTACTGCTGCAATTTCGGTGCCAAATTTTTGCATACATGACAGCATATCTGCATGAATTGTGCTCCGTAGCGAAACCAGCATGTCCTTTAGAGTTGTGTCAAGAACAGGTTGGTTTCTAGTAGGAAATGCTGTAATGGAGTCGTGTAGTTCTCTGGTGTCATTATGAGAATCACAAAATGGACTCACCTCCGGCTGATCACTCAGCTTGAATCTGGCCTTTTCTGGGCTACCTGAGATAGGACTGGATGATTGCAGCGCTGCTTGCTTGCGGAGTTGTTGATGTCGATCCCCGCTCCGTTTGTCTGTCTCGGGCTCTGTTAGGAGCCGCGTGTGCGGCGTGGAGAAGAAGCCGGCGCCATCTTGGCTGTGTGCCTGAGGCTGCTGGCCGAAAAAGGCCGTCAGCTTCTTAGGCTTGTGTGCCTCTTTTCTTTTGCGGGACATGGCTCTCTGTGTTCCTGGGGCTGACTGCAAGTGCCTGGTAGCGATGGTGCGGCTCTAAGAGCCTTCGTTGCTATTGTCCCGCTGTTCTGCTCCGGAGCTCCGATCTCAAGCGGCCATCTCCTTCGGCTGCTAGCCACGCCCCCTCTCCACAATTAATTTTTTGCAAACTTTGGATGGCCTTACAGTGCCCCAAGAGGTCCTCCTAGTCACGATTGAAGTGGAGACACTGTATAGCTCCATCCCCCATTCCAGGGGGTTGGCTGCTGTGCAGCGGGTACTCCAACAAGGCTCCATACATGATGAAACTCTTACCAAGTTTCTTTTGAACGGTCTTGAATATATTTTGTATCACAATTTCTTCATGTTTGATGGCTCCCACTACCTCCAGGTGAAGGGCGTAGCGATGGAGACATGCTGTGCCCCATCCTACCCCAATCTGTACCTAGGGGAGTGGGAGCAATCTCTCCTGGGTGGCGAGGACCTCGTCGAGTACACAAGCCATATTTTAGTAACGCTCAGGTACATCGACGACATCTTCGTCATCTGGGATGGGCCCACGGACAAACTTTGCACATTTTTGCACTCTTTGAATCAGAATGACCTAAACCTCAAATTCACGTCTGTAATTGATCAGAAAATGGTTACTTTTTTAGATGTGCAAACCAATAAAAGCGAGGAGGGTAAACTTGAAAGCATACTTTACAGGAAGAGCACTGCTGGCAACACCATTTTGCACGCTTTCATCCTACCAGCCTTAAGAAATCCATACCATACCATACGGACAATACCTCCGTCTACAACGGAATTGCTCCGATGATTTGGTTTTTAGAAAAGAGGCGGCCCTGCTCCAAAGTAGATTATTAAAGGAGGCTATAGTCGCTCTGTCTTGAAGAGAGCCTATAATCAAGCCTCCTAACATACTCGACAACAGCTTCTCTTTCAGAAAAAAACCTTGCCCAACATCAGAGTCAGGTATTACTAGAATCATTGTGCAGTACTCCAAACAACATTCTCAGGTCCAAAACATAATTAACAAATATTGGTCTATTCTAACCGATGATCCTCTAATAAAAAAAATTCTGACACCTACTCTAGCTATTACCTTAAAGAGGGCAACGTCCTTAAGGGATAGACTGGTGCATAGTGAATTTTCAGCATCTAAGAAATCGCATTGCCCAGCCCTTGGCACTTACCCTTGCGACCATTGTTCTTACTGTCACTTGATTAGAAAAGGTAAAGCTTTGAGGCTCCCCAACGGTGATATCTTTTCTGCTAAACATTCTGTCAAACAAGGGGAGTTGTATATATAATGACCTGCGAATGTGGTGCCTATTACATAGGGAAAACAAAACAAAGGTTCTGGCGGAGAATAGCCAAACATTTATATAGTATGGAGATTGGGAACCACTACCTCCCCATTGGACGACATATAGTGGTCCAGCACTCTTATTACATTCCCAAAGTACAGTTCGCCATCCTCGATTGGGTGCATCCCCCAGATCGCGGAGGCGACTGGAATAAAATCCTGCTCCAATGCGAGCAAAGGTGGATTTTTAGACTACAGGCAACGTCTTTCCCTGGCTTAAACAAATCCATTTCCTATGCCCCCTTTCTAAAGGGCTTTGCCTCCGGCAAGACCCAATAAGAAATCCAAACACTAAAACATACGTTTCCCCTTGATCGTCTGGCCGTGTTTTGGATATGAGACCAGGTGAAGGGAGAATTCACATAGTTAGTTACATTAAATATTATTCCACAACCCTGCTCTCCTCTTTTTTCCCCCCCTATGAGGTTATTGAAACCCATTGGTTGACACAATTTCTCATATTGGGGCATTCATTATATTTATTATGTCTGTGTGAAAACTTTATACTATCATTACTAATATATAGCCAATAGATACACTGTTATTCGATTGAAATTGAACATTTATTTTACTCAAGTTTTGTATTGTTTTTTATGAATTATACTTTTTGTAATTTGTGTTTTGTCTAAACATCCCTCCACCTTTGCCCTCCACCTTTGCCCGCCCCGCCCAGTCATTCCCGCTACCCTATGCGGCCATGGGGGTGGACTAACCAGGCCGGCGACCTCCCGGATCACTTCCGCATGACGCCACCCCGATCTGCGCCTGCGCGATCTGGTCGTCCTTGACGCCCGGGGGGTGACGTCACCAGCATCCATGCAGAAGTGACGGCAGTGGCCAGGGAAAAATCCATTACCTACTGCCAATCGTATTGTCCTTAACAAGGTAATGGAGCCCATACATCTTACCTTGTTGGGTTCTCTACTAAATATGCTCCAAAAGGAGGTGGGGCGGCATTGTGAGACCGCAAAACAGCCCCCCCATCCCATCTGTGCACACTGGTTTCGGGATTTCACCAGCACACAAGGTTTTTTTTGGGTTTTTTTGTACCTTCCCAACTCATTCCTACTTCCACCTATGCAGTTCACTTTATGCTTCATATCTATAGAAATATATGCACTACTCTTCATATTTACTTTTTAAGGGGGGAAAATGATTCAGTATAGACCGTAATCTCCTCTCACCACAAGAGGACAGAGTGTGATCTCTCGCAAGCCCCCCAGCCGCAGTCTGGACATCTCAATGGAGGATGGGGGTGGCCCCTGGTGGACTCTGCTGTTTTTTAGTGATTTACAATTTTAACTATGCTCTGGTCTGCTGGGACTGGTACCTTGCAATCATATGTTACCAACAAATGTACGTTTCTAGACTATACGTAAACATTGTATTATATAATCAAGATTAAAATTGTAACTGTTTCTTACCATTTCTATAGAGAGGGACATTTCCCCTGAGGAAGACCAATACACAACATTTTGACTGGTCAAAACGCGTTGAAGACCAAGTGCAGCCTTATGGCTGCAGAGTATGTTATGCCTAGTCCCGCATTTTGTTTTGGTATCATAGTATAAACCTGTGTATATGTCCCTTGCCAAACACAACCAGAGCGTCTGATTTTTAAAAAAAACTTTTGTATGTACATTTGTTAATAATTACAGTTGAGTGAACCCGAACTGTAAAGTTCGGGTTTGTACCGAACTTTGGGGTGTCCGTGACCCGGACCCGAACCCAGACATTTAAAAACAAGTTTTGGTTCGAGTTCTGGGTTCGGGTATTTGATCACGCATGTTGAATAGCTGCGGGGCAGCCAATCAACAAGCATGATTTTCCCTAGAAGCCATCACAGCCATGCCTACTAATGACATGGCTGTGATTGGCCAGTGCATCATGTGACCCAGCCTCTATATGAGGCTGGAGTCACAGTGCTGCATGTCACATGCTCTCTGGGTAGTGTAGGGAGAGGATGCTGCCGGTGCTGTGAGGGACAGATTGCAGATAGATAGATAGGTAGAGATTACTACTACTACTGCTTTTAGGGACAGATTGCAGATAGATAGATAGGTAGAGATTACTACTAATACTGCTTTTAGGGACAGATTGCAGATATCATCCTGCATTACAGAAAGATCTGACTGGACTAGGTAGAGTCTACTGCTTAGAGGGACAGATTATTGTTATAAAATCATCTCCTAGTTCTATAGGGTCAGGTTCCTGCTGTTGCTGTAAGGGACAGATTATTGTTCTAAAATCATTTTGCAGCCCTCTAGCACTTTCCAGCTACATATGTTATCTTGAATTTGGTATCACTGACTAACAGGTGTCAGGTATCTGTAGCTGAGTGAAAGAATCCATGACAGTTCATTGGCGTGCCTTGGCCTAGGAGGAGGTAGAGTCATCTATAATGGAGGAGCACACCTGGAGTATGCTGGGAACACTGAAAAAAATCTGGCCAGGTAAGCCCATTGTTTGCTTACAAACTTTTCAGTCTTTTCAACGGTACCTAGGTAACTCTGTATATTTTGACATAATACCCTCTTTAAATAACCTAACCTTTAGTCGGTGTGTGTGTGTGTATGTATATATATATATATATAGGTATATTTATATTGTTGCTGCTAACACGTGCTGAGGAAAAGGTGGAGTTGGGTCAACCCCCACCACTGTGGGTGTCTTGGACACGCAGATTCGTGACCCAAGGTTGTGTTTTAGTAAGCGGTCTCATTTTGTTTTGGAGTGTCCATTTGAGATGCAGCGAGCACTACAACCATACCTGTGACACTACAATTCTACACTGCAACCTTGCAACTAATCTACCTCTATATCAACCTATCTGTTTCCCCAAACTCTCTATATCTGCTCAGTTAAGGGGGTGATATTGTGGTAACGGTTCATTTTTGTGAATAGGAGATTGTCTGTTGTAATAAATGTACTGGTCATTGTAATTGAATAGCTGGGTACCATTTACTGTCTAAGTGCAACCAAGGACCAGGGACCAGGCCAGGGGCCTGGGCAGTCTAAGGCAATTCTATCACTGGGTGATAGATGTCGAAAATTGGTAACCGGGTTACTAGGTGTCGGAATAAGACAGACCAAGGGTCTGCATCCAAGGAAGTTATTAAAACTACTGCCTTAGACTATATTCTTCGGAAGCATGGTCATTGGGTGATGGAACCAATGGCTGTTTTTTGCAAATGGACTGTGAATAACCCCAGTTGTAAAATAAGGCGAGAGGGTACTTTTGATACCAAGGTATGGCAGATCTTTTGTAACGTGTATGAACCAGACTTAGTGAGAGCTAATCTGTTAGCAGCTGCTTTGAAGTGGAAGGAGGAGAGCATGAGGCTTACTGAGTTGGGATGTGTTGAATTGTTTCATGTGAAAGAACAGGTTTTGTACTCTTGGGTTAAAGACGAGGAAGAACATTTTTTAGGTTTATCCCCACAGCACCAGCGCATGAGGCTGGAGTGAGAGCAATGACACCCCACCTCCTCCTAACACTTCTTCCTCTACTTCCACACAACAGCAGCAGGCTCTGCCTCAGTCAATTCAGGAGGGAGGAGGGCAGCTCACGGTGACAGCGCCGACTGTCTCACTGCCCCCAGTGACAGCACCGACTGTCTCACTGCCCCCAGTGACAGCGCCGGCTGTCTCACAGCCCACTGTAGCAAATCCGTCTGTACAGCAGTGTCTCACCGCAGCAGCTCCGTCTTTCCCTCAGCCTACAGAGGAAGCACAGTCGCTCCCATGGGCTGTGAGAGAGACACTGTCTCACTTAGAAAGAGAGAAGGCAGCCGCAGCTGCCCCTCAGGAGACTACTAGTGTGGTGACTCTTGTGGAAACAATGGTGGAAGGAGCAGCCACTCCCATGCCTGAGAAATGGGATGAGATGAAGTCCTATGAGGGCATCTCAAAGGATGGTTTAGTACTAATTTTGCAAGGTAGGGGAATTAATGTTGAAAGCAAAGCTATTAAGAGAAAAATTATAAGTCTCTTCGAAGCATATGATGATTGTCAGAGACAGAAGGAAGGAACAGTTACTGCTCTTATTGTTAATCCTGTGCAAGCTTACCCAATCAGAATTCAAAACACTTTTGATAAGAATGGTGTAGGGACAGGAAAGGTGATTTGGCATGCCCCGTTTACTCCTTCAGATTTAAAGGCAATACTACAGGACATGCCAGATCCCCTAAAGAAACCTCTTGAATTTGCTAAACAATTGGACTTTGTCCACACGGCCTATGAGGCTTCATGGGATGATTTGATCTGGATTATTGACAAAAGCTGCAATAGTTCCCAACAGGCAGAAATGATTAAAACTGACTGTAAGATACAGGAGGCAGACAAGACTGCGTTAATGAATGCCGAGGCTGATCCGGCCCTATTCCCTGGTACTGAATTAGTAAAAAGGGTAAAGGATAAACTCCCCAAAAAATACAGTGTAAATCCTTGGACCCAGATGCAACAATGTGTGCAGGGGCCTAAAGCGGAAGCCAGGGCATTTTTTAAAACAGCTTACAGACATTCTGACAGAAGGGGTCATAGATCTGACAAATGACACTGTTAAAAATGCTGTCAGAGGACAGTTCATAAAAGGGCTCAGACCTCAGTTAAGGAAGGTGGTGGAGACAGCCAGACCAGAGTGTTTAGTCATGGACGAAGACTTATTGATCCCAGTTATTACCGGGGCCGAGACAAACCTATTACGGCAGAAGGTTATGTATGTAGCAAAGCCCAGATGGGAGACAGAGAAAAGGGAGGGTGAACAGAGGTCAGACAAACGGAAGGTAACCTGCTTCAATTGCGGGAAATTTGGACACTTCTCCATGGAATGCAAAGGTCCCTGCAAACAGAAACCCACAGTCCCTCCCAGTGAATAGGGATCCAGCCAACCCGTATCAGCATATCCCATCAAAGCACTAAAAACTGGAGCAGAAGAGCAGATTCAACTAATGTTTAAACAGCTGCCTTTTGACCTAGGAAAAACTTTTATTTGTGATATGGGGGTGGCTCGGAGCATTATTAGAAGGGAAGAGGTGCCTAAAGAGTTAATCAGTAACAAAACAGTAGAAGGTGTGGGGCTGGGAGGCATGTCCTCTCCAGGAAACAAAGGAAGTGACTTTACAAATGGGGAAACACACTGAATTAGTGACACAGCTGCTAGTATCAGACAGTCCCTGTTAACCTACTCGGTGCTGACATTTTGACAGCGATAGGTGCCAATATTCAGCATTGTGATGGACGAGTCGTTGTCACCGGACAAATGTCACCAGAAGGTTTAAATATCATGTTTGCACATGAGTACACAGAACAGAGCACTCCACAACCGAGAAAAGATAGATTCAGTTTACCGGTGCCTGACAAATTATGGGCTGTTGACAGATCTGACGTAGGACTACTGAATGCGCAGCCAGTATTAGTCAGGCTGAAGCCAGGGGCGGTGCCTCCATGTCTGCCACAGTATCCATTGAATGTGTCACAGATGTATGGCATACGGGGACAGTTAAGCAGATATGAACAAGCAGGAGTGGTAACGAAACTGAGATCGAGTGTTAATACACTATTGTTCCCAGTGAAGAAAAAAAAACAGAAAAGGGAAAGCCGATGGTCTACAGGATGGTGCACGATCTGAGAGCAATAAATCTTGTCATTGAGGTTGCGGCTCCGATCGTGTCTAATCCTCACACCTTACTGGGGGGAATACCACCAACAGCTAAGTATTTCTCTATGATTGACATTTCAAATGCGTTTTTTTCTGTACCCCTTCACCCAGACTGCTGGTACCTGTTTTGCTTCACGTTCCAAAAAGAGCAGTACACCTGGTGTTGTCTTCCACAAGGTTGCACATTTTCCCCATTTGAGTAAGGTAACAAGTTGAAGGAGTTGCTGGATGGGTGGTCTCCCACTGACACAGACGGCCCTAATCCAGTATGTAGATGACTTGCTTGTCTGCTCTCGTAGCTTGGAAACATGTGAACGGGACACCATCAGTCTGCTCTGTTTCTTAGCTGAGACCAACAAAAAAGCCAGTAAAGAGAAGCTGCAGTATTGTCAGGAGAAGGTGGTCTTTCTAGGGCATTGTATTTCTCATGGTACCAAACATCTGACAACTGACAGAGTCTCAGCCATAAAAGAATACCAAACTCTCAGAAATGAAAGACAGTTGAGAGCATTCTTGGGGCTGGTGGGTTACTGTAGAGACTGGATACCAAATGCTTCGCAGAAAATGGCCCCCCTGTACAAAGCCACCACAAGACAGCCTTTCTCTTTGAATGAAGAGGAGTTAGACTGTCTAGAGGAACTGAAGGAGGGGTTGCAGGTAGCCCCTGCCCTCTCTCTCCCGGACTATGCAAAGCCCTTTACTCTGTTTTGTCATGAACAGAACGGACATGCATCTGGGGTTCTCACGCAGGAGCATGGAGGCAGGAAAAGGCCACTGGCATATGTTTCCTGCCAAGTTGACCCTGTGATCAAGGGATCTCCCAGCTGTGTACGAGCTGTGGCTGCTGGCAAGTTGCTGCTAGATAAGACAACTAACATGGTGCTAGGTCATCCACTGACCATAATGGTCCCACATGCAGTACAAGAGATACTCCACAGGGCATAAACCAGACACATCTCTTCAGCTCGTACCTCAGTGTATGAATGTGCCCTGTTGAGTAGTGATCACATTACAATCAAACAGTGCAATGTTTTTAATCCTGCTAGTTTGCTTCCAACTCTGGAGCAGGTTCCAGAGGGGGAAGAAAGAGATGACAGGTATGACATCCCTCATGACTGTTATGAGTTGATGGCAGAATCTGAATCTTTGAGCCCTGCAAAAAAGACTCCTCACACAGATCCAGACGAAACTTTGTATGTGGATGGGTCACGCTTTTACACTGAGGAGGGTAAACCCGTAGCTGAGTATGCAGTAGTGACAGCAAGCAAAACCAAATGTGCAGAGGCACTGAATCCAAAACTGTCAGCACAATCTGATGAGCTGATAGCTTTGGCTAAGGCCTGTGAAATTTCCCAGGGCCAAAGGGTTAACATTTACACTGACAGTCAGAACGCTCATGGGGTAGCCCATGATTACGGTCCAATTTGGAAAGCACACAATTTTTTTACTTCAGCCAGTAAGCCAATAAACCATGCAGATTGGATAGAGAAGCTGTTTTTAGCCTTCCAGTGTCCCACCGAGGTGGCCATCCAGAAGACAAAATTACATGTGAAGGAGGACACAGAAGAGGCTGCAGGAAACTCAAAGGCTGACAAGACAGCAAAGAAAGCTGCTCAGGAGCAAGTCCCTGTCCAGGTGCTGTCACTTGCAATAAAGCAATCAACTACGGTAAGTATGGCAATTTTGATATCGTTGCAGAAACAAGCCCCCTCACAGGAATGTGAGAAGTGGCAGAGGAAAGGTGCAACACCGGATGAAACTGGTTGCTGGAGAATGGAAGAGCATCTTTGTCTTCCTCAGGCCCTGTAGCCAATGATGGCAGCTGTAGCCCATGGACCATGTCACAATTCGAAGACTGTAATGACCACCTTGGTAATGGAACACTGGATAGCACCAGGTTTTTCTGGAGTAGCTGCAAAACATACTGCTTTTTGTCTTACCTGTGCTAGGTTCAATGCTGGTAGGACCGTGAACACTCCAAAAAACACCTCCCTAGACCAGACTACCCCTTTCAGAGGATCCAAATAGACTACATTGATCTCCCACAATCCGGTCCCTATGCACACGCTTTAATTTGTGTGGATATTTTTTCAGGCTGGGTGGAATCATGGGCGGTGTCTGTACTGCCCAAACCACTGCAAAGAAACTCCTATCTGAGGTAGTATGTAGGTATGGGATACCAGAAACCACTGAGTAGTGGTAAGGTGGAGAGAGTAAATGGTATGATAAAAAATAGACTGAGTAAAATAATGGCTGAAACAGGTAAACCTTAGCCAGAGTGCCTGCCTATTGTGTTGCATTCTATCAGGAACACCCCCAAAAGAGGCACAGGTCTCACACCATATGAACTGCTCTTTGGGTGTGCTCCTAAAACAGGCCTATACTTTCCACAGCAATTGCAGGCTATGCATTCTGATCTCACAGGGTATGTTGCCGCGTGACATTAACAAAGTGTTTAATCTGACCCAGACCAACATAGGCTTGTTAGCTGAGGAACAAATTAGACGAGTCACCCTGGAACAACAAATGGCCATAGAAGCTCTAACTACAGCCCTAAATTGTCTCTGTGAGCAAACCCAGAACTATTAGTGTTGCACTTGAATTTTTAATACCTCCAAGGAAATCCCAGACTTTTCAGAAATCATTAAGGAACACAGTTCTAAGGTAGAAGAGCTACAGGCTCAGGCCTGCGCTATTAGCCAGGATGGTTGGAATCCTTTTAAAATGCTGGGGAGTGCTGGGTCCTGGTTCGGTTCTGTGATACAATGGTTCCAAAGATTGGGAGGGGTCATACTAATGTTTGTGGTATGTTTTTTCCTCGGTTTTGTGCTAATCAATATAATTTTGTGTGTCATTGGTAAAATTACACAGGCCAAGAACATAACCTATAACCTATTTCAACCTCCTGCGGAGAAGAGGAATGAATGATGACAATGAATATGCTGTGATGAGACATCTGTCACCTCAACCCCCTACGTATGAAGAAACCACCACCTCAGAACCCCACCAAGAAACAGACACCCCCCACTGAGGTTTGCCCTCTGGGCCAGTGTCCCAGGAGTAAGGGGTTGCTCCCTTGGGAGGATCTGATAAGTGGATAGGCAGTGAGGGTGATCAGTAAATTCTCAAGACGGGGAAGATGAGGTGGCAAGATGGCTTCTCAGAGCTAAATGGCTTTGCTACTGACAATATTAATTTGAGCTTATTTCTTTATCTTACATGTACACTGGCATATGGCATAAATAATTCTGATGACTACCGGGGCATATGATTTATATTTGGAGAACCTGTGACCATACAAGTTCCTCAAGTTCCTGGAAAACCAGCCAGATGGCCGTCTGGCTAAGGATGTCCGAAAACCACAGGCGATAAATACATTTTTTATAAATCTTCTCTTTATTCAAAAAAAATTTTTTTTTCAAATATATTACATCTCATATTACAACATTCATCTTACATCCATGTGTTTTTTTTTTTTTTTCCTTTAGGAAAAGTTTTTATTGGAAGCAGAGTCAGTACAATATACTCAGCGAACAGAAATAGAGATCAGATAACATACAAAATGGGATCATTAACAATGTAACTTAGTTACAACAGTACGACAAGCGACTCATATAACATGACTGAGACGAAGGTTATTTTTGAAAAGGATTTCCTTTTTTTTTTTTTTTGTGTACCTACATTCTACTTACAACATTATACTCTACATTATATAAACTTTTTTTTTAAAAAAAACTTATTTCTCTTCTAAATATTTTTTACATAAATAGCGGACACCAAAAGCCTGTAGGAATCGGTCTGCCGGTAGACCGACCAAAAGGTCCTTGAACTCCTTGAACATACCAGTGTCCAAGAGGTTTATATTTAGTATACGGGGCCATCAGTAGTCTTAATAAA
>BLSH010441517.1:20479-34276 GCA_018402905.1 Glandirana rugosa
CTGGCCATTTGCCCCTGCATTTGCCCTATCGTTAGTGAGGTAGTGTCTATAGTTGGATCCAGAATAAAATTAAAATCCCCTCCTATCACAACCGCTCCAGCTTTCTCCATTATTTTCTCTATTCTTTGTATACCTTCTTTGATCTGATCTTGATTAGGTAAATACATATTAATTAGTGTATATTTTTTGCCTCTCCAACTATCTATTATTTGATATGGCAAGGATTTATGAATTCCTATAGATACCCCTCGAGTTTTTGAATAAGGGAATGTGTCGTGATACCAGTTAGTGTAGAATTTGTTTTGTAATTTAGGAATAGAATCTGTCCGAAAGTGTGTTTATTGAAGAAAAGTTATTTTAACCTATTCTTTATGCATTGTATGTAAAATTTGAGATCTCTTAACTGGGGAGTTTAATCCCTTTGCATTCAGGGAGCATATCTTGATTTGGCCCATGTATATATAAAAAAAAAAAGAAAAAAAAAAGGGGGGGGGGAGAAGAAAAAAGAGGGAAATTAAGAAAAAATCAAACACACTCATTCTCGACACTCACTCAATACTCAATTTGTTACACTCCACTAATCGACCCTCTGTCGAATCCCTAACAAAATAGGGTCCCTAAATGAGGGGTTTGGAGTCTCTACCTTCAGGCCGCTTAGAGTCTCTTTAATCCTTCTCCGGGTATTAATATATATATATATATATATATATTTATATTCTCCGTTCCTCTTCCCCCCTCCCCCGAAAAAAGGGAGGGTTCCATGGTCATTAAGAACAAGAAGATTCATGACCACATGGGTGAGGAAGAGGGGTGGAGGATAGGGGGAGAAACGAAAAAGGGGTCCTCATCCCTTGTATCCTAGTACCGCAGTATATTATCTTCATTTATCATATATATTATTATACCTCTAAATCTTCAATATAAATTTGTTCTTCTAAGCAGTACAATGTTGACCCTGAGAGAAAAAAAAAATACCCCCCCCCCACAACAAACCCACCCTCTATGGAGGATACTTTCCCTTGTCTTGATCCCTCAATACCAATATACGTTGTATATGTTATCTTCTTGTCCTGGACAACACTATTCAATGTACCTTACATTCTTCTTTGTGAAGCAGTGTTAACCCCCCACCCTCTTTGGGGGATTACTTCCCCTTACCTTATTCCCTCAATACCAATATGTGTTATCATCGTGTCGTAAACACCACTACACATCCAACACTTCAATGTGCATTACACCCTTTGTGAAACAGTGTTGCCCCCTCTTATATAGAAGGGGCAAGAGAGGAAAAAAATATATAAACACCCCACCCTTTTAGGGGGATTGCTTCCCCTTACCTTATTCCCCCAATTGCAATATGTGTTGTCATTTTGTCATAAACACCATTACACATCCATAACTTCAATGTGCATTACACCCTTTGTGAGACAGTGTTACCCCCTCTTGAATAGAAGGGGCAGGAAAAAAAAACCTTTTAAACCCCTCTTTGGGGGGATTGCTTCCCCTTACCTTATTCCTTCAATACCAATTTGTGTAATCATCTTGTCAAAAACCCCACCACACATCTAAAACACATTACATTAAACCCTTATAAGAAACAATGTTACCCCCTCTTATGTAGAAGGGGAAAAAAAAGGGGGGGAGAAAATACCCCATCCCATATAGTCTATTGAGTTATTTTCTTAGAACATTGACATATGCATATATGTATATTACTAGATGCCATACCTATTACAATATTGACAGGATGAAAGGAGGATGAGGGGAGAGAGAGGAAGAGCAAGAAAACAAAAAAAAGGGGGATGATCTTCCCCCTTTCTTCTCTCCCCCTCTCTCCCTCCCCTATTGGGGGTTATCTCTCCTCTCCTCCCCCCACGCCACCGAGACATGTTATTTCACTATTTCTTTTTATCCTTATTCGTAGGCCTCTATATACTGTAAATCCTCAATACCAATATAAAGTACATTCTTCTGTAAGAGGGGAGAAAAAAAAGGGGGGGAAAAAACAGTCAAATGTCCGTTCCTCCATCTACCTCCCCCCCCCTTAACTTAATCAATATGTCTCTCTTCTCTTCTGATGAGCCCGACTCAGCAATTCACCAAAGTCTGTAGGCCATGCTGGCAAGTTTATCTTAGGGAGTTGTAGAGTCTTTAGAAAACCTGGGAGATCACTGATGTCTTGAAATGTTGCTTTCTGTCCCTTACAGTATACAAAGATCTCAAAAGGATATCTCCATTTATATAGAATCTTTCTCTCTCTCATTAATTCCAATAATGGTTTAACTGCTTTTCTCAGTTCCAGTGTGTTTTTGGACAAATCATGTAATAAAATGATTTTTGCACTGTCAAAGTCTATTATCCCCTGCTGTCGGGCTTTCTTCATGATTCTCTCTTTTATATGGAAATAGTGAACCCTACATATCACGTCTCTGGGTTTCATTGGGTCCTGGTTTCTGGGTCCCGCAGTTCTATGGACTCTGTCTAATAAAATCTCATTTGTATCGGGACAACCCAGGAGCCTATTAAAAATGCCATGAAGTGTGGGGATTAAATCTTCTGAGCCTGTGGCTTCAGGGAGCCCTCTGACTCTTATATTGCTCCTTCTTTCTCTGTTTTCATGATCATCCATTTTCACAATTACATGCTTCAGGCATTGTTTTTGTCCTATATTACTTTCTTCTGGTTGAACAATTTTCTGCTCCAAGTTTATCACCTTATCCTCCTTTTCTCTTAATTTTCCTTGGGTATCTTCCATAACTGTTCTAATGGACTGTATTTCATTTTTGTATGATATTTCTAGGCGCTGCATATATTCATTCATATATTTTTTAGTTGGTAAGGTCTGTATATATGCCTGTAGGTCCCATGATTCTTTGTCCTCTGTATTTTCCTTATTCTGACCCTCAGGTTGTTCCCATCCTGTCTCCATGCCACCCTGACTGGTTGGGACATAGGAAGAGTCCCCTGGTTTTTGTTGTTCTCCCTGTTCCTGTTGTATCTGATTTGATTGGAAATACCCTTTAATATTTGCAGATTTCTGAGTTTGTGTTTTATTATCTTTCCACTCCTTCAGCCCCAATTAGGTTTTTTTAACTTTAGAAGCCTGAGCTCCCTTGGCCGGCATTTTATTGCCAGCACCTCCCAAGGTGGGCTTGAGGGGTTCAAGGAGAAGAGAAATCTTGTCTTCTATGTTATCCCCTTTCTCCTTTCCTCTCCCTTTGTCCTGTCCATTTGTCCTCCACTTCCACGGGTCACAAAGATCCTGTGGTCATCTTTACTGGGAACCGCTAGGATTGTATATTCTCAGGGGTGACAAATGACATAGGGAATTATCAGAGAGGTCTATAGCTTATGTCTTTTCAAATATGTCCTTTCTAGCACCTACCTCTCTGATGTCTTCCCCAGCTTGTCTCGGTTCCCACTGTAGCTCCCTCGTTGGCTTTGCCTTTCGTCCTTTTTTTTTTTTTTTCAAATATAAGTTTATTAACGCCCTAACCGGGCAAGGACATATGTTACAAATATGGCATAAATTACAGTATTCAAAACCCATGCAAGGTATATTTCAATTACGCCAGAAACATAAAAAAAAGATGATGTGTCTCCTAAACATTCCTTGCCACTTTCCATTTTCCTTTTCTAACTAACCTGAGAAGAGTAGGTCAGAGAACCAAAAGACCCGTAAGGGTATATAACTAGAAATTTAGACCTCAGGGAGGAAAGAAGAGAAGGGGGAGAAGGGGAAAAAAAAAAGGGGGGGGGGACGGAGATGGATGCGCGGGATGCATGGGATCATCCCTTATTCAAGTATCTGTCGCTTCTAACTTTTTACTGCTTATTCTAGAACTTATGGGTTCATGAGCGAGGTGCCCTCTGTAGAAACTATAAACTGGTTCCATAGTCCCCATGTTTTAGAGTATTTTTCTCTTTGGGATCGTGAAGTAAGGACTAAGTCCGCCATCTTGTTGATATCTTCTACTCTTCTGAGCCAATCCGCTATTGTCGGGGGGGTCTGCTTTTTCCATAGTGGAGTAATGCAAGATTTTGCGGCGTTTAGCAGATGACGTACAACTGACCGTTTGTATGTTTTGATAGGGACGGGTGCAACGTGCAACAGAAAGAAGGATGGGTCTTTAGGAATGTCATATTCCGTGAACCGCTGGACTACCTCCTTTACTGAGTCCCAAAATAGGGTGAGCTTCGGGCACGTCCAAAAGATGTGCAGCAAGGTTCCTCTATCTCTCTGACAGCGCCAGCAGGTAGCCGGTGTGTCCGGGAAGATTTTCTGCAGTGCGTGGGGTGTGTAGTACCATCTCGTAATTATTTTATAGTTTGTTTCCTGTATCTTTGTGCAGATAGAGGATTTCAGTGAGAACAGTAGAATTTTGCGTGTTTGTTCCGCGTTAAACGTGCGATTCAGGTCTTTTTCCCATTTCTTAAGAAATGGCAGTGTTGGTTGATCGGTTGGCGATGTTAGTAAGGTGTAGGTTTTAGAGATAACCTGTGTGAGGGGGCCCTCTTCCGAGCAGAGTGCCTCAAGTGTCGTCAAAGGGCGATTGAAACACTGTGGGGGAGGCAATGAGTTGAGGAAGTGTCTCAACTGGAGGGCTGCCCAAAACGGGAGACCGAAGGGGCCTGAGGCCCTCTGCATCGTGTCTATTGTGGGCCAGCTGCCTTGAGAGCTAAAATGGGAGGCGTGAACTCGTCCTCGCTCCCTTAGAGTTCTGTATTGGGATGACTCTAATCCAGGGGGAAATAGTGGGTTCCCTATGATCGGGTATAGTGGTGATTCTGGGGTAGTTAGGGACTGTTGGTTACATATTTGGGAGCCAATTCTAAGGGTTGTGCCAATAGTAGGGTGGTTCTTCAGTAGTGGTGGGAGGTGGCCATAACACCAAAGAGCACTCCTTAGAGGAATGTTTGTTTGTGCCTGTTCTATTTGGGCCCAAAGTTTAAAATCCATATGACGGCCCCAATCGATAATCCTGGCGAGATGTATCGCATGATAATATTTGCTTACTTCAGGGAATGCTAGCCCCCCCTGGTGTTTGGGTAGTGATAAGAGTGTACGGGAGAGTCTAGGTTTTTTATGTGCCCAAATAAACTTGGTGAATAGGGCGTGTACTTTTTTAAAGAATTGGGGGGGAATCCCAATAGGGAGTGCTTGGAGTAAGTATAGGAATTTGGGAAGTATGCACATTTTAATTAGATTACATCTACCGAACCATGAGTGGAGTCCCGTATGCCAGGACTCCAGTAGGGTCCGCGTTTTCTGTAACAGTGGAGTAAAGTTGAGTGCGAAAATACGTGAGAAATCTGAGGGAATTAGGGTACCTAGATATTTCAGAGCAGTGCGCGTCCATTTAAATTTAAAGCTGCTCTCCAAAGCCGATAAGAGGGTGGGTGGTAGTTCCACCCCCATAGCTTCTGATTTACCATAGTTGATCTTGAGATTCGAGAGCTCACCGTACGTTTTGAATTCTTTTAGCAGATTGGGGAGTGAGACTATGGGATTTGACAGAGAGAAAAGTAAGTCGTCTGCGTATGCTGAAATTTTATGTTGAGTGGGGCCTACAGTTATTCCCCCAATGTCAGGATTCTGTCTAACTCTGCAAAGGAAGGGTTCTAAGGTCAGAGCAAACAAGAGAGGGGATAATGGGCATCCCTGCCTGGTTCCATTTTTTATGGAGAATGGGTCGGAGAGAAGTCCGTTTGCTTTTACTCGAGCTGTGGGGTTGGAGTAAATTTGGCTCATCCATTTAAGCATGTTTTCTCCTAATCCAACGTGTCTAAGGACTGCAGTCATAAAGTTCCAGTTAACTCTATCAAATGCTTTTTCTGCATCCGTACTGAGGAAGACACTGGGTGTATGAGTTTGTTTGGCGGCATAGATGAGGTTTAATACCTTAGTGGTGTTATCTCTAGCTTCTCTAGAGGGGACGAAACCTACTTGATCTAGGTGAGCTAGGGCCGGTAAATGTTGGGCTAAGCGGGTGGCTATGATCTTCGTGAAGATCTTAAAATCCATATTAAGGAGGGAAATAGGTCGGTAACTACTGCAGAGCGTCGGGTCTTTACCTTCCTTCGGAATCACAGAGATATGTGCGCATAAGGTATCCCTGGTAAGCCTGCAGTCTTACCTAGATTGTTGAAAAGGTCGACCATATGAGGGCCTAAGATTGGAAGTAGGGACTTGTAATATTGTAAAGTAAGACCGTCTGGGCCCGGTGCTTTCCCTGATTTAGTTGCGCCTATAGCTGCTTCTACCTCCTCTATCGTCATTGGCGCCTCTAGCTCTGCTCCAGTCTCAGGCGGTAGAGTAGGCATTTGAGAAGAGGCGATATAGTCTTCTATCTGAGTGAAGGGACATGATGTCGGTGGTAGAGCGTATAGAGAAGCGTAAAAGTCTTGAAAGGCTTTAGTGATGTCTCTAGGGAGTACCGCTTTCGGAGTATGTGGAGTCGTAATTTGTGGGATGTACGCTAATTGTTTTTGCTCTCTGACTGTTCTGGCTAAGATTTTCCCGCACTTATCTCCTGATTCATATACAACCTGACGGCACTTCTGGAGCGCAGCCTTAGCTCTATATTGAAGGAGGTCGTTGATTTGGGTATGGAGTTTGTTACACTCCACGTCTAGTACGGGGGTTGGTGTATGTTTATGTTTGGCCTCTGCAGTACGTAGAGTCTCAAGAAGCTTGTCCAACTGTTTCTCCCTCTCCCTTTTGATCCTAGCGCCATGCTTAATAAATACCCCCCTAATCACCGTCTTGTGGGCTTCCCAAACTGTACCAGGGTCGCAGTCTGTGGGTACGTTAACTTGGAAGTAATGTGTTAGTTCTTTGGAAACCTCTGCCATGACTTCAGGTCTCTGCAGAAGGGACTCATTGAGTCTCCAAAAGCGGGACTTATGCGGAGGGAACTCCGAGAGTGCATATGTAATCAGGATGGGGGCATGGTCCGACCATGTCCTGGTGCCTATGTGGGTGTCGCGTACTGCGTGTAGTTGGTTATGGGGGATGAAAAAATAGTCTATACGAGAGTAGACCTTGTGGGGGGGGGGAGTAGAACGAATAGTCCCGTTCTCCTTGGTGTTGTAAGCGCCATATATCTATGAGTTGCGCTTTATGTAGGGCCTGTGTAATCCGTTTACGAGTGCTCACTGGAACTGAAGAGGTTCCCGTAGAGGTGTCCACAGCGGGGGCCAGGGGTATATTAAAATCCCCCCCCAATATCAGTTGTCCCGCCTGAAATGCCCTCAACTTATCCAGCGTTTGTCTAAGGAAAGAGTCTTGATGTTCATTCGGGGCATATATAGATGCCAAGGTCAGCTGTACGTCGCCCACCAGTCCCTTGAGAAATACAAAGCGACCCTCCGTGTCAATCAGCGTGTCCCTGCAAGACCATGGGAGCTTGTAGGCATTTTTGTGTCTCTAAAGTGGGTTTCTTGAATAAAAGCTACGTCTACATGCATTTGTTTTAAATCGTTCATAAGTAGGCGTCTTTTTTCAGGCGTATTGAGCCCTTTCGCATTTAGCGAGTAGATTTGTAACTGATCCATCTCCGTGTGTGGAGGGTAAGGGAGGTGGGGGAGAAGAAGGAGGGGAGGTGAGTTTGGAGTGAAGTGGGGGAGGATGAGAAAAAAGAAGGAAAGAAGAAAAAGTAGTCTCTAATGAGAGCAAGCAACTAGCTTGCTAGTGCACACCCGTACCCGTAATGGGTCAGGTGTTGCTTGGCCTATTTGAGGGAGTGACTGGACCGGCTTCGTTTGGCCACACCGGTCCATCCCCAGCCAGCCCACCCAATAAGGTGTCATGTTTGCTGCACTTTACTATCAGCTGAGTTCCACCATAGGCATAAATCAATGCGTTCCTATGAAATTTACATATTTCCTTGTCAAAACTAGGGCTTGTCGGTAGCCAGGGGGCCGCGCGCGCCCCGGACACGGCCATAACAGTATACAAAATCACGGTGAGTTCTTTTAAGTCACCATCTTGCCCAGTGTCCGGAGCCCATCCCCCCGTCACCGAGAGCCCTCCCAGACATATTCTTTCAGGCGGTCCAGACCGCATAGCCCATCATATATAAGCAACGCGGGGGGAAGGGTCAACAAGAATACTTAACTTTACAACCATCAACGTCGCTCACAGTCTAACAGTTCGCTGATGCCTCTATAGGGCGTCATACCAGGGAGTCCCCCACCCGGAGGGGAGGGGTCACCCCAGCAGACAAGCCCTACGATCACCTCTCCGGATGGCCAGCACGTCAGGGGGCGGCCAGGAACGTGCACAGGGGGCGGAGACAATCGGCTCGGGAAAAGAGGGGGGGCGGGCCACCAACATCTGGCCCTGCCACCCGTCCCCCTCCCGCCCCAACCCCAACCCCCCCATCCCCCGGCCAGCAGCCCCCCGCACGCGGCTTATCAACATGTAACCTGTGACTTTAAGTCCACAACAACTAGAAAGAAGAGGGGAAACAGATTATTATGTACATCAGCACGTATATACCCAACTTGTAGACATTATTCCGTTGCCCGCCCCCCTCCCACCAGCCCGTCATCGGAGTGTAGAGGACCTGCTGCTCAGTCCACAGCTTCAGAGTCTACTATATGCTCCCTCTACACCCGGCTCACATAACGTCTGGAGCGAAGCGGGTCCGGCTGCCGGGCAAACAATGGTGCCCTGTGCCGCCAGGGCTCCCGCAACTCACCGCCAGTCGCCCCCCGCCATCCGATGCGAGCTAAAAGATCCCCTGTCTGTAGAGTCAGACATATCAGAACCGTCCAGCTTTCCCCCGCAGACATTCAGTGGAGGAGGCAAATGTCTTCCTAGAGTAAAGTCAAATTGTGGATCCTCTCACTCCCCAACCGAGGACCACAGAGTCCGCGGCCTCCCAGTTCAGTCTGAGTGGGGCCGTCCAATGTCAACAATATATTACAGCCATCACGTTGGCTATCCGATGTCCTCATCACAAAGAGGGGGTGTAAGTGGACGGAAACCGCGTTCGGTGGAAGCTGTGGTTCGGTATTCTAGCTGTCTGTCTCTCGTCCCATCACAGCGGGCTATAAATTTCCCTGCTCCGGGAAGGGACCGGGGGGTAGTCAGTTTGATGGTGCGGTTGCCTGGGGAGAGTTCACTAAAGTTGGGGAGTTTGCAGCTCCCGTATAGTAGTCAGATAGACCTTCACATTAGGGTCATGTAAATGTCAGGGCATAGCAGGAGGTAGTCAGAGTCTCTATGGCCATCATCATAGTGGGGACATGTCTACAGTTAGGACTCACGTGGGGCCCCCAGGGAGGAGGCCCGGGATCGCCTGCGTTGTCGCTGGGGTCTCGGCTGTCGGATCTGCCATGACGTTGAGGGGCCCGAACGGCCAGCCGGTCTCTGCAGGAAGATTAGCCAGTCTGGTACCTCAATGGGATCCGCTTCTAGAAAGGTGAAGAGAGCCGGTAGCTCCCCCCTGGAGCGGAGGGTGAAGGACCGTTGGCTCTTGATGAACATGACAGCCAGAGGGTATCCCCAGCGGTAGGTGGCTCCCTGCTGCCGTGCCAGGTCCAGGAGGGGTCGGAGCAGGGCCCGTCTCTGTAATGTTGCTCTGGATACATCAGGGAGTATCTTGATTGACGCTCCATCGAAGTCGATCTCTCCGGCCTCCCATGCCCCTCGGAGAATAGTTTCTTTGTGGGTGTATCTGTGTACACGGCATATAACATCTCTCGGGCGGTTTGGATCAGTTGATCGGGGTCCGAGTGCCCTGTGAATCCTGTCAAACTCCAACTGATCCGGGAGAGTGGTGTCCGATAGTCGTCGGAAGATGGCTTTTGCTGTGTCCGCCAGGTCCTCCGTGCCCGTCGCCTCCGGGATCCCTCTCAAGCGGAGGTTGTTGCGGCGGCTCCTGTCCTCCATTTCCTCCATGTGGAGCTGAAGTGAGGTCGCTGCGTGTATGTGCAAGTCTTGTATGGCTTCTAACGAAGCTACCCGTCTGTCCATAGCCGCTAACGAGGTTTCTCCCGTGGTGAGCCTCGAGGAGAGAGAGCCCAGCTCGCCTTTGATCTCCTGCATGTCCTTCCGATGCTGAATCTCTATGCGGCCGATGAGGGTCTCTATGTCCACCTTCGTGGGGAGGGCTCTCAGCAGCCGCCACATCTCCGCTGCTCCCTCTGTTCCCAGAGCATCCAGAGGAGTCTGATCGATGTCCGATCTTGGAGTTGAAGAAGGGGAGTCGGATCTCCTGGATGTCACAGGGGAGGACGGCTGTGAGGTGGCAAACAGGCCTCCGGATATTTCACCACGTGTCCCCGCCATCTTGCCGGACTGTGTGGTCGGTTGGGAGGGGGAGAAGAACTGGGCTATCTCCCCACCGATCTTGTTGTTTTTGGCAGATTTTGTGTTTCCTTTTGTCTTACGCTTCTTTGCGGAGTACATACTGCTTGAGCTGCGATGATATGGAGCAGAATAAGCCGGGCTGGCTGGTGGATAGCCGGGAGCTCGGGGAATGTGCAGCTCTACTCCGCCATGTCCAGGCCACGCCTCATCCTTTTTTTTACCTTGTGGACTTTCTCCCCAGTCGCTCCTCTCTCTGTCTCCACCTTCCAGCTCCAGAGGCAGCACAGATCCATTCAGCCTGCTGTCGGATGGGTCCCGAGTTCGTCGGGTAAGCAACAGCTTCTGAGTTTATCTCCACGCCGTCTCTCTCCTCCGCCCGACTTTCTGCCGCCTCTCTGAGAGCCGTGTGTTCCTTGGGGAGCTGCTACCTCACTGGGTCCCACGTGGTTGTCTCGCAGCTACCGTCCGTCTGCTCTCTCTTATCCTCTCTTACCCTGCCGCCACTATCCAAGCAACCTACGGGCACAGAGAGGTACCGTCGGAGAACACTGGGAGTACAGGGTGCTGAGTGCTGAGGTCCCCCGCTCTCACCCCCGTCTTCCTCTTTCTTAGATTACGGAGATCCTTGACTCCTATTAGCCTATTCTGGTAATTACCATCCATTGGGTAGGGGAGGGGGGGAAGGAAAGGGGTGGCACTGGATGGCAAGAGAGGCGGGTTGGTGGGTGAGGGTGGGGGGGTCCGAGGGTCAGTTCGACCACCTGATGTACTTGTCTATGGTTTGATCCAGGCACTCGTGGGTCTGGCGGGTTGCTTAGATCCAAAGGTTTTAAGATGTTGCTTAAAGTTATTGTCACTGTCCATTAGGATTTATGGTATCATCCTGGTGTATGATTTCGGGAGGTTCTTTGTGGCAGTTTAGTGGGTCTTCTGAGCTTTAAAGGTTGCTGGAGTTTGTGAATTTGCTGGTGTCGATGGGAACATGGGTCTTGATGGGAGGGAGTGTATATATCTGTCCCACTTACTGTGAAATTTGTGAGTCTGGTTTCGGTGTGAATGAGAGGGGGGCGTTTTGCTGGGTTGATAGGTCTAGTCTTTCTTTTTCCATTAATGATATCAGCTCCTGATGTACAGACTTTATGGTGGGGGGGAGGGTTGGATCCATTGTCTGAGTATAGTTCTTCTGGCTATCATATAGCACATTGTGAGCCACGGTAGATTTTCTTGTAAAGCTTTCAGCTGGTGGGGTGGGAGAGGTGACTTAGGAGAGTGATATGAGCCGAATAGGAGTAGGTAGAGGTTTTTGTGAGGTCGTAGGCCGGTTACTGTTGCTGCTAGCTTTTCGACTGCTTCCCAGAATTGTGCAATATTTGGGCATGACCACATTTTGTGTAGTAGCGAGGGTCTATGTTTGTTACACCAGTGGCAGATCTGTTAAAGGGGGTCCGTTTCTCGCTTCCGATAAGGAACGTGAGTGCGGTGCATAATTTTGAATTGTTGCTCTCGCCAAAATTCGTTGGTGATGAATGATCTTGTAATGTTGTAGCCCTTAATTATGTGATAAGATGCTTCTTGAGATGATAAGTCTTTGTTCCATGTCGATAGAAGGTTGCCTTTTAGAGGCTTGGCCGTATGAGAAGACATTGGTTTGTAGAGATGTGCAATCTTAAAGGCATCCAAGTCAATGAATGAGTCTATGAGAGAGAGTTATTGGCAATCATTGGGAGAGCTAAGGGGGAACCCGTTTTAGTGTCATATAACTGGTAGAAGTGGGTCAGGCCCAGCTGGCAAAGATCGGGTGATGAGAGGCTTGAGAGAAGAGGGGGTGACCCAGAATCGGTAGGCGTCTGGAGATTCGCGGTGAGACTCCCAGCTTTCGTCTTGTCTCCCTCCACGCCAGAACTGTATCTCTGATGAGAAGATTATGTCTTAAGGCGTCCGGGAGAGATTTAGGTTCACAGTGGAACAGAGCGGCCAAAGCATAAGGGGTGACCATTTGCGACTCTAGTTCATGGTTTGTGTAATGCGATTTGTGGGATATCCAATCCAGGCCAGATCTCAAGAGGCAAGACATATTGTAGAGACATGTGTTTGGGAGATTTGTCCCTCCCTCGTGTTTGGGGAGGAATAGTTTTTGAAGTGCGATTTTCGGTTTTCGACCTTGCCATATAAATTTAGATAGGGCTTTATGAAGTTTCTGTATATCTAAGTGTTTCAATAGCAGGGGGATGGTTTGTAATGGATATAGTAGTTTGGGGAAGGATACCATTTTGTAGAGGTGGCAGCGACCGAAGAAGGAGAGGGGTAGTTTGGACCAGGTGTCTAGCTGGGTAATGATTTTGGATATTATTGGGGGAAAGTTTAGGTGATAGAGAGAATGCGGGGTTCTGCCAATTTTTATTCCCAAGTATGCAATGTGAGTCTTGGCTATTTGGAATGGGGAGTTGGTTGACCAAGGCGGTGAATGGGCTTGATAAAGTGGGAGTAGTTCGCTTTTTGCTAAATTTATTTTGAGTCCTGAGTAGCCCCTGAATTGTGTGAAAACTTGTTGAATGCATGGGATATCTAGCTGGGGAGCAGAGGTGAATATTAAAATGTCATCAGCGAACATCGCTAACCTGGTTTCGGAGTTGCCTATTTTGATCCCATGTCATTTGGGGTGATTACGAAGATGGGTAGATAGGGGTTCAAGAGCGATATTAAATAACAAGGTAGATAGGGGGCACCCCTGTCTTGTGCCTTTGTGAAGCGGGATTTTATTCAAGATGGCCCCAGCTGTAATGACTTGGGCTGTCGGGTTTGCATACATGGTGGAGATGAGATGCAGGAAGGGGCCCGCAAAGCCAAACCTCTCGAGAACCAGCCGCAACCAACGGAAGCTGACGTTGTCAAATGCTTTTTCAGCATTGAGTGTTATGATGGCATTTTCCGAGGTCGGGCCGGTCCCCGCGAGGTCCAGCACCGCGAACACCCTTCTAATGTTGGATACCGCCGAGCGGCCCTGTGTAAAGCCCGCTTGGACCGGATGTATAATGTCAGTCATAATAGTTGCCAGTCTGTTGGCCATGATCTTGGAAAGTAGCTTAGAATCTAGGTTGAGTAGGGAGATTGGGCGATAAGAGCCTGGTTCAGTGGGATTTTTGTCTTTCTTGGGAATATAGCGGGTTAGAGGGATGAGTTGGATCTAAGATTCGATGAAAGGTTCTAGTACCGGTTGTCTGACCGTTGATAATACTGACTGTAATATGTAGGCCAGGTTCGCCCGAAATGTGTCCCGGCGAGCCGCCATAGGTTGTAATCTTCCCACAAGCGCCACGACCTGGAGCGCCCCTGGCCGGGCTGGAGCCTTTTACGGTAGTATTGTGAGTTACGACTTTTTCGTAAACTGTTGCAGTCGAAGGCAACCAACGCCGACCAAGAGCTCTCCAAACCGAAACGCCCGGGGAAGGACGTAGAGTAGAGGTGGTACATACGTT